>OX155956.1:31354580-31710577 GCA_944548615.1 Micropterix aruncella
TTAATTTATTCAAGAAGGTGATTATAAATCCTGGGAGCAACGAATGAGGTGTCGGTGACTGATTATTATTATTCTTTATAGCTTCTTCTTCAGGTTTCTTCTCCCCTTCAAAGTATGGCTGTCATCGTAGCTTCGCCAAAACAGAAACGAGTCAAACGAAACTGGACAAAGGTCAGTAAGTTTATATTGGAAAATCCTCTCCGGGCGTAGAAATTGCAATTTATATTATTATAATTGTATATTATTCTAAAATGAAATTCAGTGGATATTGGTACCCAAGTATACAAAAAGAATACATAACAAAAATTAATAGGATGCTAGTAGCAATAATAACGTTTCCTCTAGGATGTAAAAAAACAAGAAATATCACTAATAAATCAATATTATTAAACCTTGGGCTACGTAACGACCACATTTGGTTGCACATCAGAACACCGTTGTCTACGTAACGACCAATATTGGCGGCTTGCTCCCGGAGCGTACAGTAATATTATTTTCTAATTCTAATGCATCTTAAAATCCATACCAAATATCTCATTATTACCATAGATACATAGACTGCCGCTAGAATAATTTCGCGCGTCATTTCGCGGATATTTCTGGTAAAATTCCATTGTCAAACATCATCTTAATTTTTTTTTCGAGAAATCTTTAAAAAAAATGGTTTTTATGAGCTAAATATTTTTGTATGTAAATAAGCAAAACGAAATATTACTCTTGATAGAAAATCTAATAAAGATCGTGATAGTATTTACAATTTCTAAATAGGGTTCTGTATTTTTCCGTAAGACAAGTACAAGATTTTGCTAATTGGATTATTACTATTGTCTTCGTTTATTTATTATTTTGTAACGTGATTATTTGATGTTAAATATTTTGATTTTGATTATTTTTGACTTATTATACGTAGATATTTAAATTTATGTAATTACGTTATTTTCTTTTAATATCATTTGATGTTAAATATTTTAATTTTGATTATTTCGATTTGTGTATTTATTTGATTATGATTATTTGGATTTTTTATTTTAAGATTTATTTGGTTTGGTTATTTTATTTTAAAATCATATATGTACCAATAATTAATAGGTGTGTCCTGAAAACCAGGATAAGAGATATC
This sequence comes from Micropterix aruncella, assembly GCA_944548615.1. Taxonomy (NCBI): domain Eukaryota; kingdom Metazoa; phylum Arthropoda; class Insecta; order Lepidoptera; family Micropterigidae; genus Micropterix; species Micropterix aruncella. The sequence continues at coordinate 31,355,701 of OX155956.1, forward strand.
CTGAGGAAGCGTTTGTAGCTTTATTTCATAGTCTTTGTCTATTTACAGTTTTAATTTTTAATCTGTGTTTTCTTGTTTTTTTTGTATATGTTTTTTTATAACAACAGCTGCAAATAAATAAATAAAGTTGAAATCCCGAGTTTTAATATTTTTTTCGAATTTCATATTTATTTATAATTATGTAATTATTTTACAAAATGAGATTTCAATATTCTATTTACGAAATTTCATTGTGATCCTTGCACATTTATTTTTTTTATGATTGCTACAGTAGTTCTATAGTTAAAGTACTTTTTGTCGAGCGCGGCGATATTGCAAGAAATCCAATAAATTTCTGCGGTCTGCCATGAAATTATGCTTCTGCTCCAAGGGTTAAAATATGTATAATAGATATCTGGTTGATACACGACAATATTTACTTTCAGAAATTTTGTCTTGCAAGATACAGCAACATACAACGCGTCGCTGTTCCAGATACCTATTGGCTATGAAATAAGTAACATACGATTTATTTACATACGATATTTTATCTGTTGTTTTCCTAGAGACCATTTAAACCCGTTAATGTTTTTAAGTTGTCTCTAGGGGCAAATTGGCCATTCGCATTGCAAATGACCTGTACATGAAATTTGATGAATGCCATCATAAATGCCAGTAATAAAGTTCCTTTGGAGCGTGATGGAAGGACAAGGTATGAAAGCGGAGAGAAGAGATTATAGAATAATTAGGCATGTTTGAATGTAGTAAACGAAAGAGTAGAGTGAGTATGTATACATATGTGGAAATTCCGACATTATCTAATGGGGAGCCACTCCAATTGCCTGCGAAAGGTCGATATGTGATCCAACATTCTTCAGGGAATAAACAAAGCAAATATTTTGATCTTTTTCCAGCTTATCGAGTAGCTCTTCATTCGCGCCTATGTAGGCCATATTAGCTTAGTTAATTATCAATAAATGAAAAGATTGTGAATTTGGCGATTAACACAAAGATGTAGGAAATTGCCTAGATAGGATATTTTTCTAAAATCATTTAAAGACACCTGTTAATTGACTCCAAATTTCCATATGCTATTACCTCCGCCCTATGGCTTTAATGATATAATATAATACCTAAACATTTTATAGGCGACATGGCAATAAAGAAGCTGGCCATTTTGAACATAGATAACTACGGTTTGAAGTAAAAATTGAAAATCTTCTATCAACTTTTTTTCAAAGCGATATCATTCCATTTATAAAACACTTATTAATTTGTCTTTGTCGTTTTTTATTTTTGTGATATTTTCGTGTATATAAAATCATGGAAAGTTAAAATTCGCGTTATATTGATATCCATAACAGCTTTTGTGATCTGGCACAAGAGTTAAGGTAAATGTCTACTGTCAAGAACTACAAACTATAATGGACAAGCTCGCGACAGAACAACGTAGCCTTGAGCCTGGCCAATCGGTCTTCGCCACTTCACAGCTTCATCGCTTACAGTTGTCGACTGAAGACTGTTTGTTACCTACAGTACTCACCAGAACTTGATCCAACAGATTTCCATTTTTTAAAAGAATTTGAATTGTTTAGAATTTCTAATCTTATGAATATCTTCAAATAGTAATAAATTTAGTATTTAATAGTATTAGACTTTTTCTTTTAATTAGCAACCTGTACAATACTATGATCTAACGCTTTGCTAAGTTTTATAACAGTGCTCGTTAAGCGGACTCTTAATAGGGTTGAAAAGGATAGTGAAGGAGAATTTTTGTACCAAAAATTTGTATGAACTTTAAATTTGTTTTCCCCTTCGTTTTAATTATGGGTAGGTAAGTTCACAAATGTCATCAAAATCGGAAAATAAACTGTGGATTGTGTAGGATTTGTAAACCAATTTAGTCTAGTAAAATTGCTTCCTAAATTGTAGGCAGCATTTTGGACCTATTTTAATATTAATTTTGCATTAGTAATATTTTGATATATTTTGCAAACTTTGCAATATTTGTAAACTTTAATTGCAAACGTGTCCATTTGAAATGAAACTTGGCAAATGGATACGCTTGCAAAGTTTTGTCGAGATCGGATAAAAACTATGAATTTGCTGAAAGAATATTACAAATATACACATACCCAAAGCTTAAATAAAAAAAGTTATACATTTCAATTTATTATTTAATATAGAATGATCTTTTTATATTCTAATGTAAAATTCTAATACAGGGTTGCGCAGGAAAACGGGAAATTTTGAACGTTAGAGTTGGCAATACCTTAGTTCCGGAACCGATGCGTAGTTGTTGTTAACGCGTTGCTAATTAGTGGAGGGGAACGTGCTTTCGCTGTGAGAGCGTTTTACAAGCAGGGTGGTAGTGTGACAGCTGCTTAAAGGGTATTTCGATAGCATTACCACATAGAACGTCATGGACGTGACCCATCTGATCATGCTATTACAACGTATTTCTGTTTCCAAAAAAACTGTTTTTTTGTAAACTGAAATATATTTTATAAGAAAAAATGTATTTTTTCTCACTCAAATGCTTTAGTCATTTTTGAAATAAGTAAATTTTAAAAATGGAATTACCAAAATTTTTAAATGTTGATATTGATCAGTATTCTACATTACTCTTATTATGTTGTAGGTATAACCTAATGTGTTTTATGGTTTTTTAATCCTTACATTATTTCCTGCTTCAGATCTATATCATACCGACATTTACTGAATTAAAACTTCAGTAATATAACGTTTTAAGATGGTTTATTCGAATATTTAAAAAAATCACAAAATTTGGCTTCAATAAAAATCTTTGTTACATAGCAATTGCGAGGTATATAAATTCAGAAATAAATCGATGGCTAGCATTCTTTACCACCATCCGTCATATCCACCGTATCCACCGTAACCGCCGTATCCTCCGTATCCGCCGTCCCATCCGTATCCGCCGTATCCGTATCCAGAGCCATAGCCGCCATACAATGGGTATCCGCCGCCGTAAACACCTCCGTACACTGGGTAGCCATTACCCCAGTATGTACTGCTGTAGCTGTATGGGTAGTAGCCTCCCCCGTAGTAGCCCGATGCAGAGGCTTTTAGATCTGGAGATTCCAGGTCTGAGGTCGCTGATTTCCCGTCTGCTGGTACTTCAGGGGCAATTCCTGGTTTTTTGAAACCTTTTGGAGCGGCTTGGCTTAAAGCCACAAGCGCCAAAGCGCAAATAAGAACCTGAAAAACATTTTTTTTTATTAATTTGTTAATTCATTATTAGGAGAAAGTTTATGTGCGTTTAGACATGCATTTGTATAAAAATGCATTGCAGAAAGAACAAAAAGTCTGACTACCCTAACTTTGTCCTAAGTTCACTTTTTATTGGGTACATGTATGGCCATTAGCACGCTTTGCAATCATGAGGGCGATTCTAGACTTGCAAAAAGTAGCATGGCATAAAAAATTAAATATCGTAGTGTGCGTCATTTGTTATATTTTTTACGGCGTCTAACGCCAACTGGTAAAGCAAAAAAAAACCTGTAACTGTTCAATAATGTTAGTCACCAAAATTATAATAATACCTGAAATATAAATAAGCCTTCAGCTCACAAATTTCCATTAAAACAGGTCTGAACTACTTTCATGGGATAATATTCGTACAACAGTTACTATAGTAGGGCCAAAATCAACGTGCACCTGGAGTCATAAATCATTAGGCCGGACCTCTCGCTCACACTCGCTGTCTCTCGCTCGCACTATGGGGATGCGTGTTTTAAAAATAGTAATAGCAGTATCGATGGATTATCGATGTATCAATGGAATATCGATGGATTATGATGGATCGATGGTTGGATCGATATAGATGTCAAGATATATCGATTGATATTATAGTAATTCCACGTTACAAAATAATGTCTCCATTGAGGGTTGTAAATCCTCCTTAGTTGCACTGTTAGAAATTATACTGCACCGCACTGCTCGACAGACAAACTCTAACTGACTGCCGGCAAACTACAATTGATTACAGAGCTCCATTTAATTAGGTGACAATGACACAAATGCTTGAATTTGGTAGTTAAATATTTTGCAATCGCTACTTTTATCTATCAGAATATTTCAATCCATCAGTTATGTATTTCGTAAGACTGTAATGTTTTGGCTTAGTCATTATTGATTTCTCTTGAATTCACTTTATTCCCTGAAAGCTCATTATAATGATAGTGATGAAAGCGACACGAAGAATTTCACTTTTAATGCCATTTAAAATAACAAATCAAAATACTCCACATTAAAAAAAAAATGGTAAAAAAAAACGATTTCTATAAAAAAATCCCGATGTATTTTTGTACAACATTCTAAATAATAAATATTTTTCATTTTGTTCGGCAACATTATAGGGAATTCAATAATGTAAGAATTATAAATGTAAGCAATGATACAATGTCTACGCAACTACATATACATCCTTGTGCAAATTAATGTGAACAAAGCATTTTTTTCCTACTGGTACAGATTTTGCTTCACGTTTCGTTATGTCAACACTATTAGCAGCTGTCAACGTCACATTAGTGTCAGTTAACCTTAATCAAGCACACAGGCGCATTGTTGCATGAGTAGTTTACAAATTGTTGAGTGATTCGACTTTTTGGCGTTACGTCTGAGTTTTTTTACTTTTTCATTAGTTTTCAGTGACAGTTTGGGTGTATATGAGCAATGGATATTTCAATAGAAGTTCGTTCTAAGGTTATTACACTATCTGAACATACTGAAAAGACTTAAAGGCAGTTTGCAGAAGAGTGTGGCATTTCTAAAAGTGCAGTTAACAAACTGATCAAACTCAATCGGGAAACTGACTCAATTGCACCATGAAGAGAGGGAAAATGTGGCCGAGAAATAAAAACCACTAAGAAAGATGATGTTTTTTTGTTGAGAAACAGTAAAATAAACCCCACAAAGACCAGCGACGACTTACAGAGAGAGCTAGCTGTTACTGGGACAAGTGTACATGCCTCGACAGTGCGGCGTTGTCTGCTAAACGTTGGACGATAGGCTCGAAAGCCCCTTAAGAAGCAACTCTTAACTTCTGCGATGAAAGAGAAAAGGATGGTTTGGGCACATAAATAAAAAGGGTGGACCCAAGATGACTGGAAAAAGGTGTTGTTTTCAGATGAAAGCCATTTCTTTGTCCAGGGCATGCGTCATCAGTTTGTTCGCTGGACCGATGGTGAATCACTTTCATTAGCTCACATTCAGCAATCAGTCAAACATCCCGTGAAGTAAATGTTTTCGGGCTGTTTCTCCTTTAATGGTACAGGAACATTGGTACCTATCATAGGATTGATGAATAGTGAATAATACATAAAGGATTTGCAAGATAAAATGGTCCCTGAGCTCTCAAAAATAAATTTGGAAACCCCCATTTTCCAACAAGACCTGGCACCTTGCCATGCATCGATGATTGTGAGAAAATTCTGCACTGACACTGGGATAAACGTATTAATTGGCCTGGCAACTCATTAGACCTCAATGCAACTGAGAATTTGTGGTCCATCTGCAAGACAAGGCTCAGAAAGATGGACTGCACAACGAAAACCAACTTGATCGAGTCAGTGATTTAAGTGTGGCATCGGGATCCAAAAATTCAAAACAACTGCAAATCGCTGGTAGAATCAATGCCGAAATGCATTAATATGGTGCTGCAAGCCAAGGGTGGACATATCAAATATTAATTTTATGACTTTGTATCTGATTATATTTTTTGTAAGAATAAAACACATTTTTAAAGAAAAATTGTTTTGTCCACATTCATTTGCGCAAGGGTGTAAGTTTTTAAGAGAATAAATTATTTGATTTGTTTTTATTATCGATAAGCAACGTTAATTTGTTGGACATCCTTACGCGCGTCGTCCGACCTAATGATTTATGACTCCAGGTGCACGTTGATTTTGGCCCTACTATAGTGTTGACAACGGGAGGGTACCGAGAACAACAGGCGAAGCAGTCTTCCCGGGGAGTTTTAAAGACGTTAGTTCGTTCTAGACAAACTTGTAAGAGACCAACGCCTTGCAGCGAAGCACTGGAACGAGATTACTACCAGATTTATACAGATTAATCCATCCTCCAGTCTGTTCATAGTTAGAAGTTGATTTGTCGGCCTCTACCTGATGTTAGAGATAATTCAGGTCGAACCTATCGCGGACCGTGGCGCCCTTTGCCCGTCAATATCACACAGGATCGGGTGACCAGCGGGTCGCTTCGAAGGTGGCCGACATCAGGTCGACAACAGCACCCGCTGCTTAGGAAAACCACTTTTCCAGACTCCTCCTGTTAACTTCCCGGTAAACGCCGCACGACGCTCGAACCGTCCAGATTGCTATCCCAGATTGAAGCAACCGATTCCACCTGTCCACGACTGGGCACAGCCGTGGCAGAGTCCTTTCCAGTTTAGTCCCTCTTCGAGGAGGCTACCGGGTGAGAGTTCAGTCATGAGTTGTGCCGACCCAAGATAAGTAACAGGTTATCAGGCCCAAGCTGCACGGAACAACTAGATACCAGGGTTGACAATAAAACAATTTAAACATCATAATACATATCTTTTTTTAAATATCTACTATAAGAATAATGACTATTAGAATGATAAAAATGCCATATATTAATACAACTTATTTTTCAGATTCAAATAGCTACTGATATAATTCTACGAAAAGTAAATATACTAGTAGTTGGTAAATTTTCTATATGTGTATGTATTTACGTTTATTGGGTTGAAATTTAACTATTAAAGAATATATTTAATGATCAATTTCTGTGTCCAGCTAATGTGCTGAATACGGAGAGAAATCTAATATTCAAATGTTGCTGTTTTAGCGAATGCCAGCCATTTCATCATCCATACAACACAACAAGAAATAGCACAACAGTAGCATCGTTTTTTTAAGGTTGAATTGTTGAATTTATAGTCATTTTTTTTAAATGTACGCAAAATTTAGTTTCTTCAACTTACTTCTATGTAGGTACTATCAATTAATATATAGTAACGGTACTATGTATGTACTTGCGACGAATGAAAGTCATTCATTTCAGATTTTAAACTAAAATCCTAAAGTTGCTTATGAAGTAAAATAAAGGCTTCCGAAAATAAAAATATAAAATAAGAAAGCATATAAAATTAGAATCGCATTACTCTATGTCTTGTTTTTTTTGTACTAATTCAGTATATTAGAAACTTATGGAAAATGAAAAAATCGTTGCGAAACGTTGCTGGAAACAATTGAATCGGTCATTTCAAAAAAGGGCATTTGGGGCACTTATTCGGAAATTACTCTTTTAATGGAAATAGCTTATTTACCCCTTAACGCATTCATCCCAATAATTTTGAAAAGGCTATATTTTTCAGATATTTAATAAATAATTGCTAATTAATTAAACAATATAAAACTATACAAAGTGCAACATTAAACTAAAAAAATAGCTTGTTATTTTAGATATTTTTCGTTGAACAATTTCATGTTACTTAAGGCTAGAAACGGTTTTTTACGTCTCCTGACAAATTAAATTTTTGCTTCAAATGCCCGTTTTAAAATGACCGATTCAATTTTTATTATGTAGGTTTTAAAATTGATGGTTCAGAAGAACATAAATTTGCCTCTTTATTCATATGGAGATTTTACTTGCGCGCACTATTCTTGTATATTGAATAATTATACGATTTTTAAATATTGAAAATATCATACAATTAGTTCAGCGTACTCGTACAGTGCCAGACAGATACAGAATGAGAAATATTAGTTCCGTTCATTTTAAATTTCTGCGGTAGACGGCGGTTTGCATGCCTAATTCCAATAATCGATAATGAAGTATCCTCTACATGTAAGAATAACTGCTAACTAAAAATAACCAAAAAAGGCAAAATACACTCAAAGCGGTGGTTGACAATGTTGCATTGCGATCGCAAAATGTGTAGATGATTTTTTATATAGCTATTATGGATGTAATTACGATATACTAGCTGCGCCCCGCGGTTTCACCCGCGTGGTGATGGAAAATTATGATAATGATGATAGAAAACTATATATATATATATATAAATTATAGCCTATGTGTTATTCTGATGTGTAATCTATATTATTGTAAAGTTTTATCAAAATCCATCCAGTAGTTTTTGTGTGAATGAGTAACCATCCATACATATATTCTTACAAACTTTCACGTTTATATAGTAGTAGGATTCATAAATGTAGATTAAATGTTAGTGTATTTTTAGATTATTACATGACTGCCCAACAAAAAAGAAGTGTAATGTGTTCAGGGTTCATCTATGTATGTTTTCGGTTTCTTTATTTCACCATAACTTCTATACGCTTGAACTGATTTACAAGTGAGTATTATTGTTAGAATCGTTATGTTATTTCGAGTGTCATAGGGTACGTGCCGTGACCCCTTGCTCGCATATAAGGTGAAAGCAGCGTCTTTAATATAAATCGTGGTTGTTGTCAATATATCTTAACTGTCCAAATATCAAGTAAGTAGTTGTCTAAATATCCAAATATCAATAAATTAACATAAATATATCGTGTGCAGTATCAAATACAAAGTCTGATTAAGTACATTTCGGAAATATACATGTATGTATATGGATACAAACATAAACAACAAATATTTCTTAAAAAAAATTTTTTTTTTTTTTAATAAATGTAATAGTTCACTTTCTGTAATGGTAGTCGTGTTTTTATTCTTTTTAATATATTTACTTGTTAGATTACAATGTCTGCTATGTAACAAGATAATTATATTTGTAAACTTGTTGTAAGCTAAACGACTAACATTATACAGATCAATACATTTCCTTGAACATAACTAAAGATCGCTGATCCACTGGTTCCATATTTATTTATCTATGCATCTGATAAACCATGGACTTAACTGGATTCTGTTCATAATAAAAAGAAGTATATTTAAAAAATAAATAAATAAAACAAAATAGGTATACTATTGCCTCAGCCCTAGATCACCTTAATTGACCAGAGCACTGTCTACTTTAACGTTCTTTTTTTCATTGCCAATAAATGTGTCTGTCTGTGGTTCCGAAGGTCGGTTCAACTCACGGGTCAGCTCTTATCCGGTAGCCTTCTCAAACGGGGACTAACCTAGAAGGTCCCTCCGGAAACTACCTGCGGCTGTAACCTACAGTCTTCTATAGTTTGGATCGGAGGCTCTGATTCGGGGGAACACCTCGGGCGGAACTGGGGGGTTTGAGCACCTGCGGCGTTGAGCAATTGACTGTGCATTTCGACAAATAATGGGGGGAGACTGGAAACGTACGTTTCCTGAGCAGCGGGTGTAGTTGTCGACATGACGTCATATATCCTTGAGTCCAGTGCCGGATTTAGACTTGATAAAACCCTAAGCTACTTAAGCTATTGCTGCAGTATATTTAAGAATATATGACAATTGCTCATTCGGGCATTTTTTGGGGCCCCCAAGAAAGTAGGGCCCCAAGCTTTATGTAGCTTATATATAAATCCTACACTGAATCGATCCGTTGGTCACCCGATCACGTGTGATCTTCTGATCTGACGCCAAAGAGCGCCTCGGTCGGCGATAAATTCGAACAAAATTACCGCTAACGTCAGGTAGAGGCTTCACAAGCGACCTCAAATTTGTGACCAGACTGGGGGATGGAGAAATCCGTCCAAATCTAGTAGTAAGGGCGCGGGCTTTGCTCGCTGGCTGCACTTCCCAGTGTCTCACGGTAAGGTGTTGGACTCATACGGGCTGTCGGCGTAGTTCGACTGTGTATCGTGGTTGTCCACTCCATGGGAGACAGAATGGCACTACATCGTTATAACTCCCTGGGGTGACAGGTTCGCCCGTTGTAATCGACACCCATCAATGTCAATATATGTAATATTAAGAATGAAGTGTTGGCGTTTTTTATCAATACATGATATCAGCAGTACTGCTGACAACATATCATGTCACGATCCAACATATTATCGTGTCACACATAGTCGATGAAGCAGATAGAGACCCGCGAGTCCTAAAGTCACATAATCGCGAAACTACTGTAAGTCCGATAAGCACAAATTATTTCACTCACTTTTCCGAACGTCATTATCCCAAACCGAAAAAATGCTATTATTGCTCCTGAAGCTGTTGTCTCCCAAACGGCTGTGGAGTGACTGTTGAAAATGACAATCAGTTAACGATTTTTATACGCCGAAAATTCCCTCGCGAGTGTCCTCGAACTCAAAATGACCGAGGCGTTACGCCCATCATTATCGACATTAAGTGACATAGAATTATTTTTTTTCGGTAAATTATAGGCTATCTTAACTTCAGTTACGGCGCGTTGCATGTGTTCAAGGGCGGCGAAATAGAAAGTGTCTTTGTAGGGACTCTGAAGTCGATCCGTCATCGTCACTCGATAGAGACATCTACTACTACAACTGTAGTCAACGTGGTATTAGGGTTCGATTGCGGTAAGGGTGCTTGACACAAGATAACCATAATGCCCAAGGAAGGCAGCAGGCGCACGAAATTACGCCCCCATTTTCCAAGAGGGCGGGTCGTGAGATAGCAGGTATTTATTAATTTATTTATTTTCCAGAAAACTTTTGACATCTAATATATAAACATATTATACATTACTAAGGTCATTTGAAAGTTTCCGAAATTGAACAAGATCTATTGTTACAGAGCAAAAACAGCTTCTACGTAATAGGGTAAATTTCGGGGAATGTGATAAGCCACATTGTGATTTTAATAGTTAAATTTAAGTTATTACGCGACCTAAAATGCTTAGTATACACACATAATACACACATAATAATATTATTTTAAATAAATAAATTAAAAATATATACCTGAAGTTTTCCCCTTTAAAGTAAAGCTATAATTAGAGAAAAAGTAGAAACATTGAAATTACTTACTGCCAAATATAACCATTGAATCAAAGACTCGTGTAGTTTGCACATAAATATTATATACCAATAATATTTAAATACAAACTCCACAACTACTTGTTGCGTTTGGTAGCCATGACGGTGGGTCTGACTGATCAGGTATCTCGATCACTTCTAATTCACTTTGTTGGCACTGCGACATTAGGCGGATTATCGTCTAGCAACAAAACTCCGCCCCTCTCAGCGGCCCTCTGTTGCCTGTCACACTTCATACACATTGAATTTAATTGAACATATATTTCGTTATTTTATCTGGCTGACAGCATCCTGACGCTTTTTTCCTAACCCGCGTTTTCGGAAGTTCGTGAAGCATATCGTCAGATGGTCTGAATTCTGAGATATAGTTGCCAATAATAAGTAATGCTAAACAATTGATATGTTATGCAAGAGTCTATGATGTGTATACAAGGTAGGTAGTTAAACATTTAATTGACTGATTTTTATTGAGTAATTATTATTAGGCAATTGATGTAACGCAGTTTCAAATAGAGTTGTCAACTACAACGGACGAACCCGTCACCTCAGGAAGTTTTAACGATTGGTCGTTCTATCTCCCGTGAAGTGAGCGCAGAAGACTTGGACAAAACAGTCCACCGTCAAGCTCCGCCACATGCCCGTAAGAGGCCAACGCCTTATCCGCGAGATAACCAAGTATGTTACCCAGCGGGCTTAGACCTTACAGATCTAGGTGACATCAAGGGCTGGAAACAAGCCCCCCACTCCATCTACTACTACTACTACTACTACCCAGCGGGCTTACACTCACGCCGTTACTTCCAATTGCGACCAGATTACTCCGATCTCTCGACTAGTACGAGTTCGAGATCGCTTGCGAGGTCCTCTCCCTTACGAAGCGGTGAGACGGTGTATACCGAATCTATCACGGAACACGGCATCCTTTGCCCGGCTGTTCACCCAGGATCCGGTAGCCGATGGTCGTTTCAAGAGCAGTCGCCGTAAGGTCCGCAACCACCCCCGCTATATAGGAAACAGTACTGCTTCCAGACTCCCCCGACTGTTAGTCAGAGTGCACAATCGATTGGCTTACGCCGGATGGTGCGCAGACCGTCCAGGAGCGCGAGAAGGTTGACTCCTAGGGGAAACTAGGTCAGAGTCCTACCCGGGCTCGCACTTCATGCGTGGAGGCCGCCGGATGGGTGTTGATCCGTGAGTGTGACCAACCCTGAACAAAATGGGTCTTCGTGGCCAACTCAGAAAGGGCATATTAACTCCCTAAGCTTTTTCAACAACTAGGGATAAAAGAAAATAGGTTTGTACATGAGGACAATCCAAATTTCGCGAAAAATAAAACAAAACACATTGCAGCATCAGTAGCATCTTCGTTACCCCGTATTGGCCAATATTTACTGTTCTGCGTATTTGGCAGTGGATGACATGTATTTAATTGGCATTAATACCATATTTTGTCGAAATGGCATATCCATTATATTGGTATAAAGAGTGCGATATTATTAAGTCCTTTATAGGACCTATGAAGTTGCTATTTTTGAAAGGATAATTATTTAAAACTAAAAATGTTATATAAAAATATATATCTAATTAATCGTTATATTGAACACTATTTTCTATGCAGCTTTGCCATTTTAATGCGATTCGGTTAATGCATTTTCTGTAAACTCTCGTGGGTAGAATTTATGAATGCTTCGATGGCGTTTTCACTGCCTTTTCGGAGTTGATTTTTTTCCTTGTAAAAGTCATTCAAATTCAGTAAAAAATCTATTGAAGCAAGAATGAAGTCTACTAAAGCAAGGTCCATCGAGGGATGACAATTATTGCACATGGACCCGCTACCCCAAGGAGTTATAACGACATCGACCCATTCTGTATTCCATTGAGTGAACGTAAAATCTTTGCGGTCAATACATCCACAGTCAAACGACGCCAACGGTCCGTAAAAATCCCACGCATTACCGCGAGACCCTGGCAAGTGCACCCAGCGGGCAAACCTCTAGCCCTTGCTACCAGATTTGGACGGATTTCTCCTTCCAAGTTTGGTGGCAGATTCGAGATGGCTTGCGCGGCTTCTACCTGACGCAAGCGGTAATTTGCAAGGAACTGTTTGCCCGTCGAAATCAAACGGGTTCGGATGGCTTACAGATCGTTTCAAGGATATATATGACGTCAGATCGACAACTACCGAAACGTACGTATCCAGATAATCCCGGTTTTTCGCCGAGGTAGTCAGTCGATTGGTTAACGTCGCACTGTGCACAATCCTTCCAGTTCAACCCGAGGTGTTTCTCCGAATCGGAACCGATTCCAACTCTTCACGACGGTGGGTTACAGACGAAGGCAGAGTTCACGGTGGCCCTTCTAGTATAGTCCCGGATGGGAGTTGAACCGTGAGTTGCGCCAAACTAAGAAAACACAGACAGGCCCGAGCTGGACGGACCGTTAAGGACCAACCAGGTCCGTAAAGGCCCAACCCAACTCTTGCAACTGTGTGACTATTTGCCATGAAGTATGTGGTCGTTCGTTGTTTATTTATTTATTTACTAGCTGACCCGTGCCCACTTCGTTGGGCGGTTAACATTTTTACGTGATGAAATTATGAGTGTGGTTTGGTTAGTACTGAGTGCTATGATTTTTTAATTTTTTTTATTTTAAACCAGTTGATAGGTGTTTCTACACTTGGTTATGTGAAAAGTAATAAAAATAACAAGTATAATATAAATACCTATTAAGGTATAAGATATGAACGTCGGTATTGCAAGGTATGAACGTTGAACATCCAAGCGCAGATTTTCTAGGTTATATATGTAGAGGAAACAACATTTTCCAATATTTTCAATTAAAATTCTTAAGTAATTTCGTAAAATTTTCTATCTAATTTTCTATATAATCCTAAGTACTAAATAATCAAACAAGTATTGGATAATTTCACAAATTATCATACGGGAAGATATTTTAAAGAAAAAACACAAATACGAAGAAATCAGTAATAATAATTATAGTCAATAAATAGTTAGAAGACGAAAAAAAACGCAATTGTAAAATAGTCAATAATAGAAAGAATAAGGAATAATAATAGTCAAGTAGGTCAATAGAGCTGCGAAAAATTGATATTGTCGAAATCCTCAATGCTATAAATGGGGTTTTTAGTCAAAATACCCTGTACCTTTTTCTTAAACTGAACCTCCCAAGGCCCCTGATGTGTAATGGAAGTTTGTTGTAGAATAAGTAAGATTGGCAGAGAAAGCTATTCCGAACCTTACTCAGACGCACCTTAAAATGACGCAAGTCCTCTTTATTTCGCGTATTATGCGAATGAATATTTGAGTTAGTTGAGGTAGTCTCGATATTTTTTCTCGTATACATGATGTTTTGGTATATATACGCGGCGTACAAAGTCATGATACCAGATTCGATGAAGTACTGCTTGCAAGATGTTAGCGAAGATATTGAGAACAGATTTCTAATCGCTCGTTTTTGTAGGCGAAAGATCCTTATAACATTTGCCGCCATTCCCCAGAACATGAGGCCATAACTTAATATGGAATGGAAATAGGCAAAGTAGACAGATTTGGAAGCTTCAAAGCCACATAACAATTGACTTTTTTATGGCAAATGTGGCGCTACTTAATTTTTTGCTCAGTTCTTCTAGGTGAGTCGACCATTGCAGATTGCTATCAATATGAATGCCTAGAAATTTCGTATGATCAACATTTTCTAATACTTTTCACCATAGCTAATACTGAAGATACTATTTTGGGACGGCCGAAGAGAGAAATTGATGGAGTTTGATTTAGATGCATTAAGAGACAATTGATTTAATTGGAACCAAGTACCAAGTTTTTCCATGGTAACGTCGATTCGCTTAACTAGTTGTTCATGATTTGCATCGCTGAAAATTAGTGAGGTATCATCTGCGTACAGTACAATTTCATCGTTATCAGATAACACGCATTCTGGTATATCATTGATGTATACAAGAAAAAGAAAAGGTCCCAGAATGGAACCTTGAGGTACCCCTTTAGTAATTTTTTGGTGATCGCTCAAGCTGTTTTGGACTTTAGTGACTTGCATCCGTCCTTGTAGGTAGGATTGTATTAGGCTTAGAACTGTATCTCTAATGCGTAGTGCTCGAGCTTCTGAAGCAAAATAAGGTGATCGACGCAATCAAAGGCCTTGGATAGGTCACAAAAAAAAAACAAAAAATAATTATTACCTGACTGCCAAAAGGAGGGTTATATTTTTACTGCATATGTATGTATATATTTGCATGCCGATTTAGCGATATTACCGGGTTTCAAATGATTAAATGAAATGATTATGGTTAAATAAATTATGTTTATTTTATTTGTTCAAAACTTCTCTGTATTATTATTATTATTATATTATTATATTATTATATTAGATGTAATGTTATTATTTGGTACCATTCTTTCAGGAGTTCCAACCCGAGATACGGTCACGGTTCCATACCTATGTCGTATTATCTCTTTAACCATTTATGCAGTAATAGGAAAATTATATGCAGTAAAAGGAAAAAGTCTTTTGTTTTAAACACTTGAGACGATAAATTTACTTATTTTGATAAGAATTCATAATTGTTGATAATATGACCAATATAAATGACCTAACGATTTAAATTATTTATTTAATATGAAAAACTACTTTTTGTGACTTAAATATAAAAGTTGGACATATGCTGTCGCTGACTTTTTTGTAGGCTTTATCAAGCTCTACAACTTTTCTCTACAACTCAATCATATATCTCTCGTCGTTAAGGCAGCGTTCGTAAGAAACGTTTTCATTCGACCGTTTTTTCACCGACTTACTTTGCAAATCCGACTACTACGAAAAAGTCTTTTCATTTTTTGGATTATTATATATGATACTCACAAATAACGTGGCTTTCTACTGGTAAAGGAATTTTCAAAATCGGTTGAGTAGATCCAGAGATTACTCCCTACAACCTCACAAACTTTACCTCTGTATAATATTAGTATAGATTTATTTAACAAATCAACATTACAGTACACACCAATTCGTTGAGATGTAATATACATAAATATAAAAGGCATTAAATATTCAAGCTGATGCATTTAAAATAGTAAGAGTAACAAAATTAATTAAAAAAAAATAACAAAACAATCGATCTGATTCTAGCATAAACAGGTAGTGCAACGCCCATACCCTGAAGAGATGTGGGCTCGCAGTAAAAATATCCAGGTCTGACGCTGTCGAACATAGCGCATTTATATGTTGCAAGGCACGCGTAAGGAGGCTCCATCGACTTAAGCTGGTACGCGAGGACGGCTCCGCAAATAGAGTGTGTGACCGAGCTCGAATGTAGTTATCCGGAACAATGAGACAAATCTTCGCTAGCATGCTAGGATTATCAACTTTGACCCAGACCAGCTTGAAAACGTAGGCCATGGTTAGCATTTCTCTACGCAATTTAAGGGAATTATAGCCCACCATGCCTAGTAAAAAAATTGTAGGGTATAAGTAGGGATAATAACCGTATTTCTTGAAATATACAAATCGTAAAAAATATTTTTGATATTTTTCCAGCATGTTGATATAAAGATCCTCATGTGGATTCCATATAACTGCATTCGTTTCCAATCTACTTCTCACAATTGAATTATATAATGTATGCATAACCCAGACATTGTGAAAATGCTTTAGGTTCCGAATAACGAAACCCAGTCAAATCAAATCGCATTTATTGTCTTCAAAAACTTTTACATAGTTGTTTAGATTTTTTATATAGCCGCTTAATGTTAAAATAACTTTAAAATGTATACTTAATATTTCATTAGAGACTCACCACGCAATTGAGTTATATAACTACAGATAGTCATGAAATTATAATATTAAAATTAAATGGTCCTATAAATAAGAAATATAATTGATTATGGGAGACAATTAGAAATAATAGTAATAATATAATAATCAATAAAATGGTACAAATGTCAAGTTAAATAAAAATAAAAAAATCGAGATGGAAATTGTCAGTAATCTAATTATAATTCGTTAATATTATATAATTCTCTCGCAATAAGGTAGCCTTTTAATTTCGATTTAAATTGGGTTATTTTTCCGTTTCTACATATAATTTAGATATTCTCAGGCAGTTAATTGTAACACGCCATTCCAACGTAATTTGGATCCCTTTTGAATAATTCCAGAGATGGACGGGGTAATGCTAAATTGTGCCTACATCTGGTGAAATGCGAGTGAATTTCTTTTTGGGTCTTTATCTTTCCTATGTTTTTTAATATTAACTTTATGCATTCAAATATGTATAGTGATGGTAGCGTTAGAATACTGAGATTTTTGAAGTGACCACGACATGATTCATTATGTTTAAGGTTTATCAATATTCTTATGGCTCGTTTTTGGAGAGAGAAAATATGTTGCCTTAAAACTACTGTATACTGTGACCAGAAGGGAATCCCGTAACGAAGAATTGACTCGAAATAGGCAAAGTATATTATTTTGGTGTGTTTAACGCTGATCAGTTTCCTTATTTGCTTTAGTAAGAGACAGGCGCTGGAAAGTCTGTCGCTAGTAGTACTTTAAAATAGGAGTTAGATAAATCAGTGACGTGCTCCCAGAACGTTGTTGTGCAGGAGTAGGGGCGAAAGCGATTGACAATGCTTGGTTGTTTGCAATTTCATTGTTTACAGTTTTTAACAGTACATATTTAAGTTATCTGTAGTACCAGACTACATGAAGCTGTAATGGATAACACCGGCACAGGACCAATAAGCTTCTTCAGATTCGTCAGATGTGGTAATGTTGCTGTTAATCTACAGGATCCATTTATCGCTTCAAGTGATCCGATTTCGAATACTTTCTTTTGGCGTTTGTTCGGTAAAGCAATGGAAACTTCGACGAGTTTTTGTACTTGACATTTATGTGGTTATACGATATATCCACTTTTTAGATTTTACTTTAATGGCTTAATATTGTTTTGTCGCTCATGTTGGAAGCAGCTGATATTTCAGCTTTAGCTTGCGACGTGTCCGCGTCCACCGTCGCCCTTAATTCATCATAATCTATCATACTCTTCCGTCTTCCGCGGGCTCGTACTTGAGGTAGAAATTACCATAACAGAAGCTGTCAAACCAACGCTTGGTGAATTCGTTCGCTGTGTTTGGCTCAAACACATTATTGATATAATGAGCCGTATCTACCTTGCTGCCACGGCGGATTCATTCAAAATAATTTAAGAGTAAAAACGCACTTTCAAAAATAAGCTTTTATTAAAATGCTCTGTCCCTAGCCAACCCTGTGTGCAGCAGCCATGTTATAGTGGAACTTAGAACGGGCTATCATAATTGAATGTTATACAGAATTTTGTGTTTATGCTGTTGACTGCTGAGGAGTCCCCTCGTTGAAAGCCAACCCTGGGTGCAGCAACTCTGTCGCGGTGAAGCTTAGAAGCGGCTATTATACTTGAATGCGTATACAAAAATTCGTTTCTGTGATGTCGACCGTTGAGGAGTCCCCTCATCGGGAGCCAACCCTGGGTGCAGCAGCCATATCACGGTGACATTTAAACGGGTTATCATAATTGAATGCTTATACAAAATTGTGTGTCTGTGCTGTTGACCGTGGAAGAGTAGCCTCGCTGTTAGCCAATCCTGTGTATAGAATCAGGTCATGCTCATCATAAAAATGAATTGCCATCGGAACTAAACCAAAAAAAAAAAAATCAACTTCATAGGATAGGAGGAAGAGGTTCTAATTCAGCTTACAATATTTGACCAAAACAAACTAACATACATTGGAACTGACAACTGACAAACATTGGAAGGTAAATAAAAGCTTGTAAAAATTGTAACAAAAACCGCATATTTTGTTGTTTTGTTTTCGCGCCTTTGTGCAGATTATGTTCGCTGCACCTGTTTTCCATGTTTTCCCCGTGTTTTTTATGTTTCCTGGTGTTTTTTCGCGATTTCCGTACATGTTCCATACTTTGACAGTTATAACCTAAATTTGAGAAATACGGGAGAATTTCGCGTTTGACAGCCGGCGAAAGCCGAGCTCTCACGTGATTGGTGGAGGCCGCGGCTTTGTTTTTTTATTATTTAACGGCGTTCAAGCCGTTTTTGACGTAACCTCCGGTGGCTTTCGTTCGAGATCGTTCTATTTCGATTGACCATGGCGCCGGGGCGGTCGCACGGGTTCGGTCGAGGAGATTGGCAACCGCCGTGAAGGGAGAAAATGCCGGAGATTGACCGCCTGGCGGTTAAATTTTTTATGTGAAGTGTGCGTGACTTTTCTGGTGAGCATTTAATTTTCTTTTGGGATGCTTTTCATATAGGATCCTCGCGATTTTAACAGATTTTTTTTCTATCGATCGTAGTTTGGCGGCACCTCTGAACTTCTGTTTTATGCGTATTTTAACTGCTGCTTAATTAAGTGACGAAAGCGTCGCTAAATGTGACGGGACTTGCCTCCACGTCAAGGAATTTGCCTTCATATTCGGAAATTGGACATTTATTTGGCTGGAGCACATGTGACACGCCGATAAGGCGGGTTCTGAAGAAAGGGGTGCTTTCGAGGCGATTAAACGCAAATATTTCAAATAACCTTGTGTTTTTTTTTGTGCTTTAGTCTTTTGTGTGTCTGAGGAAAAAGGTTTTCTGGGGGGCCAAATCCAGTGCCGATCAATATATAGCCCACTCTCTGAGATTGTTTTTTTTTAGGTTAACTTTTCTTTTTTTTTCTTTTTCAAAATTTCTTTTTGGTATATATTTTTTTTTCAATTAGTTTCCTTCTTTATCTTTAAAAGAAAGGTGGCGTCCTTATACATTCATTCTGTTGGGTTTTGGTGGATTTTGCTGTGTTTCCTCTAAACACGGTAGATTAGAAACTTAAGGTTATAAAATAAGCTAATTTTCAACAGTTCCATGATTATCCGAGTATCATCAGCGAAAGAAAAAGAGAAGAAAATATCCGAGTAACATCAGCGAAGGACTGATTTTAATATTAAACAAAATTTTAACAAAAAAAAACCGACTCCATTTTTTTAATACATAAGTGCAGCAGCCATTTTTTTAAAAGTGCAGTGGGGATACTTAGAACCGGCTATCATAACTGAACGCGTATTCAAAATTGTATGTCTGTGCTATTCACCGTTGAGGAGTTCCCTCGTTGGAAGGCAACCCTGGGTGCCGCAGTCCTGTCTTGGTGAAACTTAGAACGGGCTGTCGTAATTGAATGCATGTACAAAATTTCGGTCTGTTGACCGTTGAGGAGACCCCTCGTCGGGAGCCAACCCTGGGTGCAGCAGCCATGTTATGGTGAAACTTAGAACGGGCTATCATAACTGAATGAGCATACAAAAATTCGTGTCTGTGCTGTTGACCGTTGAGTGGTCCCCGCGTCGGGAGCCAACCCAGGTTATAGAATCAGGTCATGCTTACCAATAAAAAAACATTGCCATCGGAATTGAACTACCATATAAACTTTCAACTGCATATGATAATATTTGAGAAGTTCCCTCAATTCCTGATCAATCCCATAACCGAAACAGGATTTTGATTAAAATGGGACCAATCTGTAAGTATATACTTTCAAATAAGAATTTTCCAAATCGGTTCATAAATGGCAGAGTTCTGAGGTAACAAACATTTAAAAAAAGATACAAATACCAACTCAAACCGAAGTTATCCAAATTCAAAAACTGCAGTTGTGTGACAGGTGACACTGAAAGTTTTAGGAACTTCAAAAATTAAATCAGATATATGTAAGATAGCAAATTGATTTATTGCGTTTCGAAGTATTCTTTGTAGCAAATCAACGTAACTCTGAACGTGATAAAACAATTATATAAAAAAATTTGCCCATCTTTCTTTAGGTCGATTTTCTTCCACTGCTGTTCGGAAGGATTCTTCGGACTTATTCTTCTACGGTCATAATGAGAGTTGTTCTGAGTTTTTCCTTATTAGAGAATAAATAAAAATCTCATGGTGCAAGTTCGAAACTGTATGACGGATGAGGCTCTTATAAGATCTTCTTTGCAAGAATAAATAAATGATCTTCTTTCCTTCATGATCTTCTTTCCAACCCTGTTAAATTTGTGTAATACTTCGGATAAGAGCATCTTAAAATTCGAACGCCGAAACATGCATTTATTTATTAGTTACTTTTTTTCTTTTTTTTACAAGATACCTACTACAAGATTATTTTTTAATATGATGTACTTCATACTACGTACAGGCAAGAATTCCTCAATAAAACAATTCCTCCTTAAAACAGGCTACGGCCTAGTTAGGAGACTTATAGTTAGTCATAATACCGTATCCTTTGTTATAGTTTTTTTATTTGCCATTACTTAAAGTTTCCTTATTGAATTTAAATATAGTAGGTGAAATTTATTATATCATTAAAACTGAATAAGTGGAATAAAAATTACTGGTAAGAAACAACGTTCGATACATTGGTTTTCAGACCATTGCTGATTTTTTAAATTTTATCTGCAACCGTGTCAAACATAATCAGGTAAAATTAGACAACAGAAATATCTCAAAAAACACTCTTTATTTTATACAAAATTTTATAAAAAATAACTGTATCGAAAAACAGTAAACATATATTTCGATGCATCTCATTTTGTAATATTAAATGGTGGTGTCTGCTTATTGTTTGTATATAAAAATCTAATAGAAACAGTCATATTAGAGCAGGAAGTAGATAGTGATCTACAGAAGAGTAGAGTTGTGTGTTTCTAAATTAAGGTCTTTGGTTAAGTTAGAAAGTCTATGTATATAATATGTACAATGATGGAAAGATCAATGAATGATGTGTGATGTTTTCGGAGATGTACTTTTTAATACCAGCCATATCCACCACCCCAGCCGCCATATCCGTATCCGCCGTATCCCGCGCCGTAGCCTCCGCCGTATCCGCCGTACCATGGGTATCCGCCGCTGTAAATACCGCCGTAGTATGGATAGCGACCTCCCCAGTAACCTCCATATCCACCGCCATATGGATATCCGAGACCGCCTCCCCAGTATCCGGACGCTGAGGTTTTGAGATCTGACGGCGCGAGGCCTGATGCTGCTTTGGCACCTTCTTTAGGAGCTGCGGGGACTGCGGCAGCGTGGGTTAGTGCTGCTGCTAGCGCCAGCGCGCAAATCAAAACTGCGATCTGGAGTCAGGAAAAAAAATGGTATAGTTAAGTATCTCAAGACAAAGTATTTCTAATACGAGATGGCGTTCCAATAAGCAAACAATTAAATTTTCTGCTTGTATACACGTGGCATTAGTTCGTATGACAAGTTTCAATTTGTTCTCTCAAGTAGTTTGTTTACACGATTTTTTGCAGTAGAATCTTGAATATCGTGCGGTCATTAAATTGTTCGTTTTGGATGGATTAACCCCTAAGGAAATTCATCAAAAGTTTACAAAAGTTTACTGAAACTCTGCTTCTTCCATGTCAATCGTTAAAATGTGGGCAGCTGAATTTAAACGTGGCGGCACGTCCTTTGAAGATGACCCACGTGACGGACGGCTAAAACCGTCACAATACCAAAAAAGTACATGATATCGTGTTGGACGATAGACGAGTGAAGGTGAGTGAGATAGCCTAGGCTGTAGGGATAACGTAAGAAAAGGTGCGAAACATCTTGCACAAAGAATTAGGGATGCGATAGCTCGGCGCAAGATGGATGCCGCATTTGCTGAATGCTGATCAAAAACAAATGAGCAAACAATTTTCGCAGCAATCTTTGGAACGATTCAATAAGGAGCCGGCCTATTTTGTGCGGCGATTTATCACCATGGATGAGTCATGGGTCCACCACTACATGCCAGAAAAGAAACAGCAGTCCAAACAGTTGGTGGAAGCCGATGGTTCAGCGCCAAAGAAAGCGAAGTCGATCGCACTGCCGAAAAGATCAGATAAGATAGCCGGCGTGTTTTGGGGTGCGAAAGCGAACCTGTTAATTGATTACCTTAAAAAGGGCAGAACAATTACAAGCGAATATTATTGCAACCTTCTTTACCAGCTGGATGCCAAAAATCGCGTGAAGAGGCTGGCTTGAGGAAAAAAAACATCTTTTATCTCGTATATTGAAATCTGCAATGCATTAATGGTACGTTATCACCGTCATTTTGATTTCACTATTTTATAGTTTGTCAGTACATTGTTTTATATTTTGTAACATATGAATCACTTTTACGACCCATAAATGCACTGATATAGAGAGTTTTGTGGTTGCAATTAATAAATTATACTATCGCGGTTGTTTGGCATTAAAAACGAGATAAAAACAAATTTACCGCGTAAAGTTTATAGCAACCGATGTTTCGGCGATGTTACAGCCGCCGTTGCCACAGCCTACCCTGTACAACGGCAGTTGCAATATCGCCGAAGCGTCGAATGCTACAAACTTTACGCGGTAAATTCATTTTTATCTTATTTATAATAATCTATTTTGAGTTTTTATTGAATCTTCCCATTTGGAGGTTCCAGGAACCGAACAAAGTGATTTAAAATAAATGTGTGTCGGTTGTGCGTTGACCGCGCGGTCACGTGACACCACAAACAAAGAACCTACTAGACCGATTTCGTTAGAAAAGGATATGTGGGTTTCTTTTAGGTAGGTTTCGTTGTTTTTAAATTAACGTTTTAGACACAACATTAAGGTCCCCAATCATGGGCACTCCATTTGGCAGCACTTCACTCCATCCCTCCAAATTAGTGAATTATCTTGTCATGAATGAAAAAACCGCGTGGATTGTGTGGCATTGCTCCGAATGTTGGATTTCAAAGCATGCCAAAATCCGCGAAGCGCCAATCCACGCCGCTCCGCTCGTAAGTGTCAAAACCGCACTCTATTTGGAGCTCATTAGGTCGGACGCTTGATGGTTGGACGCTCTGCCGTATTTGTAATGTCGGGAAAAGAGTTTGTTTTGGAAGTGATTGAATTGTACGGAGAATCTCCATGTCTCGCGAAAAGTCTCTCATCATGTCATACTCGTCATGAATTTCTGACGCTGCAAAAGCCACCTTTTGTCCATTTACGCTTTATTTTTGTTTTTAATTATAATACAAACATTTCTCTTCACTATCCATATCGATTATCGATATGGATAGTGAAGTGGATGGATTATCGATATGGATAGTTGTTGCACGTCTGTCAAAAATTTGTATTGGCTTCGCGCCTAGCAGTGATCGTAAGCGTGACAAGAATTTGGAAGTCGTCCACCAATGTGGAGAGCTGCCAAATGGAGTGCCCATTGATACACCTTAAAAGGTATCTGCTATTAAGCTAAAATTAAAATATTTTTTTTCTTAAAACGGCTGCAAAGATTTTCATGAAAATCTGTTTAAATGTAGCTTTTATAAATACCGATCGATTGCCTTTACTCGTTGTTCTGGGAAAACTCTTCTATTGCTTTTTCAATCTATATATATGCGTATATGAGTCCCAGGTAGTATCGTAACGTTTATTTGCATGTGTTTATAGTGTTGTCCATTCGAAATACACTATACTTTAAAAGCTAAGATATATTTAATGTTGTATGAATTAAACTAAATATTGCACTACTAGCTTTCACCCCAGAAGCGGTAAAATTAGTCAATGATGTTCTATTTTTTATTATTTTTATTTATTTATTTACAAAAAACCATTTAGGAAATATTTTTAACAATGATTTTGCGTCACTCCTAACTAGGCAGTGCCTGGTCCAAGAAAACGCCAATTTTATATGATGTTATTTTTAATTAAAAATTATAAAGTTTAGTTTTATGAAAAGATGTCAAGAAATTGTTACAGTTAATAAAAGAAATAAACAAAATAATCATTAAAAAAACAAATTAATCATTAAATAATAAAAGTAGTAGAAAACAATTATATAAAAAAATAAGTAAAAAATATTAGGTTATAAAAATGAAAAGCTGAATTCACTCTTGTTTACTTATGGGCAATTTATATAGTTAGAGATGCGAGGGTGTGTAAATATGCTGTTCTTTTTGAAATTTCATAAGGACTCTTTCAGTTTCCATTCTGCCTTTACTAATTAACCACTGAATTAAACCCTTTTAAGAACCACCGGTGTCAATCCTGGAATATCGAAGTGTTTTTCAAAAATATTTAATAATCTCGGAGCGTGACCGAGTCAATAATATTAAAGTACTTATCCGACTTAAGAAGAAGATGTTACTTCTGAACACCATTAAACACAGGAAGATATCGTACTTCGGACACGTCATGCGGAGTAACAAATACATATTGCTCCACCTCATTATCCAAGGCAAGATCGCTGGGAAGAGTAGTGCCGGCAGGAGGTAGCATTCGTGGCTAAGGAACCTTCGGGACTGGTTTGGCTGCAGTATCACCTCGCTGTTCAGGGCAGCGGCCTCTAAAGTGAAGATAGCTATAATGTTGTCCAACCTCCGACAGGAGTGGAGCTCGAAGAAAAAGTGAAGTTGAGATAGGTTATCGTAACGGCGTGTTTAGAACACCTACAAAATCCCAGCTGCCAAAACTTAGTGCGACATTGAGCAATCTAATGCCTTATATAATCAATGTTTAGACGCTATATTGCTTCTTTACATCTTATTTATGGCACCATACCAGTAGTAGTATTGTAGATATCGTCAGTAGTAGTATTGTAGATATCGTCATTTAATCACCTTCAGTAGCTTCAGTTCTTTCTCTAATCTTCAGATTTAAAACTTGATCAGTGGACAAATGTGTGATTATACTTCTATTCTAGCGTTTAAAACCCTGTATCAAAATAAACAAGATAATAGAATCACTGTCTGGTGGTCTGACTGAATCCTCCTATCTCAATACCTGGAATACTACTCAGTTCAATAGTGAGAAGCAACACAATGGTGATTGAGGGGTGTCAATTTTTACGACAGCCAACCCCGCCACGAGTTATAACGACATCGTGTCATGGAGTAAACGTAAAGACTTTGTGAACAACACAAACCAGAGTCAAAATAAGTGGCCAGCTGTAATAGTCCGACGTATTAAAGCCAAGCACTGGAAAATGCCAGCAAGTAGGGCTTCTTCGCAACCTTACCACCAGATTTGGACTGATTTCTCCATCCTCCAGGCTGGTCACGAGTAATGGTAAGGTGTAAAATGGTAAAGTACAGGTTGAAGCGGAAAAAAATATTGTCTTTAAAATGGTTTTAATAAAATGAGGAACAGAAGACATTCACTGGCACCCTACACTGCAAACCATCGTTTATTGCGAGGTCAGAACTTTAACGAAGGTAACGCTGACAGACTTGTATATTTATAGATATCCTTCATACGCTACGAATTAATATGTAAAAAGTAAGCAGTATTATCTAAAAAATACTGAGATTAAATAACACTTTGGTTATCTGATAGAAACCAAATATTTTGTGGTAGGTATTAGGTTTATAACCAATGGAAATATGATGACCCAAACAAAAACAAATCAATTTGTTAAGGGATACTAAATTGAAGCCATTATAAAATATTTTCCTTCTTTGTGAATAACAATATATTTATAATCAGTGAGTAGGTATATGATTTATTATTTGAAGTTTTATTCAAAGAAGAAGACCCGAACACAATATAAAAATGAGCGTAAGATAAGCATTTGCAAGGATAGTCACTGATCATGGCAAGGATCTAATAATCAACATTAATCTGATCTGATCTAAATAAATAAAAAAAGTTATGAAAGATTAAGGGCAATAAAACTAATGAAACTATATTCCTATAAATACACAATCAATCGAACGACAACAAAAAGATCTGATCTAAATGTAAAGGAGGAAACGTTAACGGAGGCAAGAAATGCAATAGTGCAATAATTGGTATAGAAATTATGAGAAATAAAGTTAAAGACATAATGAAGCAAACAATGGTTTTGGTAATAAAAACAATAGGATTAATATGAATACAAAATCCCCGGATTTCTGTGATGTGAAAATGGTATTTATAGTATATATATGGGATATTTAAACGTAGTCAACTGTGGTTATACGATGTGATCCAAAAGAAATATATATAAAAATATGTATTTTAGGTATAACAAACCTTTTTTTTATATAAAAAAGTTGTGACGTAGAAGATCTTATAATATTTTTTTTTAAAACATTTTCCTTTTTTTACTTTCCCAAAAAAAACCTATAATCATATTACTCGAAGTATGTAAACAGGAAAGTCTTGTTCCCAAGCGAAATTCAGAAATCAAATTTGCACCGTTTGAGAGATCTCCGCGTTTTGAGATCCTGAGAAGCAAAAATGTTTTCTGGAAATGTCTGTGTGTGTGTGTGTGTGTGTATATGTGTGTGTCGTATATGAGTGTGTCGTATATGGGTGTGTTAGTGTGCCTCTATGTGTGTTTGTACCCTCTGTATCTCTAAAACTACACGACCAATTAGGACAAAATTACGTATAAATATAGTTCTTACTAATGCCGAGATTCGGTAAGCTGTTTAAAAATTGCGACCTTTTCAAAACATAAAACACATCAATTCACCCTAAAAAATAAACAAGATAATAAAAAAACAGTCCTAACATAATAAATAAATGTGTCTTTGCCTACAACTATTGCATACGCCACTTTTCGATATCTTCAGCAAGTTTTGATTTAAAAATGTTTTAATATTTAAAAAAAAAAAACTGTATAAATCTATTATTAGTAGTGCTAGATACTCTTGGAATCACGAGGGTAACGCCCCTAACTTTGACGTTATTTATTATTATGTCATTTATTGATATTTTTAGGGGTTAGGAGTTAATGACAAAAATTGATGAGTAGAAAACGATTTTTTTCAAAATCTACTCTGAAAATCTTGATTATTTTAGCTAGCAAAAAAAATCCATTAAATCGAATAGAAAGAAACAATAATTTGAAAATAGAAAGAAAACTAATTATCGCGCTTATTATAGCTAATACTTATTATAGCTACTACGACAAACTATCGTACGAGTACATCGCTTCATCAAAACGAAATTTGGGAACAAATAAAATATCGTTTATCAAACAGTTTTTTTAAATTGATTTGGAGCACGGTGTATAGTAAGTATACTATTACCATTGATTATGTAGCGTATTAGATTGTCCAACGACTTACTACGATATGGGAACGTATCGTACGTATCCCACGTAGATAGTACTCAAAGTTCCTAAAATTTATTATTATATTTATTTTATTTATTTATTTATTTGTTTATTATTCGCTTATTTCTAATCAATATTACAGTAAAACCAAGGCATTGAAAAGTAAAATTAATAAATATATCACCGTAACTATACAAATAGAATGACACTTAGAGTACTAACTATCATATAAGAATAAATAATTAATAGCCTGCAATTTAAACGAGTGAGGGTTGGCGGTAAACATATCAAAATCTGGTGCAATCGAGTGAATTTCATTTAAGCACCGCAAAGCACGCGCCAACAGGTTAGTGCGAGAGAACGGCTCCGCGAAAAAATGGTGCGATCGAGCACGAAGATAATTATTTGGTACGAAAAGACTCACCGTGGCTAGTAAGCTAGGGTTATCACTTTTACCACGAATAAGATTCAAAACATAGGACATGGTCAACATTTCTCTTCTGAGATAGAGAGAATTATAGCCAACCATGCCTGTAATAATATAGTTCTGTGATGATATTATATTATGTTCAATATAGTAACTATCGTTGTATTACATTATGGAGGCGCACTGTAGATGGCGCTCTAAACACGCCTATGCGGTGTAAAATAATAAAATCTTATTGTTACACGACTGCCTAACAAAATAATAGTGTTCAGGGTTCATCTATGTATGTTTTCCGTTTCTTTATTTCACTATAACTTCTAAATGCTTGAAGCGATTTTGAAGTTTGTGGAATTGTTATAATCATTATTTCTTTCCGAGTGTCGCAGGGTTGCCTTAACTGTTCAAATGTCAATAAATTAACTTGAATATATCGTGTTTAATTTCAAATGAAAGATCTGATTGAGTATATTCCGGAAATATACATGTTTTTATATTTCATAAAAAGACCGTTAAAAAAATATTATTAATACAATAGTTTACTTTCTGTAAAGACAGTATTATTATTTTTATATTATTTTTAATATATTTACTTGTTTTAGTGTATTTACATGAAAATGTCAATTTTTTATTTGGTGTACAGGTTTCAATACGAGATAATTACGTATTTTAATGTTCAGATTGACTTATTAGTCTATCTAAATAAAACGCTATCTACTGATGGCATTCTATCCTATATATAGATAGATGGCACTAACAGTTGAATTTTATTTTTATTTATTTTAGGAATTATTTACTATAAAACATTGATTTGCTTACAAAAATAACAAGAATCGAATGGCAAAACCATAACCTTTTGCTTATTTGATTCTGTCACCCAAATGGGACTAGCCCATTCTAGGGTGGACAGGACTCTAATATTACAATCAAGTATGCTTCATGGCCTAATTGCTTACAAATGTACAAGTTTTAGTAAAAAGCTAAAAACACTAAATTGCCCTAAAATGTGATTTTCAAAAAAAAATGTAATAATAATAAAAAATATTGAAAGTAAAATGCAATTCCATCATATAATCGGCAATAAATATAATATAAAATTCGATTAAATAATATAAATAAAGTTACATATATGTGAGAAAAGAAAGAGTCATTAATATTTAATATATGTTAAGAAATATAGGATTTAATATAAAAATATATAGTATTGTTGTTATCGCTAGTTGAATTGTAATGTTTTTATAATCAATCAGTCCTTTAT
Source organism: Micropterix aruncella (assembly GCA_944548615.1). Lineage (NCBI taxonomy): Eukaryota > Metazoa > Arthropoda > Insecta > Lepidoptera > Micropterigidae > Micropterix > Micropterix aruncella. The sequence goes on from OX155956.1 coordinate 31,385,366, forward strand.
AAAAAAAAATTTCATTATCAATTTTATTATAGACGGCCAAATAAATTGCTATTAGTTTGCTCGTCAATGCTATCAGTGCCATCTGTCTTTCACCGTCTCGGAAAGTTTTCCAAATCATTTTATGGAGTTTCGCTATCTAATATCATAAATAGTCAATTAAAAACACGTCACAGCACGATATCCGACACTCGTAGAATGTATATATAAAGCAAATCCACTCACTTTCCTGCAAGCCATTTTCCAGGCGATTGGAAACTTTCTCAAGGACTGCGGGTTGTGTGATGTGGTGCTGAGCCTCCGAAGGCGGTTCTTTCCTAAACGGCCCGGGAGTGACTGACCGCCCGGTCCGGCTGAGCGATCGCTTTTATAGACTGGAATCCACTGCCGCGCGCCTCGTCCTAGAACTCAAAATATCCGAGGTGCATTGCCTTATTACCCACATTAAATTACATACACAAGTGCCTAAACAGTTTTTCCGACTGCACGCGTGAGTAACGCTCTGAACGGGCGCGGACGAAGCTACTTGATATTTGTTTTAATCTATACTAATATTATAAAGAGGTAAAGTTTGTGACGTTGTAGAAAGTAATCTCTGGACCTACTGAACCGATTTTAAAAATTCTTTTACCAATAGAAATCTACGTTATTTTTGAGTGTCATAGGCTATATATATTAATCCGAAAAATGAAATGAATTTTTCGTGGTAGTCGGATTTGCAAAGTAAGTAGGAGAAAAAACGGTCAAACCGAAATGTTTCTAACTAACGCTGCCTTAACGATAAGAGATATATGATTAAGTTCTAGGGAAAAGTTGTAGATCTTGATAATGCCTACAAAAAAGTCAGCGACAGGATATGTCTAACTTTTATATTTAACCCCTTGAGTTATTAACTTTTTACGACCAAATCTGGTTCTGAAACAATTATCCGTTCAGTATGATACGACCAGATCTGGTTCCGCGTTTTTTTCACTTCTTTGACGTTCTCATATTTATTCATAATTATCTGATTGTTTTACAAAATGATATTTCAATATTCTATATTCGAAATTTCAATGCAATCATTGTGCAGTTGTTCTTTTTATGATTGGTGTAGTAGTTTCGTAGTTATAGTACTTTAAGGTCGATGTCGCCGAAAATCCTGCAAAAGAGACAGATGCATCCATGAAAATACCCATTTACTCCAAGGGTTAAGTCACAAAAAGTAGTATTTTATATTAAAAAAATAATTTAAATCGTTAAGTCATGTTTATTGGTCATATTATCAACAAATATGAATTCTTATCAAAATAAGTAAATTTATCGTCTCAAGTGATTAAAACAAAAGACTTTTCCCTTTTACTGCATATAATTTCACTTTTACTACATAAATGGTTAGAGATAAAACACTCACATATAAGACACTCACAAGAACACTCTCACAAATAACGGTAATATAGTCAAATTGGCATGCAAATACATACGCAGTAAAAATATAACCTTTCTTTTGGCAGTCAGGAAATAAATCATAGCACACAGTACTAACGGAACCACACTCATAATTTCATCACAAGTAAAAAGTTTTACCGCCTAACGAAGTGGCCACGGGTCAGCTAGTACTTGATATAGGTAATAAGATAAAAATTGAATTTACCGCGTGAATTTTGTAGCACCCAGTCTACCTTAGACAACGGCGGCTGCAACGTCACCGAAACGTAGGGTGCTACAAAAATCACAAGGTAAATTTATTTTTTATTTTATTTATAATGTCAAACAACCGCGATAGTCTCCGATTTCATATTGATATATGTATTTTATACATTTTTATATATTTAAGCTGAATGCATAGGATCTCGAAATATTGGTTATACACATTCATACTTGGTGGTGAACGGTTTCGTGCAGCTTGTGCCACAAGATCCATTTTGTTCTCGGATCGATTCAACTCCTATTCAGAAGCTAATACTCCGGGTAAGACTCCCGTGTCTCGGGCCTCAGGAGCTGGTGGACCGGTTTCTCCCGGCGGAATTGCATCCGGCGCCACTGGACGGTTTGCGCACCGGTTGGAGAAGCCAATCGGTTGTGCATTCTGACTAATTGCTAAAGGGGTCTGAAGACTATGGAAATACACTGTTTCCTAAGCAGCGGGGATGGATGTTGACCTGTTATAATGCCACTCTTGAAATGACCTTGGGCCACTCGATCCCGTGTGGCACTACGGGCAAAGAACGCCCAGGTCCGCGATAAATTCAAACTGAATTACCGCTACAACAGGTAGAGGTTGCGTAAGCGACTTCAGACCCGTAACCAGTCGGGAGGACGGAGGTATCCTGAAGGGTAATTCCAGACGGAGATATCCTGCTAAAACTGGTAGTTAGGGGGTAAGGCTGCCCGCTGTGTACCTTTGCCGGTGCCTCGCCGTAAGGCGTTGGTCTCTAACGGGTTGCTGGTGAACTAGGCAGTAGATTGTATTGTCCCAAATTCTTCTACGCTCATCCCACGGCTGAAAGAATGATCTATATCGTTATACCAACCTGGGGTGACGAGTTCGCCCGTTGTAGTCGACACCGCCATACTCACCTAATGAAATAAGCATATGATCGATTTGTGAAAAATTTACCCTTATCTTTGGGTGTATATGTAATTTTGGCTTATTACCAAAATCGTAATTCCTGTGCAGTAAAGAAAGGGCTTCGAGTTTTATACGAGTGTGAGACGGATGGTTAAAAGTCAGTCATGTATCTCTAAATTATAACAGGCCTAAACAGTAGGTTAAAATATTAATACATAAAACGGGTGAGTCCGAAATGTAAAATGTGAATTTGATAGCAAGTTGTTATTAATATGTCGTTCTTTTTGTGAAATGGGTAATTTATATTTAACTATCCGCACCTCCGCGCTCGTTCTTTTTCGCGCTAGTTTCGATATTTCTCCAGATGCAAACTTCATGAAGTGAAGCTAGAAAATACATTTTTATTGGAACTACTTACGTTTGCTAAATACTCGTAGATTACTATGATTTCCGCGCGATGCGCGATTTATTATTATACTTATTATAAATAATAAATATCTCAGCATATATTTTTTTATGGTGGTTAAAGAGTTACTCATTTTTAACTCAGTGTTTTGCTTATAACTCGAGAACTAAATGATACAATTGTTGACGCATACAACTATCATTTCTTTGACATCGATTTATAGGTGGAAAAGAAAAATTAACTGTAGACAGCTATTCAATGTCTAGATATTTAATTCATAGTTAAATCAATATTTCAAATTGAAAAAAAACCAATTTTTCAATTCAATCAAACTTTTCTTTCTTACTCACTACAGTAAAAAAAATCTATCTATCTATTTACTATTATTATGATTTCGACTTTTTTTATTTGCTCGATAATTTCATGATTATAATTTCAAATACTTCTTGATGGTATTTTTTATTTATTTTTTAACACGTTTATGACAAAGACCTTATTTAGAATTTTTAATATTATTTTATGTGTGTACAGGTAAAATATTTCCTGGTACACCTACCTTAGTACAGGCCTAGGCCTAGTTAGGCGGTGTTGACGTAGTGACCAAGATGCTGCAGTGTGACCTATTTTTCGATACTGGTCCAAACACATTTTTTTTGTAATACTGCAGGAAATTATATTTTGTGCCTTTAATAAATAATAAATAAGCACCTTTAATAAATAAAAATAAACATAAATTGGATCTCAAGACGGATGCAATGTCTATCTGCTGTGGTTACACAATGGGCACAAAAACTTGAAAACCACTATTCGGATTTCTTTTCGTTGTAAAACTTGAATATATTCATCTATTTGTTAGACTTAGATAATAGACAATATTGAAGGTTCACCCCTCAGTGTCAATTATGTCACCACAGCCGGATAGACATTGTATTTTGCAATTTGTGACAATAATTAAGAAATCCGGCTTGAGGTCCAATTGTTTGTTTGATTGTTTAAGAATTTGATAGTGGTTCAGGCAAACAATAACTCACCTGTGTTTAAGAATTTGATAGTGGTTCAGGCAAACAATAACTCACCTATCAACAACACGATCTATAATAGTATACTCGCAAATGTTGCAGTTATTCCACATCTCACAATTTAGTACATTATTGCCCCATTATATGCGACTCACGGAAAACACAGCATGTGACCACAGATGTGACACTCGGACAAACTAACGGGATATGGTTGTGTGTGCGTAGAATTTGATTCAAATCGATAATCGTATTTTAACATTGCAAGAATATACTGTTCTGGTTCTCATTCATTATCATAATCTATGTGACTAAGGTTATTTGCTCTCAGCGACCTGCTGAATACACCGCAAGATGTATATTTTAGTGCTTCATTTTGAAAGCGGTAAATCAGCATGTGGTCTGTTTCCTATTTCAAAATAGAAGTTACGATGTTTTTCTTTCTATATCTCAGAAGGTATCAATGCATAAATGTTGTATTTTTTGTAATTTATATACCAGTTAAAACTACCGTATTTATCATTTTAATGACATCACTCTGAAAATAAATAACCAATGCAATTTTAAAAACTCTGTCGCGACAAGAATGAAACACCATGAGATGCCGACACAAGTTCGAGCAATTCGCATCGTAAAATACACCATAAAGAAAGTTTTCAACAATTCCAACCGCTCTGAAATAGAGAAAAAATACCTAAGTAAAAAATTGCGCGACGAAAGTATATTTACTTAGAGATCATTAAAAATATTGGTTGTGCCACCCCAATATTTTCCCAGCAAGTAGCCAAAGACTATTTCATCTGAATATTATTACACCTCCCCTCCTCTCCCCCCTCCCCCCCTTCCGATAGCAAATGTGTTTTCCTTACTTTATACATCCTGAGTTCTTGGGTATCTATAAAATCACTCTAGATAAGGTGGTATAGGAGCCAACAGAAGAAGAAGAATACTTTCGGCCAAAACGATACACCCCCCTCCCCCCAACCCCCAAACCCCTTCCTCCTAAGCTACTTTGAAACAAATAGTAATAAAAATGGTCGTAGAAATTTTAATATTCGTAAAAACATATTTCAAAGGAAAAGATTTAATAAAAAAGTGATGTTTGCCTTGTGGTTTAGTTTAGTTTAGTTTATCTGGGCCTTTTCCCGCACTTGGCCTCTTGATTGGGCCGTTGTACGTGGCTCATGTTTCTATTTATGTTACTCCAGCAAACCCAGGCTGTCCCAGAAGGTTAGCAGCCTGTTTAGGTTGCTACAGGCCTCCGGGACAGATCCTGGAGATTGTAGTATTTTTGCCCGTTGCTCTGCCACGCTCCTGCATTCCATGAGCACATGCTGTGGCGTTTCTTCTTCCTCCATGCATCCTCTGCATAGAGGGCTGTCTGTCACACCTATGGTAAACAGGTGTTTGTTTAGGGGACAGTGGCCTGTCATAGTACCTATGACTTTACGGATTTTGTCCCTTTTTGCCTCGTGGTATGGGAAACATAAGAAACAAATCCGTTTCTAGACTTCCACGACTATCAGTCGGATTGCACAGTCGATTGGCTAACACCGCATGGCGCGCAAACAGTCCTGGAGTGCCCGAAGGTTGATTCCTAAGGGAAATTGGCCCGCAAGCCAGAGTCCTACCCAGGCTCGCACTTCTGCATGGAGGCTGCAGGATTGGCGTTGACCCGTGAGTTTGATCGACCCGTACACGCATAGGTCTTAGTGGCTTAACTGTAACAGGGCCCTTTAGCTCCCAATGCATGTAAGTATATGTGGGAATGCGGGATGTAATTTAATTCAATCTGATCTTCAGCTATTTACATATGTAGGTACCTCCTTAACAAAGAACCGACTACTGTCGTGACAATAGTATTTTAGGCAATTTAAAGATTTACACCGCCACTTTTCACTTTCCTCACAACTCAACACCTTTCGGTCAGACCACAGAGGTCAACTGTTATTCATTATAGTGACGATTCGGCATTAATATTGTCTTGCATCGGTATCGCCATCTCACATATACACTTATGCATTGTTCGTCAAGCATTTTCCCAGGACCCGCTACAGCTACCATCTCTCCAATTAAACGAATAGGGTCTTATTGTTTCCACAAAATTACCACATAATTAAGGACTATTATACAACATTATACACACGATGCGAATTCGTCGATATTTATCGGACCTTGAGCAGACTTTGCGAAATGTTTCCTTTTGGATTTTCAAATACTTGCATTTGGATGTAAAGATGCTGAGTCATAACCGAAATTGATAAGAGAATGACAAAAAAAATATATAATTAAAATAAATTATTTCAACGACAGGATACTTCAAGACAATTCAGACTCAATCACTTATAAATATAGCTGTCGATATCGATATTAGATCGTTCTGTCGATCGTGAGATGCGCGTAGAAGACTTGGGAAGAAAACAGTCCACTGTCTAGTAACGCCACTCGCCCGTCAGAGGCCAACATCTTAGGGCGAGGCACCGGGAAAGGTACCCAGCGGGCAGCCTCGCCCCCTGACTAACAGTTTGGAAAGATATATCCATCTGGAAAAAGCCATCAGGATACCTCCTTACACCCGACAGGTACAGGTTCGAGGTCGCTTGCGTGGTCCTCTCTCTTACGTAGAGGTGTTCTTCCAATATTCTTCTTGTTCCGTGGGTTGTTCCAATATTCTTCTTGTTCCGCCTTATTAAGAATAATTTAACTTCGAAGAAAATAGAGCAAGTACTAAGGATTTATAATGTTCCGGACAAAAAATCTCTTTCTTGCGATATTCTTCTTTTTCCGTGGGTTCCTATCCGTCCTTATCTTAGTGATTTAATAGATACCCAAGTGTTTAGGATGTAAAAGGGGTTTTGGGGAAGTGGTGTTTAGGGGGGTGGGTTTGGGGGGAGTCGGGGGTTTGGGGGGGTTTGTTAGGTGGTAAGGAGGGTTTAAGGGGTTAGGGAAAGGGAGGGGGGCGTTGCCGGGGTAGCGTTTAGGGGGGGCGGTAGGGTTTAGGGTGGGGTGGGGGTGGGTATTACTTGTATATATAGAAGCTATACACATTAGATGTACTATTTCTTACTTTATGTAGGTACTACAAAACATCCAACACATGAATGTTGGTACTTCCCATGCGTCATTTTCATATTTCGAGGTGTCAATTCATTTACACCTTCTTTCCTTTTGCTTGAAGATGATGTGACTTTCAATTAGGTACTACTAAAGGAAAACATGCATCGGTATTTTTACAGCAATCATACACTAACTACCATAAAAGTAATGAGCGCTGCTTGCGCACTGAGACTACGCAATTTGGAAGTTTCAAAGCATTACACTAATAGCAGAAAACAGAGCAACTAATAGGTACTCACTTAAATAAACATGGAACATTTCAAGTTGACAAGTCAAAGAAATGACGTATCTAATTCATGTTTAGTGCCTCAACTTCCGCATTCAGCGTGATGGCTAAAGAACATAGGCGTTCCCAGGGTTAGAAAATTAGGTTTGTATAATATCAGTTCAGCTCAGTTTGGGTTTTTATTCAGTCTAAATTTCAAGGAATCTAAAGTTCTGGACGTCAAGCAATTGTTCATTAAATATGTGATAATATTTTTTCATAAACACAAAGATAGACATGATCAAAGTCAGCAAAACTGCAATACTCGGAGTTCACGGAAACAAAATTTTCTTATTCCTCAAGTGCAAACAACATTTGCAGAACGACAAGTTTTTTTCATTGGTCCCAAATTATATAATGACATAGAGGAAAAATGGAAACACCTAAAGAACAATCAATAGTTTAAATATAATATTAATAAATGGATATTTGAATTAGGGAGGTCTAAATCTGAAAACTTGGTTTATAAGGCGTATGTATAACGGTTAATTTAAAAATAATATTATTGTATATTTATATAAATTATTATGTATATATTTTTAGTAGGTATATCATATCATATTTTTATTTTTATTATTTCATATTTTTTAGCACTGCTTTTATAATTATATTTATATATTTTATTACATTATAAATATATTTATACCATATATCATTTATTATTTATTAAAATGGTATCTACGTATATGTGCATTTGCTATATTGTATTACCTACAATGTATTATTCTTACAAATTTAGTGTTTTGATTTGTATTATAGTGTTTATTTATTATTATATATTATTCAGTCTTAATTAAGTACATTAATTAATAAAAAAATAAAAAGTTTTTACGTTAATTAGGCTAATTTTTACGTAAGTTGTATTACTGACCCGCCTAGATACGGGACAGTTTAGTCCTAGTTAGGTGGGCAATGAGCGTCAACTGCTTTTCGGTGTTCAATTTTTCCGAGTTACTTATAACATTGATAACAATGGGGCTAAATCTACAAAAATTAAATAAATAAAGTAATAAACCTTAAAAAAAATGCATTACGAAGACATACCTTGAAGTTATCAACTATTGGGGTGAACGGGTGAACCCCATAGTTTTTTTGTTTTGTCTTTTTTATTTCGTACAAAAGTATAGGTTTTGTTTTGTATTTTTTTTCTATTTTGTATATTGTAATTTGTGTAGTGCAACAAAACAATAATAAAACATTTTTTAACAAATTACTCATTTTTTTTCATTTGAGCCCAATTAAAAACCAAATAGTCTAATCCCGGGATAGCCCCGGGATCTCGAGATTACGCATCAAAAATACCGTAATTCCGGGATTGAAAAACATGCTCGGGATTGTATTCGCTAGTCGTAAGTCTCCTCTGACGTGACAACAGTAATTTTCTGCAGCAGTCGTATGGCACGTTTAAAGTGACAAGGCGTATTTATTTCACCATAACTTCTAAGCGGTTGAACCGATTTAGAAGAGTGGCATGTTGTTGGAATCGTTATATCCAGAGTGCTATAGGAAACCTTAACTGTTATGAAGTAACCAGTTGTCTAAATGTCCAAATGTCCAAATGTCAATAAATTACCATAAATGTATTGTGTTTAGTGTCAAATGAAAACTCTGATTAAGTATATTCCGAAAATATACATATATATATATATATATATATATATATATATATATATATATATATATATATATATATATATATATATATATATATATATATATATATATATATATATATATATATATATATATATATATATATATATATATATATATATATATATATATATATATATATATATATATATATATATATATATATATATATATATATATATATATATATATATATATATATATATATATATATATATATATATATATATATATGTATATATATATATATATATATATACCGATAAATACATAAATCACAAATATTTTATAAAAAAAATCATAATAAAAATAATTATATATACAATAGTTCACTTTCTGTAACGGAAGTCGTGTAATTTATTCTTTTTAATATTGTTTTAACTTGTTTTCATTTTGAATAAAGCCACTTGCAATCTAATATCGCATAAGATTTTTTTTCGAAAAATAGTTATCAATAGTCGGTGATTTTCGAGAAAATCACCAACTAGAGACATAAGGAAAGATTGGATGGTAAACCACATATACTGTAACCTGATGGTACAGGAAAACATAGCGACTGCTTAATACGTTCTAATCTTAAGTTGCCTGGAGGAAGGAAAACACCAGTATACTTATGTGAAACGTGCAATAAAACCATTCCTTTATGTTGGAGATTGTTTAAAAAAAATGCCTTGAAAATATTTAAATATTAGGAACTCAGATATGTAGTACTTCTTCAAAAAAAAAATTTAAAATCGGTAAATTGAAATGAATAAAGTAAATAATAAAATAAATAATCCGTTTTAAATATTTAATTAACATAACTACAGTGTAGCGAGAATCAACAGGTTAATAATAATAATATGTAACGGAAGCATTTTTGGTAGACTTTTCCAAATTGGAAAAATCATCGTATACTTTTAGGATTTCCCTGCGTTTTGTCATTTTCTCTTTTGTAAGACACAGTTTCATCTGGTAAAGCCCAATGGTTGTCCTTGCTGCGGTTTGTTACTCAGTCTAATGTCCATTGGCTCTAAAATTAATATCTATAAAAAGTACTAAAATCGAGTAGTTTGATAATGTTTATAGGTAAAACAATGCTTTCTTAAATTTAATATAATTTCTAGTTATTGCATGCTGAGCGCGCAGTCCAAATCGCTTTCAGATTAATTATTGTTTCAACTAGAACAATGAAAAAATAGTCTGTGGCATCGTTCATCACTATTAAAGGGGACATTTTCCGATACCCTGGTAATACTACGCTCATCGACGACTGATATTTATCAATCATAATTTAGACGTGAAAAGTAGCAGGAGCTATTTCACTGTTGTACTTTTTTAGAGCGAGTAAACTCGCATTCAATTTTAGACACAGAGTGAACCGAACTCCTTTCTTTCGATGGCGGGTCATTTAGTCTATAGATTAGTCGCTCTACTTTGGACGTTCTGCACCTCACATGATATAATCGTGTTTTTCGGGTCAATCGCTCTAAAATGCATTTAAGAGCGACTGATCTTTATACTGAGTAAACAAGACTCATAAAAAATCTAGAGGAGGTAGGTTAGAGTCGACGGCTACAAACTCTCTTCTACGTGGAACCCTCTTCTTAAAATGTTCCCGCCGCCGAACGCCGAACGCAAAGACGTAAAACAGGATACAGTGAGTGTTGTGTGCAAGACGGATTTTCAAAATTCCCGCGCTCCGAGCCCGGCCCCTCACCACTGTTATAACCTACACAGTGGCGGCAGCGGTTTGCGGCCTACCCGCAAAACAACGGACTGACAGCTCTTCAGTCTACCCTAGACAACGGCGGCTGCAACGTCACCGAAACGTCGGGTCCTACAAATTTCACGCGGTAAATTCGTTTTCTATCCTATTTATAATGTCAAACAACAGCGATAGTCTTCAATCCCATTTTTAACTCTTTGAATTTAAATATATATATATATATATATATATATATATATATATATATATATATATATATATATATATATATATATATATATATATATATATATATATATATATATATATATATATATATATATATACTAGCTGACCCGGCAAACGTTGTTTTACCATATAAATAATTTTTAAGTAATTTCTAGTGTAGACAAAAAATAGCTTACTTATTGTAAGTGTGTAAGAATGTGGTATATGCGTGAAATAGGCATGGAGCACTGTGAACGATGAGGGAATATAAAAATAACAAAAGGCAAACATTATTTTTAAGTTATTATAATTTATTCCTTAAAATTATATATCATTAATTAATCAATTACGACAGTAACACTAACAAACAATATCAATCTCTTAATGCTATAGCGTGAACAATATTTTTTGTTAGTCCATCTTTAGCTAACACAAACAAACTGGATGGTTTACCCACTCGAGAGCATGCCACGTATAATTGTCCGTGTGAAAAACATGCTGTTCTCAAATCTAAGCCACAAATAGACATCGTTTGACCTTGGTATTTGTTGATTGTCATTGCAAATGCCAATCTAATCGGAAACTGAATACGTTTGAATTGAATTGGCACATCTGTAGGTATAATAGGAATCCGTGGTATTAATATATTTTCACCTCGGAACTTGCCATTTAAAATGCTGGCTTCGATCACGTTTTTCATTAATTTTTGAATGACTAATCGCGTACCGTTGCACAGCCGGGGCGGGTTCAAATTACGAAGCAAGATAATCGCAGATCCAACCTTTAATTGTAAATTATGCGGTGGGATGCCTGACAAATCCAGTGAGTTCAAAAACTCTGTGGAAAAATTTACTGCTTCGTTGTCGTCGCAAACTGTATCAATAGATTTATATGATACCAAGTTCCCTGGCAACAACATTTGTATCTTCAGATTTAAATTGTCAACGTCTACATTTTTTGCCGCTAAAATTGCTCTTTCTGCAAGCCACTCATGATTTATGTACTGTGTGTGTACATCGGGAAATATTTGTTCAATGAGAGTATCTTGCGAATCAGCGATTGTGCAGAAATCGGTCGGTAATTTTACGTATCCAGTTTCATCTATAGCAACTTTTCCATCACCGATATCTAAGAGTTGTTTTGAAAATGTTACAGTGGATGGATCTTGAAGCATTTGAACGCGCATATTTACTTTCAGCTGTACTTTTTCAACATTACGCCACAATGGAGATGATTTTAAGCAAGCGTTGATCTCATCAGCGTATGTTGAACGTGGAATGACTGGAAGTGTTTGCCTGAAATCACCTGAAAGGACCAACAGAGTTCCGCCAAATAGTTTGTCGTTGTTTTTAATATCTTTCAATGTACTGTTCAACGCCTCAAGCGAATGTTTGTGTGCCATAGTACATTCATCCCAGATGATAATTTTACACTGTTTTAGCACGGTGGCCATGGACGATTGTTTCTTAATGTTGCATACTGCGTCAGGGTTATTCTGAATATTTAGTGGCAGCATACTGAATGAGCTGTTCTGCCTCCATCCAATTAAGTTGCTGCAATGCCCGATGATGCAACGGCCAATGCGATGCCATTATTTGATCGTATTTCAGCAAGAATTAGCGAAATAACGAATGTTTTGCCAGGTCCACCCGGTGCATCCAAAAAGAAGAACCCACCTTGTCCAGCTGAAACTGCGAGCATAATGCGATCATAAATGGTTCTTTGTTCCTCATTCATTAGTGGGACATTGCGGGCAACAATCGCTGCCATTTCTACAGTGCTGTACTGCAGTTCACGATTCATTTCAGTATTCATTAAATCAGATGCAGTTCGATTTGGCGTACTTCATTGCGTTCAGCTCGTGTATCTTCTGACTCTTCTTGACGCAATTGCGCCATTCTGACACGTGCATCAGTATTTTGTTGCTGGATTTGTTCTTCGGTTCTTTCGGATCTTCTATTTCCCAAGCTTCGAGATTTACTTGTATTACGGCTCAAATCAGTCCCTTTGCGTTTTCTTGGCATTGCTCACTGTACAAAACACACATAAATAGAATTAATGAAATTACTTAATGATGAAAAATGTTAAAGGTATAATTAGGGCCAGGATTTTTGCCGCAGTTTTGAAATGATTAGTTTGAATTTATGAAATTATACCAAAAATATAAATTTTATGAAAAAAAATTTCAGACAAAAGTTGTAAAAAATTAAATTTCACCAAAAAAATTGTCTCTTATAATTTTCTCATACAACCAATATTTCCATCGATATTTCAAAATAAAGATTCATAATGATTGATTCAAATTTTTGGAAACTATGAAAATCTTAATTGTTAAATTACATTTTTTTAATAAAATAAAATTAAAATTACATTTTTATAAGATCAAATATATTTGCCGTAATGTCAAAAACTTAAGAGCATTAATTGTAAAATGTTAAAATGAAATCACGGCAAAAATCTTGGCCCTAGTTATAATGTATTTAATATTTGGTTGTACACACATTCATTTACATATTCATGTAAACATTAGACTGTTTTACAAAAGCGAAAATTTTTATTTTTCATAATCATATCGAAAATATATGGTTAGAAATGGTAAAAAAAAATTAATACTAAAAAAAGTTTGCCCAATTTTAATAAAAATTAAATTCCACCGAATCTTTTTTGACCGTTTCCAACAACATTTTCGATATAAATAAAAAAAAGTATACTTACAACACAAAAGCCGTTGTTGGTGGAAGCTCGTGCCACGTGTTGAGTACTTTTGAGGTTATGAAAATCACTTGATTAACTAATCGTGCAAAATACACTCTCAATTGATAATTTTATTATTATTAATAAAATAGGAATGATTAATAGTTAATATGAGAGTTACACTGAGATAGCAAAATAATAATTGTCAACGTTACTACTACACTTGATGCATAAACAATAATGATGGCCGACAACTGTGTACTGTTTACTGGGTCAGAAGTGACACCTGTAGACAACTGGCGGGGATAACTAATTAAATGACGATTGATCAGTTATCGACCGGGGATGAAAAATGATTAAATTACTAAAATGGCTATTAAAAAATAGGGGTTGGTGATAAAAGGGTAAAAATTTAGGGTTGTATGTATTTTTTAATGCGACATAATAAAAAAAAATAAAGAAATTTAAAAAATGTCTAAAAATTAAAGAAAAATGTTAAGGGTGGACAACCCTTATCACTAAGGGGTATAAAAAATAGATGTTGGCCGATTCTCAGACCTACTCAATATGCTCACAAAATTTCATGAGAATCGGTCAAGCCGTTTCGGAGGAGTACGGGAACGAACATTGTGACACGAGAATTTTATATATAAGATTTACAAAAGCGAAAATTTTTATTTTTCATAATCATATCGAAAATATATGGTTAGAAATGGTAAAAAAAAATTAATACTAAAAAAAGTTTGCCCAATTTTAATAAAAATTAAATTCCACCGAATCTTTTTTGACCGTTTCCAACAACATTTTCGATATAAATAAAAAAAAGTATACTTACAACACAAAAGCCGTTGTTGGTGGAAGCTCGTGCCACGTGTTGAGTACTTTTGAGGTTATGAAAATCACTTGATTAACTAATCGTGCAAAATACACTCTAAATTGATAATTTTATTATTATTAATAAAATAGGAATGATTAATAGTTAATATGAGAGTTACACTGAGATAGCAAAATAATAATTGTCAACGTTACTACTACACTTGATGCATAAACAATAATGATGGCACTGTGTACTGTTTACTGGGTCAGAAGTGACACCTGTAGACAACTGGCGGGGATAACTAATTAAATGACGATTGATCAGTTATCGACCGGGGATGAAAAATGATTAAATTACTAAAATGGCTATTAAAAAATAGGGGTTGGTGATAGAAGGGTAAAAATTTAGGGTTGTATGTATTTTTTAATGCGACATAATAAAAAAAAATAAAGAAATTTAAAAAATGTCTAAAAATTAAAGAAAAATGTTAAGGGTGGACAACCCTTATCACTAAGGGGTATAAAAAATAGATGTTGGCCGATTCTCAGACCTACTCAATATGCTCACAAAATTTCATGAGAATCGGTCAAGCCGTTTCGGAGGAGTACGGGAACGAACATTGTGACACGAGAATTTTATATATAAGATATATATATATATATATATATATATATATATATATATATATATATATATATATATATATATATATATATATATATATATATATATATATATATATATATATATATATATATATATATATATATATATATATATATATATATATATATATATATATATATATATATATATATATATATATATATATATATATATATATATATACGTTTTTCATTGCGAATATGGTTTATTTGCAATACTAGGTTTATAGACATGATGATTACTATTAATCTCAAAGCTACTCCTTATCAGTTTTCTTTTTTAATTTTAAAATGCTAAATTTCTATGTAAACGAAAGTTTAGGACACAGCTGCAGAAATTAAATTGAGCCCTAGAAACTATCTCCTCAAGATTGTTTAAATCTATTACTTAAATTTATATTATCACTACAAGTAAAACATTAATATCTGGGCAAGAGTTAGACAAAATTTAGACAAAACAAAGAAAATGCATTAACTTTCGGAACCTGCTTGAAAATGTTAAATGTAAATCAATAATGTCACTTATTTACGCCGTAGAATTATTTATTTTCATTATCAAAGCTAAAATGATTTTAGAATTTAAAAGTTAATATTGTCTATTGTGCTTGGCTTGTTATTTATAATCAGTCTTAATAAAAACTGTTCATTATCAATGTTATTATAGATGGCCAAATATATTCCTATTAGTTTCGCCGGACAATGCTGCCAGCGCCACCTGCATGTCGCCAGCGCAGAAGGATTGCCAAAACGTACTATGGTATGGATACACTCTATCCTATTGAATCAATGCTACAGCGAAAACCGAGACTTGTTTTGAACTGAAGGCCCGAGCTAAACGTCCAATGCCGGTCCACGCACTACGTGGACGAAAAACCGCACCATCCATCGTACGTGAATGCTTTTCTACGTGACCTATCCAAACTATAATAATTAATATTCGCTCTGCGCATGTCAAAAAGAGGCTTGTCAATGATGTGTGTCAAATGTGCCGCTTCACCGCGGACAAATTTCCTAAGTGCCGGACTATCGGGTGACCGCAGCATTAGCTGATGCAATTCTTGGCTGCAATGATGCCACCTAACTGCTAATCAATGCGATACTGTGGCGCATCGCCACGTTACGCTCTGTCATTAGCTGCTACGATATTATCATCATCATTAGCACTATAGCTTATTGTTAGTCTTGAATTCATCATAAATCTTGTTCCCCCCTTCAGCTTCGGATCTAAGGTTTTCCAAATCCGGGACAAAAATATGACATTGGCCCCTCCCCTTCGGCATGTGAGATTAATGATCGAAAAAAAATATGCGTTGTCAGCTCCAACGCGCGACTGGAGTTTACTCTTTAGATGCGATTGTCATTGAATATACAATAGGCAAAGGGGGTAAATTGATTGATTGATTGATTGGTCGATCAATCGATGGATCGATCAATTAATCAATCAATTAATCAATTAATCAGTCATCAGTCAATCAATCATCATCACTCAATCGTTATCAATCAATCATCATCAATCAATCTTCATCATCAATTTTGGTTCGAAAACCTGACCACGAGCCTCACACGTGGTTGTAGGCGAAAGGGTCAATAATGAGCTATTATATATGTATGATAAGGAACCATTTTACCAAATTTTATTTATTTTTTCGTATTTTATATTTTTTGTATTTTGTTATTATTTTTAGTACTGTGATGCAGTCAATTTCGTTTTGTCAGCGCAGAAACATATTAATTGGAATGCCTAAATATTCAGTATTTGGGCTCGTTCTAGCTGATGCCAATAACTGTTTGTTTTGTCGCAGTTGTATCAGCATCAGCAGTTTGTCAAGTCCTTTATGCTTTTGGCCATTTATACTGAAGGTCATGTTTTTTGTATTTTGTATATCCAGCGTCATGAGATGCTCCTTTAATCAGTAAAATATTTGTCTTAGTCATCTAGTTGCCTTTTCAAACATTAAATCCCAGGCTATTATAAAACAAAAGAACGGTGTCATCAGAAAAAGATATGATTGTATGTACCTAGTAACATTGTTTGTTTGTTTCTACTCTTTATTTTATAATTTCACAATTGGCAGGTTTATTTTCATAACATAAACTTACAAGCATCCCTTATATGGTAATTATATGTATGTGTGTAACATATGTGTAAGTGTGTCTCTTGTTATTGCATTCGAAATGGAATGCAATAAAGAATTGAAATGGAATTCCGTTAATTTTATCCCAACGCAAAATGGTTACCCAGATGGGAATCGAACCCAGAACCCTTACAATATAAGATCAGGCGACCTAACCGCTTTTGGCTGCATATGACATGTATATCAGAATTACTTACTTACTAACTGGAGTGAATGAGTATTCCATGAATAATCGAGAGGAAGAAGAGGTAATTGAAAACCAAGCGAAAACTGAGTGCATTAACCATGAAGGTCTCAAATTACGGCTAATTTGAATTTTGTGTAGCGAAAATTATTAATGTCGCTAATTTTCCGTTTCTCTAGTTACTAAACGACGTCCTTAGGCATTGTTATCCAAGCGTTGGGAACAGTGCCTCTCATGGCACCTGCAACGACACAACACGCGACTCAAACGAAGGAAGGTATTGTGCGTGAGACCTCTTAACCTTAACAGACTTGTCCTCTGATTCAGAGGTCGCAGCAATACGTGGACATTTTTTTTAGCTATTTACTTTACTTTATGGGTGTTATTGTTGTGATTGAGTAATCGTCACGCTCATGCAGACTGAATTGCGACGATCGTCGATAATGATTTCGGACTTGGGAGTCGAATGCCGAAGGTCTATCTGGTAAATCAAGCGTGTTGAATTTCGCGGTTTCGCGCCTAATTTGATATTATTGTATCTATAGGAAGGCCGCCGAGTCATTGATCTCCTGATTTCGTGACCACAATAAACAGATTATGTCATATTACGAGATACAGAATTATTCAATAGGTAAGTACTAGCAAACCTGCAAGCGCACATCGTAGTTTGTTTGTTTGTTTGAAAAGCTTTATTGCACACACAAAAGAATACAATGAGGTGGGCCTATTGCCAAGTGGCAATATCTTCCGACCATACCGCCAGGGTTATTGTGACTAAAGGTTTATGTGGGCAAATTGATTTACAAGTAATAAATGAATACACTTACATAATAGTCATCATAGTATAAAATATAAAACAGTGATTAGTAACGTTTGCCAACTCGATATTTAAAGGGGGGTGGAATATGACAAGCAAAGGATACGGGAGGGGAGAGGGGTATTCATGAGTTGAGTAAATGTCTCTTTAACGGTTTTTTAAACCCGCTCAGGTTTTCAAGTTGTCTTATCGGTAAAGGCACGGAATTTCAGAGTCGGGCTGCCTGCACTGCGAAAGACCTAGACAGGAAAGTTGATGAATGCTGAGCTGAGCTAATTCTGATACGTAAAAAAATATGTTCGTATGTGTTAACCCTTTAAGGACCATGGGACATATGTGTCCCATAATTTCAAAATCATTTTACAAATTATCGAATTGAAATAATTTATAAATTATATTTAGTTCCACGTTATCGAGACATCAGAATCTTCATATTAACGAACAAAAAAAATATTATTTAAAATTATACCGCTTTTTTGTTGAAAATATCGCAAATGAGCATTGAACTCTGGTGAAATTAAAGAAATAATGAACTATTTTTAGCGTCTTTTTTAATTAGTTTTTTTTTACACTTAGTACATTTTTTAGGTAAGTATGATTTTTATAAATAGGATAGAAAACTAATTTACCCCGTGAAATTTGTAGCACCCGACGTTTCGGTGACGTTCAGCCGCCGTTGTCCAGGGTAGACTGAAGAGCTGTCAATTGTTTTGCGGGTAGGCCGCACACCGCTGCCGCCACTGCGTAGGTTATAACGGTGGTGGGGGGCCGGAGTATAATTTAAAAATTCGTTTGTTATTACTATTGTTTTATTTTGATATAGGATACCGTATAGGTATGTTTAGAAAGATGTTTGCATATATTAGGGTACTAAACACGAGAGAAGAAAAATCAATATTTGGAATTATGAGCGACTTATACACGTTGCGTTTCATTATATATCTGCACCTACCAAAACGTAGAATGATATTTAGAAATCTAATGGTCTATGTAATCAATGCTAGGAATATTTAGGACGCAGTCTATTGGGCTACTGAAAGTAAGAAAATATTATTCAATGTTTGGAAATGTCTACACTACACGTTACGTTTCATAGTAAAATCCTAGCTTCCAAAACGTAGTACGGCATATAATTAATACTAGAATCTGGTAATCTAGTCCTATATATTCACCCTATATAATCACCCTATATAAACAATGTAGAAATCGGTATTATGTATGTATTTAAGATAATAAATAATCTGCATTCAGCAAGTATGCCACAAACCCCATTCCACTTCAACGCACGGGCAAGACACATCGCTTTGCAGGTCACAGTCAGGTTTCTTACAGTACCTAAAGGACGTTTATAAAACATCATCATAACAATTATCATAAATGGTAGTATGATTAAAATAATGTTAAATTTCAGGTCATTGTCCAGTTTCAACCGACGACGACGCGTCCCACAAAAGAGCGTATAGTATTTGTCTTTTTAAATTATAGGTTCGCAAAGTAAGTAGCTATTGCATTTTTAACCTTGCTAATCTTTTGCATCACGGCTTTAGGACGCCTTTACAAATACTAGTTTTGTTGGTATTCGTTGTTCATTTTAACATATAAAACCTAGTTTTCTAACTTACAAAGTTACCTACAGATTCTTCTAAAGATTCTTTTTACACGAATGCCCAATAAAAAAAGGAGTGTAACGTGTTCCGGGTGCATCTATGTATGTTTTCCGTTTCTTTATTCCCCCATAACTTAAAAACGCTTAAATCGATTTAGAAGTGCGTAGTATTGTTAGAATCGCTATGTCGAGTGTCAAAGAGTATGTCCAAATGTCAAATATCCAAATGTCAAGTGAGTATGTCCAAATGTCCAAATGTCAATAAATTAACATAAATATATCGAGTTTAGTGTCAAATGAAATGTGGGATTGAGTACATTCTCGAAATATACATGTATTTATTTATATATATAAATACATAAACCACACATATTTCATTAAAAAAAAACTAATAAAAATAATCATTAATAGAACAGAAATAAAAATAAATATAATAACAATAATATTATAAACACACATTCTATAACAGACATCGTGTTATTTATTCTTTTTAATATATTTATTTGTTTATACAAGATTCAAGATACAAGTTTATTGCCTTTAATAAAATGGTTTTGAAATTACTTTAACATACATACAAATATTTACAAAGTCCATATAATAGGTACATAACATTACACAAGTTTCGCATACACAGTTATATAAACAAAAGCAGGTAGGTTCTTTAAAGCTAATATTTTCAATACTAATAAAATTTCCAAAGGGTAATACCAATTCTTAAAAAGCTGATATTTTTAAACAGGACTTTTAAAGTTATAGTTAAGTATAATTAATGACTTTAATGTTTAGGATTAAAGTAATTAATGATACTGGTAGATAATGCTACGGGGTTTATTTAGCAATTCAAGACATCTTGCACGTATTTGAGCCTATTTCAGGTATCATGCGAGTGGATATCGCACTGTAGAATTGAATCGTTTTTACTGTCCTGGCAGAGGAAATTATTGTGAACGCACTTCTGTGTGTCTGTGTGTATCTATGTATTCCTCGACGATAGCGTCCAAACGCTTCATCCGATTGAGCTGGAATTTGGCATGCAGGCATCATTTGGTCATGTCAAGAGTTGAAAAGGTCCACCAGGAGGGGGCGCGCTAGCCATACTTTAATCTCGAAATATTGGGGTAGAGACTTGAAAATCGGTGCACAGATCGTAAGTTCGAAACCACATTGTTAAATTTTGCTCGAAATATCTCTTACACAAAAAAAATCCGTAATATATATTAAAATCATATAATAGCGTCGAGCCACCCGAGGATATCCGAGAAACGAACCATATTGGTTTTAAAGACAGCCATTTTAAATATCACAAAAATACTACAACCACGGAAATACTACAAATACACCCAGGGTTAGCTTCCAACGCTTCTTAGTGGTCAACAGCACAAACACAAAATTCCGTATAGGCCTCAACTATGATAGCCCGTTCTAAGTTTTACTATGACATGGCTGCTGCACCCAAGGTTGGCCCGAGACAGACCATTTTGATAAAAGCTTGTTTTGAGAAATGTATTTTTACTAACAACATATTCTAAGTAAGTGTTTCAATTCAATTTAATGAATATGAACGTACATGATTGATATACCAATGTCGTAGCAGTAGCAAAAATGGAAAAATAGTCCTTAATATAAAGTAAATACTGAATAAAACCACCTTAACCACCCAGTAAGATTGTTTACTTACAGTGTTAAATTAGACAAATCCACCTGTCGTGTTATCAACACGGATTATGTATTGTGAATTGATGCTGCTGAGTAATTAGTAGCTATCACGAAGTCTCTATACAGCACACGGCACACGCACAGCATACGAAAGGGGGCGTTTGCGTTATTATCTACATGAAATGACGCCAACAATTACATTTGCCCATCTGCATAGTACCCATACGATGAACATTATTCGCAGTGATGTAATGTTATAAACGCAAAAGACAAAAAAACGTTAATTGTTTAATTCGTACTATAATGTTTCTGAGAAAGATATAACGTGAGGTTGCTATGATACGATGATAACCTACTAACGATACAATGATTTGACACTTATTTTGTGTAGGAGAATGCTGCTATTTGTATAAACCGTGAGCCCATCAACCAATAAGCTTGAAGGGTCATTATATATTTAGGCATATTTTAGTTATGCTTAAAATTGTATATTTTGCAAAAGTATATTTTGCATAAGTCAACTCATTAATGACTAATGGAATACTATTTCGGGGAAATGCCGCAAGTAGTAAAAGAATCTTTTTTTGCAAAGAAAACACTACGCAGCATGTATCAGGTAACGACCAGGACCTCATGCAAAGAATATTTCAGTAAGGCAAAGATAATATTCGGCCTATGATAATAATAAGACTATGTATTCGGCGTTCATATACCACTGTTTAATGTATGCTAGACAGAACCTCGCCGAAAAATGCAATGAATGCGGGCATTCACTCGCGCCATATCCGCGGTATCTCTCTTATATACGTACCCCGAATACGACTGGCAAAAGTACAGAAACACTACTTCTGCCTTAGCATCAAATTCCATAATCTATTCCATACCACTGTTAAACGTCTGTAGGACGTAAATAAAAGTTTTTAATAAAATAAACGTCTGGAGGACGTTAAAAAAATATAAAATTTATTAAAATATATCAAGGAGATGCTGATAGGCCACCCTTTCTATGATCTGGCCGAATTTGAGGGGCATGACTTCTCAAATATTGTGCCAATTTAAATTAATTAAAAAAGTAGAGGGTTATTATCTTGTTATTTTATTTGTTCTTATATCTTTGGGAGCTAATGGGTCCATGCTGGGTTGGCCACGAAGACCTATTCTGTTCAGGGTCGGTCACACTCACGGGTCAACACCCATCCGACGGCCTCCACGCACGAGGTGCGAACCTGGGTAGGACTCTGGCCCTGGTCAGTTTCCCCTGGGAATCAAACTTCTCGGGCTCCTGGACGGTCTGCGCACCGTGCGGCGCAAGCCAATCGATTGTGCACTCTGCCTAACAGACGGGGGAATCTGAAAGCAGTACTGTTTCCTATAGAGCGGGGGTGGATGCGGACCTTACGGCGACTGCTCTTGAAATGACCATCGGCTACCCGATCCTGGGTAAACAGCCGGGCAAAGGATGCTGTGGTCCGCGATAGATTCGGTAAACACCGTTTCACCGATTCGTAAGGGAGAGGACCGCGCAAGCGTCCTCGAACTCGTAACCAATCGAGAGACCGGAGTAATCTGGTCACAATTGGAAGTAAGGGCGTGAGTGTAGGCCCGCCGGGTAACACTCCTGGCTATCTCGCGGTTAAGGCGTTGGCCTCTTACGGGCTTGTGGCGGAGCTAGACGGTGGACTGTTTTGTCCCAAGTCTTCTGCGCTCACTCCAGGGAGATTGAACGACTAATCGTCAATCCTGAGGTGACGGGCTCGCCCGCTGTAGTCGGCAACCCAAGTTGTTCTTATATCTGTACTTTTAGTTTCCAAATGCATGGCGTAGATTTAATTTGATGTAACATTTTACTGACAAACTGAATATTATGATGAATAACTTTCACTAAGTATCTATTCGAATTATTAACTATTTAAATTATTAGGCTTCTATTTTAAATATTTATATTTTGACAATGTAGTAGGTAAATTCTTTACTGCCTATGTATGTTAAGTAAGGAGCAGTAACGAGATTTACTACCTATCACAATTATTTTGACACGTCCATGAGCGGTTTTCAGACGTCAATTGGACACGACGACAAAAAAATATCACCTTTAATGTCTATTTGGTGTATTTGTGGCATTCGGTTTTATGTATTTTAATTACCAGGCCTTTGACGAGAAATGTCTGTTAACCCTTACTATTATATAGTTATTGCTATTATTACTACTTATACTTTATTGCACATTAATAAATAAAAAATACAGCAAAAAAGTGAAACAGCACGAAACGAAAGCCAATCAACAACTGATGCCCTAAGTGACACCCGCAGCGTGAGTCGATTGCTGCCCTTCGTCTCGCATCTATCATGCGACTCACGAAGTAGAACCCTTAACATATTACACTATTTTTTTGTTGGGCAGTCGTGTAAAAAGATCTTTCATATGAGACATGGTTTTTTGTTATTGCAGAGTGACATTCTCCTTTGGAATTGTCATCTAATACGTGCGAACTCGACACCTTAGGAAGGTATAACGAGATATATTTTTTTAACAGTGGGGTGAAGCAGACACTCTGGGACAAGACAGTCCATTACAGAGGTACCCACACTTTCTTGACCCATAGACCCCCTGCCTGAATTTTCCTTAACTTACTGACATTTTTTGACACCTGGAACAGTACTGATCGCCTACATAGGGTTTTTGGTAATGTAGACAGTTGTAAAAAATGAAAAACATGTACAATTTTTATTTGTTCATTTCTAAGCGTCCACGACCTTGAAGGACGAAGCGTTTGGGAAAGCCGCACATAAGTGCACATGTAGCACTATCTCGCTTGCTCATTCATTTGGCGCGTTTATCCTACTCGCTCGCACGGATACCCATTTAAGCGCATTTTTTTCACATATCTCATTCGCACCTTCCCTCGTTAGTAATGTTCGCTGGCCTCTTCAATCGACTAGTGATGCAATTTGAGTTGAGTGTTGATTTCTTTCCGTGGTACTTGTAACGCGCGTGTTTGTTTATTGCTATTATCATAATTTTAAAATACTATGCTGTATACAAAATCTGTTTAAGAAGTGATACGTCATTAACGGGTCGTCTGAATGCTTATGGCGACCTGCCTAGATGGAGTCCACTAATGTGGACTTCCATTTACATCTCGTGCACCCCGATTATTTTTTCTCGCTGACATGGACCCCCTGCGAATCGAAATCGACCCCTGGGGGTCCATATAGACCACTTTGGGAGTCACTGGTTCATTATCTATTTTAATATTTTTTTCAGTTGGTTGAATGGGGCGAAACCAACAGAATAAAATATCAGTGCCTGCTAGTGCCTATACTGCGTAGGTCGGCGTCAATACGTTGTCGTCAGTATCCTACGTGTTGTACCTCATAAAGTGGAATTCTCGACCGCTCGCGAGCGCAGTGGGCTGTGTTGCAACTGCACCGCTACCGAACGACGGTGAAACTGCAATTTCTCGCGGGAGACCTTCGGCGCCGCGGTCACTGACTGCTAGGACGAGAATCCTTATAGACTGAGAGCTAGCGACATAAACATAAATAGCAATATCAACGGATATCTAAAACACATATTCTAATAGATTTTTGTGAAAGTGTGTCATGCAATGACCTCTTTAGGTAGGTACGGAACCCCCGGATAGCGAGTAAAACCCACACTTATGATTTTATAGAATTGTGCTTAGAGGACGGAAGTCTTCAACATTTCAGAAAGTTATACAGAAGACTCATTAAAAATAATAATATTATTGCAAGTAAAAATTCTAGCAACAACTTCAGTGAATATTTTTGCTTCTAGCTAGTCCTGCAGAAAATTGTATTAATATTGCCAAGCAACTGGCACGTGATTTCGGACTTACTATGCACAATTCTAAAAACATCTATCCATGTATGTGCGATAACCTTGAAAGAAAAGATTCTGCCCTGTATTTGGAGGTTTCTATTGATCATAACCCTAAACGGAATTTTCAAATTGGATGGACACTCTTCATAAATAAGCCTGGAGAAAGATTTTAGGGGCTACAACACGTCTTTTTGAGCTCCAGAGAGAAGAGTATTAATAGGTTGAGCACAACAATCCCATCCGACAATACTGTATGTCAATATTGACTCGCATAAAGCGTGATAGACGCTTTTCAGGGTCAATTATAATAAAATTAATTTAGAATGAAAGAAAATAACCATTTTTCGATATTAGGACATCAAAAAATACATTAAATTGGCCTAATAACATCATATTTTAAAAATGATATAAAATTAAATAAATGAAATAGAAGGGATTAATAAAACATAATATAAAATAATATGAGAATACGACACCATAGTGGCCAGTGTCATTTTCCCATTATCAAGTAGATGAAAGTAGATAATTATCAGCTGTGCTACACTTACTTTGTGAACGTATTTGAATCTTTTTTTTTGCAATTAACGTGAATATTTTTGTGTTCGATTGGCTAGAACAAAATCCGTGCCTCCTAGAACAAAATTTTCCTATTTTATTTTTGGTTGGGTTTATGTGACTACTAAAACACATTCTTATTTTAAAGACGGTGGCGTGCGTTAAAGACCTTTTAATACTGGTTGAGGATTTTTACTTTTCTGTCCCAAAGGAAAGTATTGTGAACGCGCTAAAAAAATTCGAGATGAATACGGATATATATATATATATATATGCTGCAATTACATTAGTTAAGATTAGTCGGCACAGTAGCCTCCCTTGATAATATTTACATAAAAAGATGAGACGTACTTAATGCTCATATAATATGTATGCGTATATGAATCTTATTCGTATCATTCACATGTATGTTTCACTTTCAATTCTTTTAAAGATACCATTTAATTTTGTTTTTTTTTTATTATTTTTTTATAAGTTTTTCAATTTAGAGGGATATTGTAGAATATATGAGGGATTATCCAATTCAATCTTCTTTTTTCATAAAGGTTTTGAAAAGGTGTGTGTGTGTGTGTATTCCTCCGTGATAGCGCCTATACGCTTCATGCGTTAAAATTTGGCATGCAGGCATCATTCTGTCATGGCAAGAGTTGAAAATATTGTAGATGAAATCGGTCCACGTGCGCTACTTATACTTCAATCTCGAAATATTGCAGATATTAGAGACTTGATATTCAGTACAAAGATGCGTCGTAGGGCCGAAACCGCATTGTGAAATTTTGATTGGAATAATATCTCTTATACAAGTGACGCAACAAAAAAAAAATGTTGTTACTTAATTTTCTCTGATGGAATGTTTTGAGCAGCTAGCACCATCTGTTACCCGTATTTGACACTACTGAGCCGCGGTTCAGGCTCGTGTCACCGCTTGGACGCCGACGGACGCTTTCGAAGCTATTTCACTGGATTTTTGCCAGTTGGCGATTCTTTTAATTCTTCTTCTTCTCCGTCGTTCCCTCATTACTGAGGATCGTAGCCACTAACTAGACAACAGTTTGCCTACGAGGCTCCTCCACTTCGACCTGTCTTCTGCATGGCGGGTCGCAGATTTTATTGACCCTTTTGTCACTTCTTTGATGAGGTCGTTCCATCTGGCCGGTGATCTGCCTCTGCTTCTTCTTCCCTCCACTTGACCCCCGGAAAGCATTTTCTCCAGATTCTCTGGGTTTGTCTTGGCAACATGACTGAAGAACTGCAGGACCCTTCTCATGCATTCACGGTGGAGAGTCTCACTTGGATGCCGAGTTCTTCCAGGACAGATTTGTTGGTGCGACGTGCTGTCAATGGCCGATCTTGCCATCTGGCTTCTGTTTCTTCATTTAATTACTATTTTTTTTTTGGTATATTTCGATTTGATTTGAATAAAATGAAATGTTACGGTTATAAATTCCAATGTTGTTTACTAAGATAACGCGTATTCCAACATTCTTATGACAGTAACTGTAGATTCTATTGGCTCTGAAAATTCTTCCCGGAAAGTATTGGGGTGAAAAAACCGTTTTTTTTATTGTAGCTAATAAAAAACTTTTGCTGTGATCCGTATCACCTGAACTTCAGTATAACTGAATTATATAAGTCAGTGGTATTGGAATGATATAATGTGAAGGAAGATTTAAGTAAAAAAAAATAAAAAAATATATAGTTACATAATTAAGCTCTATTCCTAATCCACAGCAGAGAAGTTCATATTCCCTATTCGACACCTATTCCCACAGAAGAGAAGTTCAAATACCTAGGATCCATGATGACACTCGATTCCATCGTCGACGCTGATGTGTCTCATAGAATTAACGTCGCATGGCAAAAATGGCGATCACTTACTGGTGTCCTGTGTGACCCACGTATTCTCTTAATAACTAAAGGCAAAGTGTATAAAACGGCAGTCCGTCTAGCGCTACTGTATGGCTCCGGACACTAGACAACGAAGAAGAAGGACAATGAGAATGAACCAAAAGGACATATCAACGAAATGAAGATGGTCACAATGGTCAGGTGGACGGGAGGTGTAACTGGACTGGACAGAATCCGCAATAAACACATACGAGGCAGCTTCCGGTTGCACCAATCGCAGATAAAATCACTGAAAACCGCCTCAGATGGTATGGGTATGTCAAAAGACATAGCGACGACCATGTGGTACTCCTTGCTATAAAACTACCTCAAGAAAGAAAGAGACCGCCTGCCACCCATCTGGTGGTGAAATATCAAAAGAGACTTCAAGAAAGCCCAATTGTCCGAAACGACAACCCAATATCGTTTGACCTGCGCAGAAAAATGAGGAGATCCGACTAAATAATGCGAAAAAGAGAGGACGAAAAAAAAAGAAAAAAGAGTTACGTAATTAAGATATAAATTATGTAATATTTTATGCCGCCAGTTCTTAGTCTATTACTGCTTACCTGTCACACGCATAGGCACTGTACACCGTGCGATATCCGGTGCCGATAGTGATTTTAAAGGCCGATAGTACTTACATTTCGAAAACGTCCCTGTTCCCTTGTTTATTGCCCTCGATATTTTCAACAAACATCAGTTTTTAGATTCGCAGTAGAATTGAATAGTCGTAGTAGTATTGATAGTCATACTTTATTTATGACAATATATATATATATATATATATATATATATATATATATATATATATATATATATATATATATATATATATATATATATATATATATATATATATATATATATATATATATATATATATATATATATATATATATATATATATATATATATATATATATATATATATATATATATATATATATATATATATATATATATATATATATATATATATATATATATATATATATATATATATATATATATATATATATATATGTATATATAATTCTAATTTTGAATTAAAACTGACATAATGTGAATAAAAAACCGTCTCGCAATAATTTAGTTTTTAACACGAATAACATGATAAAAGTGTGAAAGAAGTCATATTGAGTGTTTATATATTCGCAATCAAGTGATATTAACATTTAGTCGGACCGTCCGAGGGGCCGGACGCGTCACGTGTTGCAATTTCGGGTATTTTTTACGTGGACAGTGTGGTGGCTACAATGGCGCAGGTCGTAAAGATAAACGGAGAGGATGCGGGTGACCTGAAAAAAATGGTGAGTCAACTATTTGCTCAAGGCGTGAAACAGATGGAAGTCATAGCAGAGCTCAACGCTAAATTGGACGCGTTGACACAACATGTGTTGACCATAACTTCGTCAACCCTCCCACCGGGTACCTCTGGCGCATCGTTGCTGCATCTCGGCAGAGCGTCCGCCTTGGCGGCCGCTGTTCCCCGCACCACCGCACCCGCCGTTACCGGACCCACCCCCGTCGCTAAGCAAACGCGGCTAGCGGCTGCGAAATCGGCGAAAGGTCCCGCGACGAATATAGTCACGGCGGCCAATAATAATAACACCTTAGAAGCCGTAACAAGGACGGTCGCTGAAACTGCAGTTACTAATCTTGCCGCATCGCACGCCACCAACTCAAACGGGGCTTCCATCCCGCTCATTACGTATGCGTCGATCGCCTCGCCGTCCGTGATGTCTACCGCAGTAGCCGTCGCAACCACCGCCAAGACAACGGCCGCGACGTCTCCAGTGGCGCTTACCTCTAATAACGTAACAGTTCCGGACGTCCAAACCATAGCGCAGGAACGGGATGATGGCTTTGTGACGGTCCGACACCGTAGACCTCGCAGCAACGAAAATTTTAGCAGAAAATTTCAACCTGCTACCCCGGCACTACCAGAACCGGCTAAGTTTCGCAATCGACCGTATCTACGCCGTGGCCCTGTCGCAGTGTCCATCGATGCTGGCGTGGATGCCGACCTGGTACCAGCTGAATGTGGCAAATTAGAAAGCGCTGCGCCACCCTACAAAAACTTTGCCGCGTGCGCCGCAGCATCAAATTCGCCGACTTCGAGCGCAAACTTGAACTGCCAGCGATCGCCGCCTGCAGTGGGAAGTAGTTTAGCAGCCGCTGGCGTCAGTTCTGCCGCTGCCAATGATGTCACTAGGACCTCGCACCCTAGCATCGACGATGAAGGTTTCGTCACTGTTAGCCATCGCCGATCAGCTCAACCTCGCCGGGGTTGGAGGGAAATTATACGCGGGACCGGTGCTGCCGATGAAGATTTGCGTACAGTGGAGCCGGTTACCCGCAAATTCATTCACGTGTGGTCGGTTTCTGCTGATGTTACCACGGATAACATATTAAATTACCTAAAGAAAAGGGATTCTGTGTCACCATTCACAGTAAAAAAAGTGATAAAAGCGAAAGGTAACTACAATTCGTTTATCGTGGGTGTTCCAGAATCTCTTTTCACCACATATATGGATCCCACTTTTTGGCCTGCAAGTGCGATGTTTAATAAGTGGTCCTTTCGGAGTGGAAAACGCACTGCCTATACGAAAAAGAAACGTCTTTCCGTGCAACACTAGTGACATGAATATATCCTATCAAAATGTGCGGGGTCTGAAAACTAAGTTGCGCCAATTTTCTGAAAACGCACATTTAATTGATAGTGATATAATTATTGTAACCGAGTCATGGCTAGACGATTCTGTAACCGATGCGGAGGTTTGCTCGACTGCAAATTTTACTCTTTATCGTAAAGATAGACAAACTTTTGCAGGCGGGGTATTCCTCGCCGTGAGGAACTCCATCTTATCGTATCGCATACCTAGCTATGAAACTGATGGTGAAGTATTGTGTGTGAAAGTTATATATAGAAATGTACCTGTATTCTTTTTTGTAGTTTACTTTTCCCCTAAAACCGCTGATGAAGTATACATGTCTTTTTTAAATAAAGTAGAAGAACTTTTTGTTGCAGATAGGTTAAAAAATATTTGTATTATTGGCGATTTTAATCTGTTTTCTGCGTCGCAACATGTAAATAAATATTTTGATTACTTTTTATCTTTATGTAACTTTAAGCAACATAATAATATTTTAAATTCTAATAATCGATGTCTAGATCTGGTGCTCTCGAATTTCCAACCTGATACCGTTACGGTATCCGAAGCCTCGATAGAGTTGGTGCGAGCTGACGGCTATCATCCGCCGATTGATGTGAGCATTGTACTGCGCCCAGCGCGTACGCATATTCAGCCGAGCGACAATCAAAAGTATAGCCCTACTAGTGGTAATTGTCTATTCCGGAATGAATGGAACTTTAAAAATTGTAATTTTACTCAGTTGTACACTTTTTTTGAAAATTTTGATTGGAAATTACTATACGATTTAAGTAACGCTAACGATTGCGTTGATTATCTCTATAGTGTCATCTACAATTGTTTCGATAGCTGCATTCCAAGCAAAAAACGGACTGCATTGACCAATAGGTATATTTATCCTAAATGGTTTAATGGCGACATTATCCGTGATATTCAATCGAAGTCGTATCATCACAAGTGCTGGAAGCGGACCGGTTCTCAGTTTCACAGGGAGCTTTTCGAAACTTTACGGTGTAGAGTTAAGCATAAAATAAAAGACTCTTTCAATTTGTATATGCACAATAGTTTTAGTTAGTTTGGCTGGGCTTTTTTCCCGCACTTGGCCTCTTGATTGGGCCGTTGTGCGTGGCTCATGTTTCCATTTATGTTACTCCAGCCAACCCAGGCTGTCCCAGAAGGTTAGCAGCCTGGTTTGGGTTGCTACAGGCCTCCGGGAGAGATGCTGGAGATTGTAGTATTTTTGCCCGTTGCTCTGCCACGCTCCTGCATTCCATGAGCACATGCTGTGGCGTTTCTTCTTCCTCCATGCATCCTCTGCATAGAGGGCTGTCTGTCACACCTATGGTAAACAGGTGTTTGTTTAGGGGACAGTGGCCTGTCATAGTACCTATGACTTTACGGATTTTGTCCCTTTTTAATCTGGTGAGGTTGCGGGCAAGTTTTTTGGACGCTTCCGGAACCGCGTTCTTTGTTTGCCTGCATCCTGCGTTTTTTTTCCATTCTGTAAGGTGGGTTTCTTCGGTGTTCCTGCGTAGCCATGTTTTTATTTGGGCCTGGGGAATGGGCATCAAGGGTTCCGGTCCATATACTATTTCCTTTGATCCCCTTTTGGCCAGTTCGTCCGCCGCGTCATTGCCCAGTGAGTCACTGTGCCCTTTAATCCATTGCAGGGTCACTTTATTTGACCCTGCAATGCATTGAAGTGCATTGTGGCATTCCAGTACGAGGACTGAGGTTATCGTATTATTTGCTAGCGCTTGTAGCACGGAGGCGCTGTCGGAGACAAATTTCAAACTTACGTCTCCGACATCTTTGGCTGCGACTGCCTGTGCTGCTCTGGTGATGCCAATGCATTCTGCTTGGAAGATCGTATTTAAGTTGCCTAGGGTAGTTGACATTTTGATGTTTAGATCATTTGAGAAGACGCCGGCTCCTGTACCTTGAGTGGTTTTGGAGCCGTCTGTGTATATCCTTACTTCATTCGTACCAGAGTGATCTGCTGGTTCTGGAATGAGTTGGATATTGTATCTACGATCAAAGACATGATGGCATATTATTCTGTCCATGGGTGCGTCCAGAAGAGGAATTTCTTCTAAAGCCCGTTTCAGAATTTTTGAGTGTGGTGTTTCTGTGTTTTGTTTCCACAGTCCCATTTGCTCTTAGTCTTAGAGCGGCTGCCCTAGCCTCCTCTTGGATGACAAGGTCCAGAGGTCTCATGTTTAGGAGGTACTCTAGTGCGGCCGATGGTGTGGTTCTCATACATCCAGTGGCTGCTACACACGCTAAGCGTTGTAGTCTCTGGAGTCTTGCTTTTACTGTGGTCAGTTGTGTTCTGGGCCACCATACAACTGATCCATAAGTCAGCGAGGGCCTGATGACTGATGTGTATAGCCAGAGTGTGATTTTTGGGTTGAGACCCCATTTTTTTCCCCATTAGTCTTTGACACTGCCAAAAAGTTAGGCAGGCCCTCTTTGCTTTGGCCTCGATATGACTCGCCCAGTTTAGTTTACTATCAAGGATGACTCCCAGATATTTCACTTGATTTGATAGGGAGAGTTTGGTGTTGAATAATTTTGGTACTTGTAGTTCTGGTAACTTCCTCTTGTTGGTGAAGAGGATAAGTTCTGTCTTTTTTCGGATTTACTGACAATTGATGTTCGTCACACCATTTTTCTACTATCTGCAGAGCTGAGCGCATGACTTTACATAACATGTTTTCTGCGCTTCCATTTATCATTATTGTTAGGGTCGTCGGCATAACCAATAGTAGTGTAGCCCCTTTCATTTAGTGTTTTTATGAGGCTGTCCACTACTATGTTCCATAGAAGTGGTGATAGGGACCCCCCCTTGGGGGCATCCTTTAACTACCTTTGCTCTTGTGGTAGTATTCATCACTATCTGGACCGCCCTTTTGCTAACCAGCTCCGTAATCCAATTTTATGGTGACTGGTTCCACCTTAAGTTCCTGTAGGGCGTGGTTTATGCTGTTGTGCATGGTTTTGTCAAAAGCGCCTTCTATGTCTATAAAGGCGGCGAGTGTTGACAGCTTATTTGTTAGAGCCGATTCTATTTTGTGCACCACCATGTGTAGTGCCGACTCTGTTGATTTGCCTTTTGTGTAGGCGTGTTGTTGTGGGTGTAGTTGTTTATTTCTTAGTGCCCCATCCCTTAGGTGACGGTCCATCAGTCTTTCTAAAGTCTTTAGTAAGAAAGACGTTAGGCTGATGGGTCTGAAGGATTTGGCGTGTGAGTAGTCCTCCTTTCCCGGTTTCGGCAAGAAGACTACTTTCGCCTCTCTCCATGCCTTTGGAATGTATTTGAAGGCTATGCAGGCCCTATAGATTGGTAGTAGGTATTTTGTTGCATGGTTTGGTTGCCATTGTAGTAGTGCTGGGAAAATGCCATCCAGCCCTGCGGATTTGAATGGTTTGAAGCTTTTCAGGGCCCATTTTATCTTGTCCGCAGTTACTATCTTGTTTGCGACTTCCCATTCTTGGGTTGTTGGTGTGCTGTAGTTTTCGTCCGGCCACTCAGGATCTTCTGTGATTTGACATCCAGGAAAGTGTGTTTCCAGGAGTACTGAGCTGGTTTCTATATCTGTGTTTGTGTAAGTGCCGTCTTCCTTTTTTAGGGAGCCTAGGAGGTTGGGCTCACCTTTAGCTAGGATTTTCTTTATTCTTCCGGCTTGGTTCGTTGAGTTTATGCTACTACAGAAGTTGTGCCAGGATTCTGTTCTCCGGAATCTGATCCGCTTCTTGTAGTGTTTTTGTGCCATTTTGTATTTATCCCAGTCCTCACTGGTTCTGGTATTTTTTGCTCGGTTAAAGAGTGTCCTGAGTCCTCGACGTAGCCTTTCCAGCTCTGGCCCCCACCATGAGCTTTTTCCTGGGTCTTTAGGTTTTACAACAGGACATGCCAGTTCAAAACTACTTACAAGGGTTGTAGTTAGGATCTGTACGTTTGTTTCTATGTTTTCTGTGCTAAGTGCTGCGTTAGTTAGTTGTTTGTCTCCTAGCGCTTTGTTTAGCAAGT
The DNA here is from genome assembly GCA_944548615.1 of Micropterix aruncella. Classification (NCBI taxonomy): domain Eukaryota; kingdom Metazoa; phylum Arthropoda; class Insecta; order Lepidoptera; family Micropterigidae; genus Micropterix; species Micropterix aruncella. Next base: position 31,419,839 of record OX155956.1, read on the forward strand.
TTGTGTACCCTGTAATATCTGTTTTACGGGGGTTACGATATGGGACAGGGTCTGTTAGCTTGTACCGTATTTGAAAACAGACGCGGCGGTGGTCTGCAAACGATGGCTCGTTTGATACGTGCCATCCCTCAATCAAACCAGCCGCCGCGTCCGTTGCCAAGGTAATGTCTATGATAGTTTGGTACCTAGAGTTTACAAATGTAGGTTCCCTACCTCTGTTTATAATGTTTAGGTTTGTTTGAAATAGATATTCTGCTAAGGACTCACCCCTTCTGTTGGTGTCTTTGCTTCCCCACAGAGAGTGATGGGCATTGGAGTCCGCAGATATGATCAGATCCCAGTCGTGTGCTTCACAATGCTGCACCAGTCTGGCTAGTTCTCCTGACGGGGTTTCGCTCTCGCTCGGCATGTACACTGAAGCTAGGACTAGGACAGTTTGTTTTTCTGTGGTGAGTTTCACTGCAGTTAGGTCTCTTGAACAGAATTGGTTAAGCAAAGTGGTTGCTAAAGATTTTGGCACGTATATGCATGTTCTTGGGTTTTCAACAGAGGTGTCTAACATTAACTTACCTCCGATGCTGTTTAGACCGCAGATCTTGTTGTTTCTGATCCAGGGTTCCTGGATCATGGCGACGGTCTGGTTGTTCGTCTCCAGCACTCTGCGTAGGGTGGCCGCCGCTATTTGTTTGTGCTGGAGGTTGGTTTGGATGACGTTAAGAGAGAGGGAGCTATGGGCTGCGCAGGAAGTCATCTTCGTCACTGGTGCATCCCTCAATCCGCAGTGGCGAATTCGTCCCCATTCCTCCGTCACTGCCCCTCCGTTGGGGGGCAGAGGTGGAGGGTTCCGGATTCGCCACTGCGGTTGCTGTCTCGGCCATTGTGGTCTCTTCTGTGGGGAAGAAACGGATATATCCACTTCCCGACATATGGGCTACTCGGCGGTCTCTGTCCAGGATCATTTGCCTCTGGTCTTCAGGGATTCCAAGAATTAGGTGCACCACCTTTTCTTCTGAATCACCCTCCTGAGACTTTTCATCCACAGACATGTCGTAACACTGCCACGAGTCAACTTTGTACCACGGGTTTTGGGCACGGAGGACTCTGTGTAGTGTGGTTGCGTCCGTAATACGGGTATGGATAAGAAGCCCTGCCTTGAGCCTCTTCTTCATCTCTGACTGCCTGATGACAGCCAGGGTGGTGTTGGGTATGGGTGATGCCATTGTCATGACTGCGTTTTCCAGCCAGCTGAGCGCGTTTTCGTCCTCACACCACATCGCTAATACCCCGTCCATCAGGAAGGGGCGTCCGCGGAAAGATGGGGCGTGCGCGCTCGGGGAGGGTGGAGACAGTACAGCTTGTAGGATGCTATCGTCGATAGTCTTCCTAAGCTGCTCTGCTTGAGCTTGTGACAGGTCTCTCGGCGGGACAGTGATGACCGCCACCTTCATGTGCGACTGAGCCGCATCTGCGTAACTCATCGCCCGTTTGGGTTTCGCTTCGGTTTTCGCGCGTTTGGACTCCCCTCTAGGAGACTGGGTCTCGTCCAGACGAGCCCGCTTCGAAGAAACTTTCTCGTCTGGCCCAGCCCCAGTCCCCGGTTGTTCCTTTTCAGGAGCAGTGGGAGCCCTCGCAGCGTTCCGCCTACTGCGATAACCTCTCGGGTTTTGCCGTCTCTTCGACTGGCTGGGTGGTGGTGGTGGTGTTGGTTGTGGTCCTGCCACTGTGGCCGGTACAGGTTCGCGCTGCGTTCTCGCTGCTGCGGTGCCTGTGTCGGTGAGTGGTGTGGTTACTTTGGGCTGGAAGTCTTTCCTTCTCGCGCGCCTATTAAGGCGACTGCGTTCCGGTTTGCCTTCCTGCCCTTTGCTTTTGGTATTTGCCGTTGTGTTAGTGGTCCCCCTTTTGCAAGGGCGCTTGTGAGCGATTAAGGTCCACTGTGACACAACGGCAGTGTCTGGTGTTGGCAGTGGTATTGCCTCTTTGAGGCTTGTCAGGTCCAGGCTTGAACCTGTTTTGTGGCACGAGTTGCCCCCCCCAGAATATGAGGGGCAGACCGAGCTGGGCTCGGTGAGGGATTCTCCACTATCCTTGGAAGGGATTGTGGTACCCTCCTGGGGTAAATTATCTTTTACTTGTGCTTCCATTTTTGTTTAGTTGAGCTGATGGGATAACGCACACACTACCCGCCCTTGGTAGGTGTGGTACACTTTTGTGGGGGGGGGTTTAGCGCCCCAGAGGCTGTGTGGGCCTGGTGTAGGTTGGTGCCGCCTGGTTCGGCACTGTGGGATTGGCTGAGGAGACTGGGATGTGACTGAGGGTTAGGATCTTGATGTGCCGGCCAGGGGTTTTTGTTATACCACTTGCCTAGGGCACTTGGTCAATAACAGGCGGCAACCTCGAGAAGGATAGTCCCCTGGCCTTGTTTAGGGGATCTGTGCGACCTGCGCTACTCCCTAAACCGTTCGCCAAACCCAGCATCGGACAGATGCTGGGAGTAGGGGAATAGTCAGACAATTTCAAAACTCAAATTGCCTGACCATGCCCCCGCCCGTATATGCACAATATTGAGACGTCTATCCGAGAAGATAGTTCACGCTTTTGGGAATATGTTCGTAGTCAGCGAACTGCTGGTGGGGTACCCCTGAATGTGGTCTATAATGAGGCTACATATTCGGGTGCTGCAGCCGCTGATGTTTTTGCGAATTACTTCTCATCAGTGTTTCTACCGAACATACCGGCCTTAGACGCTGTCGCCGCTGAAGCGACTATTATGTCGAGTGACGCAAATTCTTCATGCGTCAACGTCCACAGTATCACTAAAGATGATATTCGGTTTGCAATACGCAAGCTGAAATCAGTCCGCACTATTGGACCTGATGGAGTTCCTCCTTATGTTATTAAAGCATGTTGTGAGTCTTTTATACAACCCCTGATGTATATATTTAACAGATCGTTGGAATCTGCAGTATACCCCTATAAGTGGAAGATATCTAGAGTAGCTCCAATACCAAAAAGTGGCGATAAGGTGCAGGTTGATAATTACAGGCCGATTGCAGTGTTATCAGCCTTTCCTAAGCTTTTCGAGACGATTCTTCACCGAGAAATTTATACCCAACTATGCGGTACACTATCGGATGCCCAACACGGGTTCCGTCCTAATCGTTCCACAACTACCAACCTATCCGTTTTTACAGATTATGTTACTGATGAGTTGGATAGCACCTCAAGGGGACAAGTGGATGTCGTGTATTTGGATTTCAAGAAGGCCTTTGACAGAGTCGACAACGATGCGTTACTCCGAGAACTGGCTGCTGCTGGATTCTCGAGTAAACTGTTGAAACTTTTCGCAGATTACTTGGGGGGCCGCCAGCAATTCGTTAAATTTGGCAATTTTGAATCCAAACTATACAACACTCAATCGGGGGTTAGCCAAGGATCAAACTTAGGGCCTTTGTTATTCAACTTATTTGTTAATAATCTGAGTAAAGTAGTCACATCTGCACGTTGTCTAATGTTTGCTGATGACGTCAAATTGTTTTTATCAACTGGAAGTGCTGAGGCCTGCGAGCTCTTCCAGCGTGATATTGATGCAGTTTATGCATGGAGCCAAGCTCGTAACCTTCACTTCAATATTAACAAATGTGCAGTGATGACATACACAAGGTCGCCTGATCATCTGATGTATGATTACTCCATCGCTGGATGTGTGCTTCCCAGAGTTACTGAAGTCAAGGACTTGGGAGTTTTTTTCGACCCCAAGTTAAACTTCAAGGAACATATTAGACAACTATCTACAACTTCTTTCAAGCTTCTAGGGTTTGTAATACGGCAATCCAAACACTTCAATAATATTCGGGTTATGCGCACGTTGTACAACTCGATTGTTAGAAGTCGCATGGAAACGAATGCACCTATTTGGAATCCACATGAAGATACTTATACCCTCATGCTGGAAAAGGTACAGAAGTGTTTTTTGAGATTTCTGTACTTCAAGCAGTACGGATATTATCCATTTTTGTATCCGACTGCATTTATCACAGGCATGGTTGGCTATAATTCTCTCTGTCTCAGAAGAGAAATGCTGACCATGTCCTATGTTTTCAATCTAATTCGTGGTAAAACTGATAACCCTAGCTTACTAGCAAAGGTGGATCTATTCATACCAAATAATTATCTCCGTACTCGATCGCACCATCTTTTCGCGGAGCCGTTCTCGCGCACTAACCTTACGAGGTGGAACTTGTTGGCGCGTGCTTTGCGGCGCTTAAATGAAATTCACTCGATGGCACCAGATTTCGATATTTTTACCGCCAACCCTCACTTGTTTAAATTGCAAGCTATTAATTATTTATTTTTACATGATAGCTAGTATTATACGTATCATTCTATTTGTATAGTTATGGTAATATCTTTATTAATTTTACTTTTCAATGCATTGGTTTTACTGTTATGTTGATTAGTAATAATTGAATAAACAAAAATAAATAAATAAAAAAAATAAATAAATATGTGTATATACAGTGTAATACGTAATTTTCAATAGGTACTAATTATTATAACCATTTATTTTATATTTTACTTTCCCGGCCAACCAACGGTAAGGGAAAGTATTGTGAACGCGTATTTTTTTAAGAGAAAGACGGAAATATCACGTTTTATTCCCTCCCTCCCAATGGATGGCAATGAAACGCATATTTTATATAAACATCTCTTCCCTAGTTCTACAGCGAAGAATAAGTATGTCAGTGCCATACTCGTTTGATGCAGGTTGTAATGGCTGGAATAAAGAATATAGCATAACGAGTGTTTATTTCTATTACAACTTCACAATTGTGTAGGAATGACCAAAATATTCAATTAATCTTAAATTAGTTATTCAATGTAACAACAAAGAATATATAGTAAATTACTTCAAAATTATTTTAGTTAACAAAAAAACTATAAAACACGATAAAACATAGTACATTAAATTATATTGGTATGTACGAAGTTGCTTTTAAATAGAATAGAATAACTTTATTGTGCTATAAAAACATAACGTAATGAATTTTACACTGGTTTGGATTACACAAATGGCGGACTTATCGCTATAGCGATATCTTACAGTCTACCATTTTAAAGTATTTCTAAATGTTGTTATGCGGATACATGTTGATTTTAAGCAAATACACCCGGATGGATCTACTGGAAATATCAATGTGTTAGCGTTCAAATTATCAGGCAATTTAATAAAAAAAATAAGTCCTATGCAGAAGCTAAGTCCTATGTCGTCTGGAACTTGGTCTTACATACGTGAAATGAGCGGTTGGAGGTAATGGGTTGTATTCCTAGTGTCATGCAGGTAGTATCCTCGTCGGATATTGCCGAGCTCTGATTGCAACAGAATGCGCAATGAGCTTATTGAGCAAAAATTGCATATACGGTCAATATCCCTAGTATTTGGAAGTGTTCACGACATTAATGCCGTGGACCAGTACCCACTATCGCGCGAATAGTACTTTTCTGCAGAGTGAATTCACTTTTGATGTGTGCTGCAGTACCCCATAGAAGAATACCATAGCGCAGATGTCATTTAATCAGCGCGTCATAGGCTGATATCACATCAGATCGAATTGATGGTGCAAATAAACTTCTATCTAGTTGTAAATAATTCCAACGTTCTGAAGGCAGAGTCCTTTACAAATCCTTTATTTTTTGGTGGATAAAGTAAAACATTTGATTTAACTTCTATTCTCATCATAAATTCTAACTGCATTTATAATTTCGCCAAGAACCGATAATACTGCTCTAGTTTTTCGTCAGAAAACAAGGCCAGCCGTATACCAAATCGCTGAATGGGGCTTAAGCAATATTAACTTTTGGCTAAAAAATAACCTTCTTATGCTAAACAAAGAAAAAACTAGTTACATCACATTTTCCATAACTAATAATAAATTTTTTAAACATGTAGGCCTCAAAATTCATACGTGCAATACAACTGCTCCAATAAGGCCAGAACACTCTTGCTGTACGTGTACTATTATAGAGCATAAATCACAAGCGAAATATCTTGGCCTAACATTTGACAGTACACTAAGATGGGATATTCATATCGGTATTCTGACGGCCAAAATACGAAAATCCATCTATCTGTTTAAGACCCTCAGAAAAGTAGTTCCTCTTCACACGCTCAAAACTATTTATTATGCGCTAGTTTACAGCAAAATATCATATGGTATTCTAGGCTGGGGAGGATGTACGCGAACCGCTTTAGACCCAACTGTTAAGGCTCATTAAGCATTACTTAGGGTTATGGCTAACAAACCTTGGAGATACTCTTCAAATGACCTGTTTAGTGAGTTGCAGTTGCTGGATATTAGGCAAATATATGCGAAAGTAGTCCTCATAAACTATATACAAAATCCCCATCTACACATGCAAATCACTAAACATGCAACACAAACGAGGAGCACCACTACTCATAAGCACTTGCGTCCCAAAACAATGACAACTTTTGCGCAAAGACACTTTTCATACATAGCGCCCAAGTTTTTTAATGAGTTACAATTTAATTTGAAGACGACCACTAATGGAATAAAAACAAACAAACAAATTTCTCCGCTACTTTTGGAATTTGGAAGACATGAGATTGAGGTGCTCATCTCCGTCATTCTCCAATAAACACCTAATATTTACGCTGACAAATAAATCTTATCTCTTTATTTGTTGCTACTAGGATAATTATTATCTTTTGATTCTGTTTTATTTATTGACTAGCTACTTGACTATTTTAATTATTGGTTTGTTATTTCATTTTTATTATTTTTTTTTAATTATCAACTTATTACCCTGTTATTTTTTTCTACTTACTGATTATCACTGCAATTATAATTTTATTGTATTTTATTACTATTATTATTTTAACAATTTTTTTACTGGATATATTTTGATTTCATCATTACTTTTTTATTTTTCAACATGATTATGAATTAGGTATTAGTTATCATTAAAATAACTCTTGAAAGTTATGCTATGTAATTATTAGAGTTATTAGATTTACTATATTTCATTTATTTTTTTACTTTTTCTTTTTTTCAGTAATAGTACTTTATTAAGTGTGCGCACAATATAAAACGTACAAGTGACCTAGTCGAGTCTACCTTGGTACGGGCTTCGGCCTAGTTAGGCAGACTTTGTGAATAATGTTTTTGGAAAATTACTTAGGAAAATAAATTTATTCTTATTCTTATTCTTATATACATTTTAAATACAGAAGAAACATATTGCCATACTTCGAACGCCTTTACTAAAAGGAAAATCATTCTAAATACTCGAAGTAACCTTAGATGTATTTATTCAAACCTTTCACTTAGGCACGTAGGCTTGGTCGATTGGCATTAAACCTATCAATAGTAACTTTTTGTGGAAAGTCCGGTTTTGAAGCACGTTTCGCCGCATTAAAGTCCCAGCTTATTTGGTATGAACTTGTTACGACAGCATCGCTCCGAAGGATTACAAGGTTTGCCAGAGAATTCAACGAATGAATTTATGTATTTCAATCATAAGTAAATCGAAAAATTGAACTAGTAATACAACAAGAAATTAGGCGTTAAAAAAATATATTTCATTTGAATGCTCTTTAACAAAAGGATACCACTCAGTCATAAGCATAAAAATGAACGGAATTTTACGATAATGAGGGGAATTTGAAAATGTAACAACCAACATTCAAATTCAAATTCAAATTCAAATTCTTTATTTTACAAAAAATCATATTATCAGTTACAAATAAATTAAACCTAACCTAACTGGATCGCACGAGACGTCCGCACTGAGGTAGGCTCAGATTCGTAGAATTAAGTGCTGCCTAATGCTAAATAAAATAATAATACGCTGCAGAATGCCGTGAAAAATAAAATCAAGTAAACTTAAACTTTATTAAAAAATAAAATTTCAAATAATCTTAAAATGTATGTGATAATAATAATAATATAAAGAACAAAAGCATATTATGAACAAGAACATGCATATTATGAAAAAGAACATGCATATTATGTTTAATATTAAGTAATATACTTAATTAAAAAGAATGATTAGAATTGAGCCATGAATTCAATTGGCAGAATATTTTTTTTTGGGATAAAAATCGGACGGATTTTAAATATCCTTATAACATAAAATCTAAGAAAATCGATTATGTAGGTCATCGATTTTTAGAAATTCTCATGTCATATGACTAATATAAAACCGCATCTGGTTACAAATGTAAACACCATTTGGCTTATTTCGCATATTATAAATTATTGTTATTTTAGCAAATATTATCATTTAAGAAAGTTACTTTCACATTCTCTATTAAATAATTCCAATTTTGAGTATTTTAAATTTTCAGCTAGAATATTATATATAACCTAACTCTATGACCTAAAATATATAATAAATTGTTAAATGTACCGGGTAGTCCTAAAACTGGAAGGATTAAAACCATCCGTCAAAGCTTTTCTACTACAAATAGTTTTTATTCTCTTGAAGAATTTTTTAATATAACCTTAGTAGGAGTTTTAAGGTATACCTGTTGTTGATGTGTAGGCACATTGAAATTTATGTATATTTAATATTATATATTTTATGCTTGTACGTTGTGTTATCAGTAAAGTTAATTTTGTTCTGAAGTAATATCCTATTTTATCGACTGCATACTTAATTAGTTTACGCTACTTTCTTAATCGACTTCCAGGAATAAAATCCATGAGAAATCCACATAAAAGCAAGTCGACTAGCGAAAGGCATTCACTAATTGCAACTAAAGTGACACTAATTTGCAGAAAATATGCCACAGCATGTTATTGCATAATCCTAAGTAAGAGATTACATCAAAAAAATGTTTTCTCCTGACAATCAAGCGCATTCTTTTACCTACTAGGAACTGCGGTTGACGTACACGAATGGCCTAACTAAAACTCGAAAGAGTGCTTCATTTAACCGTATGTCGTTGGAATCTGTACGATCCATTATTTATAATGGCATTTTATGGCAGAAATATGTTGAAGGAGCGATGATAGCTAGGTAAGAAATATCAGTATGGTGGAATCGATACACCTACTGCAGTGGTTTTCAACCATTTCTTGGTGACGGCACACTTTTAGTCGAGTCAAGTCATTCCGGCACAAATTCGGGGTTTAGGGAGTGGGTAGAGACTTTTTTAAATATTTTAAAAAATGTGCGTGTCAGCCCCGGCGCGCGACTGGAGTTTGTCATTGAATATACAATAGGCAAAGAGGGTAAATTGATTGATTAATTGATGGTTGATGATTGATTGGTTGATCGATCAATCGATTGATCAATCAATCAATGAATCAATGCTCAATCATCAATCATCCGTCATCAATCAATGATCAAATCACCAATCATCAATAAAATCATCAATCATCGATCAATCAATCATCAAATAATCAAACAATCAATCAATCAATCATAAATCAATCAATCACCATTAATAAATTATCGTCAAGCAATCAACATCAATCATACCACCATTTTCTCAAAAAAACTAGAATTTTTTAAAAACTAATCAGACAAAACAGTACCTACATGAGGCGAAAGAATTAAGTACAGGAGGCAAATTTTTCGTTTAAAATTCGGACAACAAACAGAAATAAGGTACACAACAAAGGTTACCAAATTTCTAAATAGCATGGAATAAAAATAACGAAGAATACTAATAATTCAAAATTTATTACTAAAATCAAAATTAAATATAAATAATATTATTATTTCCATAAATATTTCGATGGTATTGCTGCGGCCTCTGTCGGTAATATTCTGCAACGTTGCCGCTCACGCTGCCGTAAGGAATCCCACCTGGGCGAAGAGAAAAACGTATAAACATCATACCTGAATGCTGGTTCGCGTCTTTGCTAATTTTAATTAGTAATTACTTAATAAATGTATAGAGGGCGATGTAGGTTAGCTCTAAAATATTGCCTGTAGGCAATAAGCTCGCATTTCCGTACGAATAAAGCATTTTATAATTATTTATTTGTAATGCCTTACCGTAAGCAAGTCCTGAAGGTTCCGGAACATGTCCAGCACTATCTGGCAACGACATTGATAATATTGATGAAAATAATGCCATTGTAACAAAAGATATTAGAATCTAAAAAATATGAACTGTATAAGGAAGCTAAAGTTCTTGATTGTAGGCAACTTTTTCTAAAAACTTCCCTCTTAAGGCTATTTTTGGACAATAACTCAAATCTAGGAATAATTCAGAACCGGCGACCAACGAGACAAGTTGTAGAAAATAGCTTAATAATACACAGAAGGAAAACATCATTTGGTCAAAGACATTACTCTTTCATTGCGCCGAGATTTTACAATCTGATCAATATGGAAATAAAAATGAATTTGACATTTAGGGATTTCAAAAATAAATTAAAGAAATGGTTATCGAATCATGACAGACTAACCATACATCAAATGTTAGAAATAATAGTATAATAAAACTTAGGTTCACAAATTATTAACATATTTTTAAACTTATATGTTAAGTATTTTTTAACATTGAACTAACTACCAAAAAATATTTGACTTTGACAATGAATTATACTTTTAGACTAGGTATTTTTATATTAAATCTTATATTACTTAACATAATATTAAATATTAATGACTGTTTCTTTCTTTTCTCACATATAACTTTATTTATATTATTTAATCGAATTTTATATTATATTTATTGCCGATTTAATAATGGTATTGCATTTTATTTATTATATATTTTTAATATTTTTTTATTTTTATTTTTTATTTTATTCTGAAGACCACATTTTAGGGCAATTTAGTGTCATTAGCTTTTTACTAAAACTTGTACATTTGTAGGCAACCAAGCAATCAAGCAAACTTGATTGTAATATTGGAGTCCTGTCCACCCTAGAACGGGCTAGTCCCAGTTGGGTGACAGAAGCAAATAAGCAAAAGGTTAAGGTTTTGCCATTCGGTTCCTGTTATTTTTGTAAGCTAATCAATGTTTTATAGTAATTAATTCTTAAATAAATAAATAAATAAAATGAAAAATATGTCGAAGACTATTGCGGTCGCTTAAGAAGATAAAATTATTTAAAACAAATTTCACCTCGTGAAGTTTGTGGCACCTAGCTTTCCGTGTTGTTGCAAGGACGCCAGAACTGGAGAGGCAGAAAAGGCAAGATAGATTTACACCTGGGAAGGAGTCAATCCATCTTGCCTTATGATGTTTTTCATAGCATATTGAAGGGGTACCATAAATTTGCTATTTTTCTGACCATATGCCAAATAGCTCCATAATATAATGAATGCCTTAGAAGAAATGATTTCGTGGAAGAACTTGGTAAAACCCTCGAAATACATAAATTAAAGTCACTATACTCCATCATGATTAAGTAGGCTTACTCGTGAACGAGACATTTTCTTGGCAAGCACAAGTCAACGTAGTAAGCAGGCGAATATGTAATGGCTTTCATAGCCTTCTGAGGTTGCAGAGACTCCTCTTTGTAAGCACTAAGCAAACCATAACTCAAAGCCTGCTTCTGCTGTTATTAGACTATGCCGATGTCGCATATTTGGATCTCCCCGATAACAGACTGGATAAACTTGAGCGCCTACAGAACGTTTACGTAAGGTACATATTCAATCTGAGGAAGTATGACCATGTTTCCGAGTACCGAGCAAAATTGCAATGGCTTCGTATACGGGACCGGAGAAATTTGCATATCCTTTCACTTCTATATAATGTCCTACACAATTCTACATGTCCCTCCTACCTCAACGAGGCTTTTACCGGGTTAGGAAGTTATGGTCTCCCATTTTGTTCAAGTCAGAATAATATCCTACGTATGCCAAAACAAAATACCACTTTTTTTCCTACTCCTTCTCCGTACATGCAGCTCGACGGTGGAATCAGCTTCCTTCAACTATTAGAGGCGCTAGCTCGCTGTTCACCTTTAAGCAATCATTGAACAAGCACTTCCTTTCACAATAAATATGAACCATAAATTCTAATCTTCCCGTTAACCCCTCCCTTTCCTTACCTTATTTTGGCAGTTTATTTATTTATTTATTTGTTAATATATCAAAATATGTATGTATATATGTAATATATCCAACTCAAAAATGTATTTATATATTTACTTTATACTATAGATACACAAACAATGTATATTATATGCTATAATTTAAAATTTAATTTTAAGCTATAATTTTGTTGCCTACTCTTCTTTTCACACCAGCATGTTGGTTGACTGGAAGATATTGTAATGTAGCAATAAGTCCGCCATTGTACCTTATTTTTATTGTGCAATAAAGAGATTTTCATTCATTCTACTACTACTGGACCGAGTGCAACGGCCAGTTGTATTACTAGTGATTTTTTTACCAAACTTTTCACTGAACACATAATTGAATGCTGTATATAATCTGTTCAGTAATTATTTAGTTAATAATTAAAGTTACCTAAATCTACATGTAAAGCTTCTACAAATATTTGATCGATAATTATAATACATAAAATAAAAATAAATTAAAATTACCTATATCAGAACAAAAAAATATATTATTTAAAACCAGATTTTGTTTATTATCATTTCACTATTCTAATGATTATTATTCTGATTATACCCGATATTTCTATTGTGAATAATATTATTTTATTACGTTGTAATAATTTGCATTGATTATAATATATACTCGTATTTCAATTATGAATGAAACTATTTTATTACAAGCTTTTATTTACCTTGCAATGTTTGTCAGTATGTTTGCTTAGGTTAAATCTTGTAAGCAGAATTAGAACCACTTCCTCTAATCCTATGAAGTCTCCCAACGAGGGGACTACTCAACAGTCAAAATCAAAGAAACGAAATTTTGTATACGCATTCAATTATAATATCCCCTTCTTCATTCCTCTGGGTACAGCATGGCTGCTGTACCCAGGGTTGGCTCAGGAAAGATCATTTTAATAAAAGCTTATTTTAGCATTAACTTATATGATTTGATATTATTTCAATTTATTTTGAGTTGTTATTGAATATTTATTGAAATTATTTTATTATTTGATATTAATAAGCAATGATTTAGAGATAATATTTATTTTTTATTGAAACTATTTACTGATTTGATTTTAATTTGCATAGAGTATGATATGTTATTTAATTTAGATTTTTTTTTCTTAACTTTATTTTATTTTATTACTTGACATTAATTTAGATAGGTATATTATTTAATTTTGATTTGACTACAACCTGGCCATGAAAGCTGATGAGTGCTGAGGCATAGCCAGTAATAGATTTTCCTGAGAACCTAATGGAAGGCCATGGGATAAAACCGGAGAGAAGAGATTATAGAAATAAAAAGGCATGTTTGAATGAAGTACGCCAATTTTTAAATTATTTATTTATTTATTTTTATTTTATTATATTTTCATTTATTAGGAAAACTTACAGCTAGTTTAACATATATAGGTACACATTGAGAAATAAGTGCTGAAGGCCAATTAAAAGTTTTCACACATAATAAAAAGATAAAACAAGTGAATAAACAAACAACTATAATTAGATAGACGCTAATATTTCTAAGAAGAAAAGAACATATTGTTAAGTATAAGTTTCAAATTTCGAGAAGAGGTGTTGAATAGGTCAATATCAACTTCTCGCGCCAATACATTAAAACATCTACTCGCTCGTATGACATAAGAATTATTCTTATAATTCGTTTTTGCAGTGGGCACGTAAAGCAGGTTGGGATGCCTGAGACGCGCACCAGGGGTACGTAAGCCCAAACGTCCAAGCAACTCATTTAAGAATTAATTACTATAAAACATTGATAACAGGAACCGAATGGCAAATCCTTAACCTTTTGCTTATTTAATTCTGTCACCCAACTGGAACTAGCCCGTTCTAGTGTGGACAGGACTCTAATATTACAATCAAGCTTGATTGCTTACAAATGTACAAGTTTTAGTAAAAAGAAAAATTTTAGGTAAAAGAAAAAGCTTTAGTAAAAACAAATAAGCTTTAGTAAAAGAAATTAGTAGGCTATGTGAAAATCCCGTCATCGTCTAATATGATAATGATGATGAACGGATATGTGATCAAACTTCTTCAGGGAATAGACGAATCGAATATATGCGTTTTGAATCCTTTACAGTTTATTGAGTAGTTCCTCATACCATGTCTAAATACTTCCGGCGTGGACTCGGACTCAGACTCTAGACATCGATGCTTGCAACAAAGAGAACAGGGGCCAAGCACTCCACGCGGATTAAACCGTTTTAAATTATTTTTAATGCAAAACTTATAATTTCATAAGAAGCTAGATAGCTAGCATCTATAAGTACACTGAGAAATATATAACGATGGATTACGCATTACATATAACGATGGATTACACGGGAATACGCATGTTTCAACAAGGATTACTTATACAACTTGGACTGTGGTCCATACGTATAAATTAGCATAATGCGTAACGGTATTGGCGTGACGGCAGTTACCGTGACGTAATGTTAAAACATACTGCTATTTCATTACGTCATTACCTTGGAATCTCACTTCTAACATGACAGCATGTAGTAATATACTTCTGGTTAGTCGGAGTGTAACTCTATAGTGAAACTAGTATACTGTTATTTCCGTATTAACCGTACGGAAAATGTTTAAACATATAATCGAGTAATGGAGTTTCAACAAAATTCCTTGTAGTTCAATAAAATTACGATTAAAACATCGTCATCCTGTATAAAACCGTAATAACAAAATGGTAATGTAAAAATCAATCCAATATTATAAAATCGAAGACTATCGCGGTTGTTTGACAAACTCTCTTCTACGTGGAACCCTCTTCTTCTAGTGTTTGGATTTGTATTATAATGTTATTTATTTATAATTATATATTATTCAATCTTAAAATAATAATTTAAAAAAAAACAATTAAGTACATTCATTTATTGTAAAAATAAAAAGTTTTTTCAAGTTAATTAGGTTAATTGTTACATAAGTTGTATTACTTATTTTAATTACTCTGACCCGCCTAGATACGGGACAGTTTAGTCCTAGTTAGGTGGGCAATGAGCATTAGCTGCATTTCGGTGTTCAATTTTTCCGAGTTATTTATAACATTGATAACAATGGGGCTAAATGTACAAAAATAAAATGAATAAAGTATTAAAAAAAAAAAAAAAAAAAAAAAAAAAAATGTTCCCGCCGCCGAACGCCGAACGCAAAGACGTAAGACAGGATACAATGAGTGTTGTGTCCAAGACGGATTTTAAAAATTCGCGCGCTCCGAGCCCGGCCCCCCACCACCGTTATAACCTACGCAGTGGCGGCAGCGGTATGTGGCCTATCCTCAAAACAACGGATTGACAGCTCTTCAGTCTACCCTTGACAACGGCGGCTGCAACGTCACCGAAACGTCGGGTGCTACAAATTTCACGCGGTAAATTCGTTTTCTATCCTATTAACAATCCAATATTGTTCTCAGCGTAGGTAGCAGTGTCTTTAATAAATTTTACAATACCTTCGTATACGACATCATCGATTCAAACGTTTCTACAACAACTCCGCGTAACTCAATATATTGATCACGTTATATACCTGTATATATCTTGGATCTTGGGACCTTCAAATACCACGTTATTTCCAGCAAGTTTGCCTTCAATACCAACACTTCTGAATTATTAATGTCGTAAGTCGATTAGCTAATAAAATTTCTTTTAAGGCTCAGTGACATGCAAAAGGCACTCCCATTGAGAGTGATATAAGCATTCTTACAAATGATTCTGCTATATATTATATATGGATAAATCGCAATATATATTTTATGGAGCGAAGAATCCATGGCCTGATTTTGGTAAAAACACTGAAAAAGATTTTTCTGTAAAGATCTTATAAGGGCTGTGGAGATTTAAAATAGAAAACCTTTTTTCGATCTCAAAGTAAAAGAGTTGAAAATATTCTTCAAATAAATTGATAAACTTTCGAAGTTTACTAGTTATTTTTAGTAAAATTCAAACTTAAAATCATTATAGTCATTTTGGCTCGCTTTAAGGTATACGATAAAGCATTTTATTAAAGAATACTTTAGTCACATGATACTTCAGACCTTTATCTAACTATTCGCATAACAATTGTATTCAAAACTTTGTAATTATACTTTTTACTTTAACTGTGCCATGTGATGTTGTGGGTGGTATCCCGTCCTTAAATAAGACAAGTTGTTTCTGAAATCCTGTAAGACAAATGTACCAGTTTTCATCGAGTCGAGTATCATGACGATGTACTCTTGCTACATCCACCAAAATATTATGTTCGCTCGTAAACAAATATCGGATTTCCCGGCGAATAGTGATATCCATCAACACAATACCAGAAAAAAATACTTACATCTTAATCGGCACCGGCTTAGCAAGGTGCGCACTAGTTTGCTTCACCAAAGCCTTTGTTATTATAATAAGGCCCCAGCGCATATCAGAAGTCTTGGAGAGAACCAATTAAAAAATATATAGTTAATAGCTTAGTGAAGAATCCTGTATCCCGATAATGCTGAATCCATATTCCAAGAGTATCACAAAATAAAATAAAGGAAAATTCCTGATAGCTGACATTTGCCAGAGAGCGTTATATTCATTTTTATCAACGAGGGATATATTGCTAGATTTGACATTTAATTTTATTTTAATAATGTTTAATATACGATTATGTATTTTTATGACTATCGCATTATCGCTTTAATAATTATGGTGCTCTTTATTTAAACAGAAATTTTAATTACTATATTATTTTCTATTTAACAGAAATATATCAAACTGATTATGAAATATTTCAATTAATTGTTATACTCACAACTATCACAATAGTTAATTTTCATTAATCACTAAGAATGTTAGACGCAATGACGCATCCAAGTGTAGGAATGCCTACCTACTGGAGTAGAATGAATTGTATTGTATTTAAATCCGCTTATATTGGTTTGTATGTAGCCTTCACGTAGATACTTATTTTATATTATTATGTAAATCGTTTATTTTCTCCGAAAGAATCAAATTAGGCAAAAGCATTGATTGTATATCGTATTAAATTATTAAACTTCATAGTACGATTCGGCAACCCTTCTGCGCGTGCGAGATGAAGGTGGCATGTATAGTATTGACAGCGAGACTAAAAGCAATTTAATTGGCAACTTATTGATAATTAATACTTTTTTATAAAGAACTGATTGATTATGAAAACCCAATAATTTAACCAATGGTAACATTGCCCGGTGGCATAGTGGTTAGGTCGCCTGATCTTACGTTGTAAGGTCCCGGGTTCGATTCCCGGCTGGGTCACCATTTTCCGTTGGGATCTAATTAACGGAATTGAAAATTCAATTCTGTCGATCGAATGCAATAACAAGACACACACTTACACACATGTTACACGCATACATACATATAAACACGTCATAGTAGGGTTGGTTGAAAGAAATTGTCATATGACAATAAACCCGCCCATTGTGAAATTCCGCAATAAAAGGGTAGAAACATTAATAACATTCAATTATTAGTGCTAACTATCGCCTTTTTATATAAGCTAATTACGTCACAGAAATATTACGGTGATAGAATTCCATCTATTAGTCTATCTGAAAATTAAACAGCGTAATTATTACAGATTTAAACCTGTATAGAAAATTCACAATTGATATATTGATACTTAATATTACACATACCTAATATTAAAATAAATGGTTAAAAAATAATTTTCAATAATTATTTTGTACCGTATAGGCGTATTTAGGCCCGATTTCTATAAGAGACGGATACCGATCGGTAACGGTTTCCGTTGACTATTGATCATTCATAAAAGCGACAAATTCATTCATTATTTTCGTAGTATGACGTAAATTATACTTCGCAGGGGTAGTTCAAATAATTTAAAAAATCGGTTTTGTCATTCAAATACTCCCGGCAAGTAGCCAAGGACTGATTTCATTTGAATATTAACTTTATAAATAAAATCGATGACTGCCCTCTCTCGGCCCGCGGAAGAACCCGGTTGGGTTGCTAAAGCGGAGCGTTCCTTTTTTCGGTTAAGCGCCAACAGACGGCTCCAATATTTGATTATTACCTCCCTCAACACTTTCCCTCAACCCTCCCCCCCCCGCAAAACGTACTCCCTCCCAGCAACCCCCCCCCCCCCGCACCCTTCCCCCGCAACCCTCTTCCGTCGCAAACCCTTCCCCCAACCGCAACCCGCACCCCGGACACCCCCGCCCCCCTACCTTCCTTCGAAAGCACCCCCCTCGCAATACTTTCTCTACCCCCCCCCCCCCCAACAACCTCGTGTACTCCTTTCACCCGCGCCCCGCTCCCACCTTTTCCCGCACCCGTACCCCCCCCATCCTCGCACACACCCCCTCCCACCCCTGTTCACCCTTTCCCCGCAACCCCCATCCCCCGCAACCCCTCCCCCTTGCACACCCTCCAACCACCCTCCAACCACGGCCTGGAGACAGTATCCTGGAGCCAAAGTAGTGCCAGCATCCTGGTGATAGCCTGGTGACAGCTTCGTTGGGATAGGATGGTGCCAGCATCCTGGTGTCAGCATGGTACCAGAATCCTGGAGGAAGCCTGATGCCAGCATGCAGGTGTCAGACTGGTGCCAGCATCCTAATGACAGCCAGGAAATTCTCCTACTAGCCTCCAATAAGCCGCCCCCCCCCCCACCCAGTAAACGCCCAAATTCGACCGATTACATTTTTTCACATTTTGTATGAAGGAAACCGACTGTTGTCGGTAAGTTGTAACCGATCGGTTCGATCCACCGGTATCGGTTACATATTGAAACGCAAAATGTATTGTATTTTGAGCAAACCGACAGTTTTACGGAAACCGATACCGACAGGTATCCGTCGCTTTTAGAAAACGGCCCTTAGAGCGCCGTCTAGAGTGCGTTGCCATACTGTTATACCACGAAAGTTGCCATATTTAATACAATATTAGAAGATCAATTTTTGGAACTAATTGTGCCCATCCACGCTTTGCGTTTCGTAGAAAAAAACCTGGTTGCTAACTCGACACCGTTGATTAATGTAATTGTCTATATAATCAATGGTATTAATAAAGATATTTGACTTTATTTGAATTTCCCTAAGAGACAACTAATTAATGGCGTCAAGGTGTAAATTCATAGAAAATTCAAGCATTAGTCGCGAAGATAACAGCCCTCAATCTAGTAGCCAATTCGATTGCGATGTCATAAGGCGTTAAATTAATTTCGTAACTTTAGATAAGTTACAGAGATATTTGCAGCCGGCGCATGCGCAAATCGATCGCGTCTCGCCTTAAACGATTTTCAATGTTGCGCCACGGAAAAGTTCAAACGACAGAGAAAGTGTAACGAGACGTTTGCTACGCCATGCCATGCCGTTGTCCTCAGCGGCACACAAAGCCTTACAAATCGACGATGGTGTTACTTTTGCGTTACTTCATGCTGCCAAACGACCGTACGGCCGGCGGATCGGTTAGATAGAGCAATGATTTCCAACCTGTTCGCGAACCCCTTTTTATGTCACCATTAACTATATATGGTATTAGATTGCTTAAAACCATAGTACGATTTAACAACACCTGCGCCGGCGAAACGCAGGTGGCGCTAATAGCATTGTGCGGCCAAACTAATAGCAATTTATTTGGCTATCTATAATAGCATTATTTTTACTTTCCTGGGAAGGAAAGTATTGTGGACGCACTTCTGTGTGTCTGTGTATCGGTGGGAGTTAATGGGCCCTTGCTAAGTTGGCCACGAAGACCCATTCTGTTCAGGGTTGGTCACACTCACGGGTCAACACCTATCCGACGGCCTCCACGCATGAAGTGCGAGCGTGGGTAGGACTCTGGCCTTATGGTCAGTTTCCCCTGGGAATCAACCTTCTGGCGCTCCTGGACGGTCTGCGCACCGTGCGGCGTAAGCCAATCGACTGTGCACTCTGAGTAACAGTCGGGGGAGTCTGGAAGCAGCACTGTTTCCTATAGAGCGGGGGTGGTTGCGGACCTTACGGCGACTGCTCTTGAAATGACCATCGGTCATCCGATCCTGGGTGAACAGCCGGGCAAAGGACGCTGGACAAAGGACTTGAAAATCGGTACAAAGATGCGTCGTAGGATCGAAACCACATTGTTAAATTTTGCGATTATATGTGCGAACGCCATTCTTATCAGAGGTATCTTAAAATTTAAACCCCTTCCCCAGCTCTCGTAGGTTTTATTTACTGGCCGCGTACGTGGTTTATTCTATATATATGAAAATGAACACTGTTTTACGAATATTTGCCTTATATCAAATACACGCAATTTATTAAATAGCTGCTCTGAACTACACTATATATTATTTTTTTTATTTGTTGAGTGGGGCTTTTCTAAGGTCTTTATGAGCCTTGTAACACTGCGACCATTGCTGATCTATTGTGCTCGCCACCTACCATAGTTCTGCGCTAAGCCTCGTGTCCTTTAAGAACCGCAGCAGGCTTTTGGCGCCAGATTGTTTTACCTCCTCAGGTTGGAGGTAGTGACCACCCAGGTGGGTGTATCTTTTACGCATCAGCGGGCCACACTCGCACATGAGGTGCTGGGGAGTTTCCTCTACCCCTTGGCAGAACCTGCACATTTTTGTGTCTTTGAGCTTGAGGTTGAACATGTGTTTGTTCAGGCCACAATGCCTCGTGAGCGCCCTTACCAGTATGCGTAGATTGTTCCTATTTAGCGATAGGGCCTCACGGGCCGTCTTACGGTCGTAAGGCTTAATAAGCGCTTCAGAATTATTCAACCCTGGCGTGCTGTTCCAGTGGTTGACGGATTGTTCTAAACACATTTGTTTGAGCATTAGGTTTGCAAGGCTTTTTGGTACGCCACAGCAAGGTTCAGGGCCGTATAACGTTCCCTTTGCTCCCGTCCTAGCAAGTTCGTCGGCTTTTTCATTTTCCTCGATTCCTGCATGGCCGGGAACCCATCTTAGAATTACCCTGTTCTTTTCGCCCAGGGAATTCAGTAGTGATATGCAGTTTTGCACTAGCTTCGAATTAATGGTATTCGAGGCTATTGCCATAAGAGCTGCTTTGCTATCCGAGTGGATATAGATACGGTGGTTTTCGTAGTCCTTTTGGGGGTTGATATCCGCACATTCAATAATGGCGTAGACCTCCGCTTGGAATATGGAGGCGTATTCTCCCAAGTTTACACTTCTTTCGAAGTTTGGTCGCTCTCCATATATACCACAGCCTACGTTAAGTCCCGATTTGGACCCATCAGTATACCATTTAAGGCTACCGGCCTCCCATTGCAGTTGGCTTTTTAGCCAGTCGTCTCTGGGCGGCAGTTCCACTGTAAAAAGTTTTCCAAAGTTTAGGAGTGGGAGCATGGTGTCTGATACCATGTTGAGGGTTGGATTTTCACTGACTGAGTCAAGAACTGATCTTAGTGCTTGTGAGATCCAATTTACCTTCTCTCGGGCAGATAGCCTGTACATGCTGGCTTTCGCCACCTGTTGCAAATGAATGTGTAGGGGCGGTAAGTTCAGCAGTGCATCTAGAGCTGCTCCAGGAGTGGAGGACATTGCGCCAGTTGTCATGAGGCACGCCGTCCTTTGGATATTGTTTAGTTTGGTAATCACAGTTTTCTGGTTGGCTTTGTTGCACCATACCACCGAGGCGTACGAGATTATCGGCCTCACAATGGCAGTGTATAGCCAGTAGGAGATCTTGGGGTTAAGGCCCCAGTTTTTCCCCGCCAGTCTTCTGCTTATACCCAAAGCACTTTTAGCTTTTTGAATTGTTTTATCTAGGTGGCTGTTCCAGGTGAGTCTCTGGTCGAGCGTGACTCCCAGATACTTTACTTCCTTGGAGAAAGGAATCTGCCTGTGGTTTAAGATTGGCATTTTAAGTCCACCTAGTTGACGTTTGTTGGTAAATGGCACGAGGACGGTCTTATCGGCGTTGACCGATAATTCGTTCTCTCTGCAGCAATTGCTAACGATTGTTAACGCTTTTTGCATTAAGTGTGAGATCGTGTTTTGGCAGAAGCCCCGGACAATGACTACTAGGTCATCAGCATAGCCCTGTGTGTCTATCCTGGCCTCTGCCATCCTATGCAGGAGTTGATCTATTGCAAGAGTCCATAGTAGGGGCGAGAGTACGCCTCCCTGCGGGCAGCCTCTTGTAGTGGTGACTTCAAGGTTTGTTCCGTGAAGAGCTACCATGGCCGTGCGGTTTGAGAGCATCGCTTTCACCCATCTGGTTGTGGTGTTGTCAACTTGTTTTGACTCTAGCCCCTTCACCAGTGATTTAATTGGGGTTTTGTCGAAGGCGCCCTCAATGTCTAATAATGCGCAAACTGGGATTTGTTTGTCTTCCAACGCCTTTTCCACTCTGTCTACTAGGTAGAGCAGAGCGGATTCCGTGGATTTGCCTCTGCGGTAGGCGTGTTGGTTACAGCTGATAGGGTTGACCGTTAGGATTTTTGCCCTGATATAGCTATCCAGTATTTTTTCCATCGCTTTCAGTAGAAAGGATGTGAGGCTAATTGGCCTGTAGGACTTTGACAGTGCGTAGTCCTTCCTGCCAGCCTTGGGTATGAATAGCACTTTGACCTTGGTCCATTCTTCTGGTATATGTCCCCAGGCATAGCTTGCTCTGTAGATTTTAACCAGATATGGGGTTAGAATGTCGATACCCTGTTGCAAAAGCACGGGCATGATTCCATCGTCCCCGCATGATTTGTAAGGTTTAAAGGATTTTACGGCCCATTTAACTTGATCGGGCCTTATGATTCTAGCAGCCCTACTCCAGTCCTCGTTTCGAGGTCTGTGTGGAGCAGTGGCGGCGTTGCTAGTTGTCACAGCACCTGGGAAGTGGGTTGATATTAGTTCCTCCAAAGTTTCCTTTTCATTTGTTGTAAAGGTTCCGTTTGGTTTTTTCAGAAGACCAATTTGGTTAGGTTTGTTCTTTGCGAACAGTTTATGTACTCTGGCTCCTTGAGGCGTTTCCACTATGTCCTCGCAGAAGCTTCTCCATGTTGCACTTTTGGCTCTCCTAATTTCTTTGTTGTACTCGGTTAAGGCTTTCTTGTATTCCTCCCAGTTGAGAGTTTGTTTAGCCTTATTAAATAGTTTCCGGGTTTCCTTCCTTAGTTTGTCCAACTTCGGGTTCCACCATGGAACTTTTCTTTTGGAAGTCTTTGTCTTGAGTGGGCAGCTTTCCTCATAGGCGTTTATAATGCCTTTTATGGTAGCCGCCACGGCCAATTCTAGACTCTCGCGTGTTTTTATATTTTTTTGTATTGTTTCAAGGTTGAGCCTTAGTGTGGTACGGTAAGCGTCCCAGTCGGTGGCTTTAGGATTCCTGAAAGTTGTGGTTTGACAGTCTACGGTGTTTAGTAGTTTAAAGGTTATTTGTCTGTGATCAGACATTGAAGTGTCATCCCTGACATGCCAGTTTTTTATGTGTCTGGCTAGATTTTTAGAGGCAAACGTAATGTCTAAAACTTCCTGTCTTGCACTTGTCACAAAGGTCGGCATGCAGCCCTTGTTTAATAGGCATAGGCAGTTGGTTGAGATAAAATCATTAAGTAACTCAACTCTATTGTTGATGTCTGAGCTCCCCCACGCGGTGTGGTGTGCGTTTGCATCACATCCAACCAGTAACTCAGCCTTTTGGGTACGGGCGTACTCTACCAGGTTTGCCAGCTCTTCGGTTGGATTTTGTTTCTCTCCAGATAGATAGGCTGAGCATAAGATGGCTCTGAATCCATTCCATCCTTTGAGATTTATATACGCTGCTGACAGGTCATTAGTACATAGCTCTGTAACAGGCAGGAAGTTAATGTTTTTCTTGAACACTATGCATGCTCTGGGTTTTTTCCCTCCCGGTAAGAGAGGATTTTACCCGCAGCGTTTAAGCCCTGGATAGTTAAGTTATTTACCCAGGGTTCTTGTACGAGGGCGATGTCGATTTCTCCTTTGGTGAAGCAACACTCCGTCACTGCGCTGGCGGCAATGGCGTGGTGGAGGTTGATCTGGAGAATCCTCGTAGAGTTGCCTATGTTCGCCATCAGTGATCCATAGGGGTTGTGGGCTTTGTCGCAGGCTTTTCCCTCTCCAATAGAGGACGAGACCGTCCATGTTTGGATTGGGATGTACCTTGCTCATTCCCGGGTTTTCCCCCCTTTTTAGGCGCTCCTGTACTCTCGTCAGCAGGAGAAGGCCGATTTGTCGGCTCTTTCTTTCGCTGTATGGGAGCAGGCGTTTGTCTGCCTTTGTTATAGTAGGACGGGATAGCCCTGTTTCCTGGGGGATTCGTGGGCTCACCCCTGATTTTCAAAGAAATCTTTCCAAAACCAAGGGTGGCCCTGTAGTCGGTTTTCCGAAGGGTCTCCAAAGAGGGCTCGTCAATTGAGAAGGTCACGTGGTGTCCATTCTTTTCCTCCCTGCTGTTAAGTATTTTCCAGTATTCTGGAAATATGCCTTCGTTCTGGTTTGTCAGCAGACTTAGGGCGTCCTTTATGTTCGCCGCCCCGCTGCTGGGGAAGAACGTTGTGCAAACTAGTGGCTTGGGCATTTCGCTTTCCGTCATGATAGACAGCTTTGCCTCGGGCCATGGTTTGAGGTTTGGGATTACTCCCACAAGCCAATCCTGGCTCTTCTGATTTTCACATGTGATCAAGACCCAGCCAGGCCTGTGAGTGAAACCCAGAAATTTTGGGCCCGAGCCTCTGACAGTGATGTTTTTAATCAGGGTCAGTAGCGAGCGGTGCACCAAATGCATTTGGTTTTCTTCCATCGGGCTTTCATTTTTTATTCCCACACGTGAAGAACCCACCACCTCCCTGAAGTTTGGCTTGATGCCTTCTTCTGGGTATATCTTAGGAGCCTTTTTTGAGTTTTCCCTTGGCGACTCCTCCTCCGACCGTGTGCGTTTGGATGCCCTTTGGTCATCAGATATGGGAGTGCTCTGATGGGTCAGGCTCTTAATATCTTTCCAGGGCCTGAGGCATGCTACCGAGGCTTCTCTAGCACTCACGTTTGCTGCCCTCAGCATCCTGAAACGTTTTCGAGCAGCACCGGACAACGTTGTCCTGTGCTTCTCGTGTGTCTCAGTGTCTTGGTCCTTTTCTTTGGGCATATCAGAGTCGTTTCCTATTCTGTCTGCACCTTTGCTTGTCCCTGCGACAGCTGAGATTTTTTTCGGGCAAAGAGTCGGCTTGAGTCGTGCTCCTTGGCTCCGAACTGTTTCCTTCCCGGACGGTACCGTCCTGGTCGAAGTTTAGAGGGGAATTTTTATTTTCTTTGAGTCCATATTTGTTCCCACGAGTAGTCAGTAAAGGGTCGTCAAAAACCGACAGAGCCTGTTATCGGTCAAAGGGCATTTCTACTTCCCGATTCGCCCCGGTTTCAGAAAGCCACCGTTAGAGACTGAGCTCTCCCTCAGCCACGCAGCCGTCGGCACGGTACGGGTAACACCTTAGCTTGGGGTGGAGGTCTTTTGGCCTCCAAGTCATCAACTTCAGGGATCTCTCCCTGTTGTAGCTGACCGGAGTTTCCAGGGTGCACCGGCACGCCCAATCACTACTTTCCCATCCTAGACATTTAGGAATAGTCTGGGCCAGAGTGAGATAAAACGTGCACACGGGGAGGTAGACCTCCATCGCACCCCAACTACACTATATAAGCGTTCAAGTATTATAAAACATGTTAGCTTTAAAACTTCTTCAAAACGTCCAAGTCCTATGCTTTAAAACATATAATTATTTCATAATGTATTATGGATTAAGAGGGATCTATATCCATTCTATATCTGTGTATGATAGTGCAAAAGCGCTTTTCGGGTTATCGACAAGAAGCTCCGAAGGTAAATAGCAATCAAACGACTTTTCAACGAGTTAAAGTTATTACACATCAAACTGTTATATGCAACCAAAAACAGTTCTTCTTAAATACTTAAAATGCACAGATGTATACATTAAAACTGAATTTATAATTGCAACGAGAGGCTCCGTAGTCGCAAAACACATCGGGCAGAACACCCAAACATCTTTCGTCAAAAGGGACTTTGACTTTATGGCCCAAAATATATAACCAACTCAAAGAATCTTTTAAAAACTGTTGCAATATAAAATTAATTTAATTTAAAGCTACGAGGAACTCTTCCTTAGGTAGAGATGAAATGAAAGAGTTAATAAAATAAATTCCTTTGCATTGACATATTCAAAATATTTAGTATTAGTTTATTTCTACGATTATAATTTTTCCGAATTTGATTATAATATTTTTTTACAACTTAGCAACGAATACAAAAAATATTATATTTATTGAGGTCGTCTAACGCCTATGTGGAAATGCCTTAGGCTCTAAGGACAAGAGTAAGTAGGCTCTAAGGACAAAAATATATTTTTTTATTACGTAATGCAATAAATAAGGTAATAGTAAAAACACATTATTTGAGGCTTTTTTTTAAATGCTTTTTCCTGAGCCAATCCTGGGTGCAGCAGCCATGTCATACAGGAACTTAGAAAGGGCTATCACAATTGAATGCTACACAGAATTTCGTGTTTGTGCTGTTGACCATTACGAAGTTCTCTCGTTGAAAGCCAACCCTAGCTGCAGCAGCCTGTCACGGCGAAACTTAGAACGGGCTGTTGTTTCTGTGCTGTTGACCGTTGAGGAGTCCCCTCGTTGTAAGCCAACCCTGGGTGCAGCAACCCTGTCGTGGTGAAACTTAGAACGGGCTATCATAATTGAATGTGTATACAAACTTTCGTTTCTGTGCTGTTGACCGTTGAGGAGCCCCTCGTCGGAAGCCAAACCTGGGTGCAGCAGCCATGTCATGGTAAAAATGTAGATTCTATAACCAGGATGGGCTATTATAATTGAATGCGTATACCAAAAAAATGTGTGGCTATGCTGTTGACCGTGGAAGAATAGCCTCGTCGAGAGCCGATTCTGGTTGTAAAATCAGGTCCTGCTCACCATAAAAATGCATTTTCATCAGAACTGAACCAACGTGTAAAATTTCAACTTCACAGAATGAAAGGAAGTGGTTTTAATTCAGCTTGCAAAATTTGACCTAAAAGCTTGTAAAAAAGTTTAGGACATGCAGATCGTTGTACAATGTTACAAACCAACATTAATAGTATGAAAACTAAAAATTGGCTTCGTCTATATAATTATGCTAACATACACAAAGTGAGGCGAAATCGCATTATTCATTTTGAAAACTATGCTACAAAGGCGTCTTTGCTTTAGCCCAATTTCTCAAATTTCCCATATTCTTAAATCTCAACTGAATTAAAATGGTCGATATTCTTCCAACAATACCA
The DNA here is from genome assembly GCA_944548615.1 of Micropterix aruncella. Lineage (NCBI taxonomy): Eukaryota > Metazoa > Arthropoda > Insecta > Lepidoptera > Micropterigidae > Micropterix > Micropterix aruncella. Next base: position 31,447,197 of record OX155956.1, read on the forward strand.
TATTGTAGAAGCTAAAGATAAAATATATCAAGAACGATGTGTGACATAATGAAAAAATAACTGATATTGAAAGGACAGTTTGAGTGTCGCTGGCAGGCTTATTGATTGAAAGGTAACCTCTTATTACTGTAACAAAAAAAACACCGCTTCAAATTGAGCATTCAGTTTATTACAGAAACGCATACTACATAACTATTTACATAACAACAATTAAATACGAAAAAAAAACAAAATATTTATCTAGCCTCTACATAATAATACATTCTTTCACTGGGATCTTTAATGTATTTGGGTTCAGACTGAGCGTCCATCTCAGGAATCGCTGATTTTAGACTACTCAGGATATGGGCGCCGGATTCATCCCTCAAATTATCGTAAGTTTTGTAGTTTCCGCCGTGGATGGAAGATCTTCTGGAGGCTTCGCGTTCTCCTTCAAATTCTTTGCTCGGGCGCCTTTTCTTTGTTCTTCGCCTTAAGCTTCTATAGTTCCCGCCATGTTTTGGACCAGAATTCATCTCGAAGCCGGACCTAAATATATCTACGTCCGAATGAAGGGAATGCTGGTCACCTTTATTTAAGTCGTTGACTTCGAGCGCCAAATTTTGCTTCGGGCCAGAATTCTCAGTTATTGCTTCAGAATTCTCAAGATCGCTTGGCTCCTCAGCTGATGAAGGTTGATTTTCATTAATTATTTCCTCCTCTCTTACGTTCTGTTCGTATCTTTTTATTTGCTTCAACGGTTTTCGAGTGTTGTAATTTCTATGTGCTGGCCGCTTTGTAATTACAACGACTTGTTCGTCAGAATCATCATCGTCATCATCAAACTGACGCGATTCTGGCTTTCTTTCATCACGGCTCTGCCCATTCCCATCTGCCGATTGCCCATCCTCAAATATTTTAGAATTTGTAATCACTGTGGTTTTTCTCTTTTTCGAAGTCTTCTCTAATATTCTAGGTTTGTTCGTTTGTTCTTCATTGTTCTCGCTGGCATACCGATGCGAAGGCTCTTGTTGTTCCAATACTTTCCTCCATTGGTTAATCGCTTCTTCTTTGTCTTCTTTGTCGACTGGACTCGGTGTCACCGTTACATTTTCTTCATTCGTCGATGGCGCAGTTTCCTCTTTCTCCGTTTCCTCCTCGTCTTCTTGTTCACTTTCGTCGTCTGAATCATCCTTTTGTGTCTCTTCGGATTCATCTTCATCGGATTCTTCATCGCTCTCATACGGTGTATTTGTTGTAGCTTCATCATCTTCAATCGACTTCGAAGTAGTCGTTGTAGTAGGCTTTTCTGTTGTCGTCACGTTCTTCCTTCTGGAATTGAACCTCCTTTGATTTTCTTTAAATGTACTGCTCAGATTATATCTCTGACCCACCTGATTATAATTTTCAATATTCGGCAAATATTCAGTCACATCGAAAATCGGAGTAATCGGACGATAAGGTAGTCTGATTCTCCTATAAGGAGCGCTAATCGAATCGCTTTGGTTGCTAGCATTTGCTTGAGTATCATTCAGATACCTCTTAGATAAGTAATCATCCATAGAAATAGAAGACCTCACTGTTATAGGAGTAAATTCGCTTTTGTGGTTTTTTAAAGTCGCTTCTGTTGTAGTTGTACTATCGTTGGTTCTTCTTCTGATATGGTTATATATTTTATCAGCAGTGTTTGTTCTAGTGTCTCTTACTACTCTGGTATGTTTCGATGGATTATCGATGTGTTCCTTATTGGTATAGGATTTGTAATCCGAAGCCTTTTTAGTTAAATACTCGTCGTTTTTATTGATTGGAGTTTGATGATTCAAACTAACAAACAACGGAAATATTGGATTTGTATCTTTTTTCGACGTTATCATTGTTCTAATATTATTTATAACATCGCTATATACTCTAGTTTGGGGATCGGTGTTTTGTGCATATTGGTTCAAATTTTCTGGTAAATGTACCTTTAATTTCGGTATAAATTTCGCTTTATTGTATCGGTATGAGTTATCAAGGTAATTCGCTGATTTTGGGAGCGCTGGGCGAATCGTTTGCCTATTGTCATTGTACTGGCTTGGAGTGTTTTTTGATTTGTCCTTCTTCTTCTTATTCTTTTTTCTTGGATCGAGGGATTTGAATACTGGCTCTAATTCACCGACAGTGTCCTCACCAAAAAGAGGGTTGTCCAAAGGATCCTGTCCAAAATATTTTAATTTAAAACAGTCGATTTTATCGCCTAAACCGGATAATCGGGGTGAGCCTTCGTCATAGCTGGCTTTTCTTTTAGACCTATTTTTCGCTTCTTCCCTTTCTCGTTCATTTTCTTCGATATTCTCTTTCACATGCTCTGGGACAGCGTCTATTTCATCTTCAACTTCAGGGCAATCGATATTTGAAGTGGAATCGTAGAATTCCGTACCTCCTTTCGATTTTCTTGGAATTTTAGCGACGTCCTCGGCGTACCTCAAGGGCGAATGTACGCTAATTGTTTTGATTGACGTGCTCTTATAATAAGGATATTTGTGTACGGGTTTCTTCGATTTGGCGCGTTTCCGGATTTCTGGTATTTCTTGGCGGGAAACCGTCTCTATTTCGTCGTTTGTTAGGTATGTATTTTCTAACGTTATAACTGGTACTTTAAAGTCAGCGTTTCTTTTTTTTCGTTCCTGATTAGTGTGTCCGTTCACTTGGATTTCTTTTTCTGTTTCTTTGTCGCTGTTTTCTATAGCTTCGTTATTTTCTGTACCGTTATTGCTGTGCTTTAGTAAAGCAACATCGCTTCCTGCTTCATTGTTGTCTTCGTCGTAATTTTCTGGCTCGATCACTTCGTCGTATTCACCGTAAGCGTTATTGAATGATTCCGCATCGCCGTGATCGTTGCTCTTTCCATCCTCATTCTCATGCTTATTTCCTTTCGTCAAAGCTGCTCCTTCTTCGGTCTTTCCAGCGATCCCGTATCCCTCATCTGCAATATCGCCTTGATATTTGCCGGCGCTCGCTTCCTTTTCTTTTAGGGATCCATTATGTGCTTCTTTATTGGAAGCATGTTTCTGGTGTCCGGCATGATCATAGGCGCTGTCCTCGTATCCTTCCTCTGAGTATACGACCTGTGATTTATCGCTTTTGACTGCTTGCTTTAATCTAGGTGCGTTGATTACTTCATCGTATGATTCAGCGTCTTGGATAGCGGCTTCTTGTGGTAAATGTTTGATCGTATCGGTTTTGCGAACTTGTGCGTACATTTTAACTGGGACGAAATCGTCGTCAGTTTCCTCGTCATCGTCATCAGACTGTGAAACAACACGTTCATTCGGATTGGGCTGCTCAGCAAATTCATCGAATTCCTCTTGAGCTTTATCAAATATAAATTTTTCTTTATCATAAATATCGACTCCAGGCGCTGCTCCGTTATCCTCGTTTTGGTAGTAATTTGGATACGGTTTCGGATAATCATCTTCTTGGTCTTTGAATCTTTGATGCTGTTGTGCTCTCACGTGTCCCAATTCGTATTTTAAAGGATCATATGATTTTGGTCGCACTTTAATATAATCTTGATTGGTAACTGGATATTTCAGTTTATTGTTCAGGCGATTGTAGTGGTTGACAGTCTTTGGCGGAGGATTATAATAAACGGGAGATTTCTCAGCTAGATGTGGCTCGTGCTCTATCGGATAATTTTCATGTTCTGAGTTTGTTTCAAAAGTATCTCTCTCAGTTTCTTTAGGAGATTTCATATTTTCTTCTTTTGGTATGTCAACATCTTCGTCTTGTATCACATATTGTTTAAAGCGCTGTGCATTTGCTTCTATTTCTTTTCTGGTGAGTTTATATTGAGGATCTCTTTTGTGGTTTAATATCTCCATTTTGCCTTCTTCGTAAGGGTGGTATACTTTATAGGAGGCGTGAACAGGTTGTAGGTAATGCCTTAAACCGCTGTGTTTTTTAGAATACTCTTGAAATTGATCGAACACATGTGCTTTCGGTCTGTTCATGTAATGCTGCCCGTGATACTTTTTCCTCAGATGATGCTTCGGCTTAACCGGTAACGCCCGATATGATTGCTTCCTTGGGTCCAATCCAGAGTCACTTTCTAGTTTTTTGTAAAAATTCGGTTTTTTATTCGGATATCTAAAGTAGGTGTTCATCCGCGGCGCTTTTCTAGTTTGCGTAACGATCGGACGAAACTCATTTTGGATGCTCCTATAGTCGATATCTTGGAAGGGACTGCCCAATTGAACATTCGTCGGAACTTGAAATGACTGAAAATTTTGAGTTATAGTTTTTTCCGTTGCAGTCCTCCAGTCGACCGGCACCTTAATCGAATCACTTAAACCACACACGACCACAATCACGAACACTGTTTTTACGTTGAGTTCCATTTTTGTCAGTTTTTGAAAAAATCACATTTTTCGTTAATGCGATTGCGGTAACCTGAACCGCCGTTATAATTGACTAGATAGATCGATTGTTGACCATCTCTTGAAATGGTGATGGTAAGAAGACCGTTTCGCTGGACGAGCACGACTATTGTCACTCAACGGCGGCGGTTCAACGTTTTTATATCGTAAAAGCTGAGACTGCGATCGAATTTAGATTGGCGCACTGGGCAGTGCTTGTGTTACAGTGGAAAATGAGACGAGCGATATAGATAGATAACGTAATAAAAAATATTATTTGTATATAATATATTGGATCCTTAGATACCTATGAAGTTGTTGTTTTATAAAGGAAATATCATTCCAAAATCTTTGTATGAAAAATATCTATTTAATTAATAGAAATATTGACCACTGTTATATATGCAGATTTGTCATTTTAATGGGAGTTGCTTAGTTCCTCTGCTCTAAAACTCTCGTGGACATGAACCAATCAATGCTTTGAAGGCGTTTTTCACCGACTCTTCAAAGTTGTTTTTTTCCCCTTGCAAAAAGTTATATAAATTCTGAAAAAAAATAATATCTATTGGATCAAGGTCTCGCAAGTACGGTTGGTGACTAAGAGTCTCCAGCCGCAACTCCTGCAACTTTGCGACTGTTTGCAGTGAAATCTGTGGTTATACGTTGTCATGCAGAAGCCGTAGCGATGAGGGATTAGCCAGAAGAATAAGAAATAAGGCCAAGCTCGGTTATGAAATCACGAGCTTCTCCCACATTGTTTGCATTTCCTAATAGTGCACATTTACGCTAACTGTATAGCCAGCCTGCAATCAGCTGTAATAGAAAACACCGGCACAGGATCTCATATTTGAAAATAATGTAAATTTTCAACTTTACCATGGTTGCACAAACGAAAATATTTGAACAATAACAAACGACGGAAAGACAAATACACAGATGATCCTTAAAAAAGAATAATATGGCTTTGAATTTATTTGAATTTGAAATTCTAACTCAAACCCAATTTATCCAAGTTGAAAGTGGCCAGTATGAAAAAACAGAAATCACATAGGTAAGAAACATATAGGTTACATAGGTAATAGAAACACACGACATATTGGAGTACGCAAAAGGTGATATCGAAATGATATTGTAGATATACAATATTCTGAAAGCAATCGTCCCATTTTCAAAATTGTAGATTTTAAAGGCTACTGGGTAATATTTCAGCTGCAACAGCTTCGTTTATTTAAAATTTAAACTAATCTATATAAAAAAAACTGAGCGCATGGATCCGCGAAGATATTCGCCGGACTTATGACTATTTGTAATTGGCGGTCAACAATTACTGTATCCTATTTCTCTGTCATCTTTACGTCAAGTAGAAATCGAGGGAAACGTCATTGGGTATTCTAAAGTCGTAAAGAATTTAGGCATACTCGTGGACGAGACATTTTCTTGGCAAGCACAAGTCAACGAAGTAAGCAGGCGAATATATAATGGCTTGCCTTCGGAGGTTGCAGAGACTCCTCCATGTAAGTACTAAGCAAACCATAACTCAAAGTCTGCTTCTAGACTATGCCGATGTCGCATATTTGGATCTCACCGAAAACAGACTGGATAAACTTGAACGCCTACAGAACGTTTGCATAAGGTACATATTGAATCTGAGGAAGTATGACCATGTTTCCGAGTACCGAGCCAAATTACAATGGCTTCGTATACGGGAACGGAGAAATTTGCATATCCTTTCACTTCTATATAATGTCCTACACAATCCTCTATCTCCCTCCTACCTCAACGAGGCTTTTACCGGGTTAGGAAGTCATGGTCTCCCACTTCGTTCGTCAGAATAATATCCTACGTATCCCAAAACACAATATCACTTTTTTTTCCTACTCCTTCTCCGTACATGCAGCTCGACTGTGGAATCGCTTCCTTTAACTATCAGAGGCGCTAGCTCGTTGTTCACCTTTAAGCAATCATTGAAAAAGCACTTCCTTTCACAATAAATATGAACCATAAATTCTAACCTTTCCGTTATCTCCTCCCTTTCCTTACCTTACTTTGGTAGTTTATTTATTTACTTATTTATTTATTTATTTGTTAATATATCAAAATATGTATGTATATATGTAATATGTCCAACTCAAAAATTTATTTAAATATTTACTTTTTACTTTAGATACATACACAATGTATATTATATGCTATAATTTAAAATTTAATTTTAAGCTATAATTTTCTTGCCTACTCTTCTTTTCACACCAGCATGTTGGTTGACTGGAAGATATTGTAATGTACCAATAAGTCCGCCATTGTACCTTATTTTTATTGTGCAATAAAGAGATTTTCATTCATTCATTCATTAATTCATACTATTTGTGTTTTATAAAAATGCCCTCTTTGTCGGGACCCTCTTCAGGTTAATGTCAAGTTCATATTTTTACTCAATACTCAATAAAAACCAAAAAAAATACACATTGTTACACGACATATGTTAATGGGGAAAGCTTTATATTCACGTAGAATTTGGAATGCACATAATAAAAAATATACTAAAAGAAATACTCCAAAAGTATTTAAAGCATTTAAAATAATAATCAGAAGATATTAAAATAGTCCGAGGCTTGACAGTAAAATATTATTTATCAAAATAATTATATAATAGTGACAAATAATTATAATGAAATTGCGTATATTTAGGAAAGTAATAATTCGTACTTTCCTAATTGAAATATAGTTACTTAATACATTACTTGATTTATTAATTTACAGTCTATCTATATTACATTCCAGTCTATAGGTTATTCAAAACCAAACGAAAGTCGTCTGCCTTGCAGATGGCGTGCCTTATAAAACAATAGAATCGTCTTTGAGAGCATATTAAAGGGTTTAAAAGCTAGGTATATAAAATATTTTTAAACAAGTTAAACGGACCCTCGGTAATACTGAAAAAGACCCAGACTAGAGGGCAGAGGAACCCGCCCAAATTTGGCAGTGATAAGCATGTCGCGAGGGACCCACTGCTTCTTTTTTCCAGTGCTTTGCTAGCTGAGGTCGGACACTGCCGAGCTCATGGCAGAACTGGACGGTAGATTGTCTTCGTCTAAAGTCTTTGCTTATACCAGGGTGACAAAATACGTTGTCACTACACTACAAAATCCTCAATAACCCCACATTACCCTCCTATCTCAAGGAGAAATTCCACCCTTTAGGAGGCCACAGTCTTCCACTTCGATTAAGCCGGGATAACACACTCGCCATTCCGTTACATCACTCTTCTGTATACACGTACTCTTTTACTGTTCATTCTGCTCGTTTATGGAATTAGCTCCCACAATATCAGGCATGCACCTTCGTGGCTCACTGTTGTTAGAGATACATTTGCTTTCATACAGCCACTAACCAAATTCAAATTCAAATTCTTTATTTTACAAAAAATCATAATATCAGTTACAATTAAATTAAACCTAACCTAACTGGATCGCACGAGACGTCCGCACTAAGGTAGGCTCAGATTCGTATACTTAAGTACTGCCTAATTTTTATTTTATTTTATTTTTTTATTAGCTTACTGTATACACAGCATATTCATTATATTAAAAAAAACATTTTATAAATTAACATTAATATAGCCATTAATACATTTCAAATTAGCAAATAATATAAAGCACCTATTTAAAAGATAATAATTTTATAACCTTTTTTTAAGAAAAAAGGAAAAAGAAGCATTTCTAAATTTAAATGTATAAGGGATACAATAGGGGAATGGAAATGGAAGGGAGGGATTGTTATAACACTATGTGCTAAATATAGCACTAATGCTAAATTAAAAAAAAAATACGCTGAAGAATGCCGTGAAAATTAAAATCAAGTAAACTAAAATTTTAGTAAAAAATAAAATTTCTTATAATTTTAAAAGTATGTGATAATAATAATATAAAAAACAAAAATGATATGGTAGGTGAATGATAATGTGTTAGGAATTGTAAGTTAACTAGGAATAAAGTAAATTAGTTTTTCAGTTTCTTTCCTTTCCTGGGTGATCAACCAGTGTGTTAGTCTTTTTTTGTTTATATTTATATTTATACCTTGAGTATAAATGCCGGGTATATCCTTAGTTTTATTGAACAACGACGGTGCCAAGTATAGAAAATGTCTCTGTGCATGGGTACTACTCAGTTTGGGCACTATGTGGTTACTATTAGTTATCGCTCGTGTTATAATTTTATGGGATGTTTGCTGGTGCAGTTCTTTATGTTTGTGATAATAGAGTATTATCGTTTTAGCAAATGTTTGCCGTACGTCAAGAACAGAGAACTCACGAAAAAGTTGCTCAGATGGGTATCGCAGCGGATTTTTGTTGACAACTCTTAAAAGCGCCTTCTGAGCTTTAATAAGTGGATCGAGGTGTGATAGTGCTGCACCGCCCCAACCAAGAATCCCATATGATATAATGCTGTGTGCAAGCGCGTAATAGACAACTTTTAGTAATGGTTTCGACATTACGTTACGTAGAAGTTTAAATGGATGAATGAGTTTGCGAATTTTAGCCGCAGTGTTGTAGATATAGTAAGACCAGGTCAATCTATTGTCCAAAGTCAAGCCTAGGTATTTAATCGTGCTCACCTTGTCTAGATTAGAACAAGCACAGATAGTTGATGGACTGTCTTTACATGTGTGTACTATGAGGGATAGTCCAGCTGTTTGTTGCATTCCCTTGCTTGTTTTGGAAAACGTCATGTATTTGGTTTTCTCTACATTTAGAGATAAAAGGTTACAGTCAAGCCATTCTTTTACCCGTTTTAGACCCATTTGACAGTTTTCAAACACTCCCTGCCAAGATCTGTCTCTGAAAATTAGGACAGTGTCATCTGCAAACAAGATGGCTTTCCTCTTACACAGAGGAATTGATGATAGTCCATTTATGTAAATAAGAAATAAAATTGGACCTAGCACGCTACCTTGAGGTACTCCAAAATTGATTCCTGATCTCGAGCTAGACGTATCCCTCAGTTTAGTGACTTGAGATCTACCACAGAAGTAATCCTCAAACCATCGCAAAGACGTACCGTGAATGCCTATTAATTGAAGTTTTGTAAGCAAAAGACGATGGGAGACAGTTTCAAATGCGTTAGCCATATCTAAGATTACTGTTACACATTTTTCTCCATCGTCTAATGCCTTAACTATTTCTCCAGTAATGGCTCCAATCGCGTCTTGGGTGCCCCTAGCTGATCGGAATCCAATCTGCATAGGCAAAAGGACGTCGTTGTCCTCAAGGAATGCTAACAGACGTTGCTTGACTACGTTTTCAAAGATTTTAGATAAGCAATTTAGAAGACTCAACCACAATCGTCCCTACACCCAACTTATCCTCTCCTTTATCCTTTCCAGGGTAAAAATAGTAAAAATGATATATTGTAAACCTAGCATAATTTACTAACATATATTTGTATTGGTTTATTTTAAATTTAACTATCACTTCTACGATGCCCGACGACAAATAAAAATTAGTTTATCAAATGATTCACTGTAAGACATCACTATAGTGCTATATTAATTGTTTATTTAAGCAATGTAGTCCTATTTATGTAATCTTCTTTTTGTCTTTATTTTTATAAGCACAATAAAGGGTTGGTTGCTAGGTTTGCTTGGAAGAGATTATCGTATGATAATAAACCCGCCCATTGTGAAATTTTACAATAAGGAGTATAAAGAAACAAATAAAGAGTTGGTCTATTCTATTCTACAAGATGGCAACAGCCACTATAACATTATGCGATGGCGGGTATATCCACAGCACTTGGCAATCTACTACAGTAGATGCTTTCTAAGTTCAATCAACCATTTAAAGCACCACAACAAAACAATCTTCAAGATAGAACATTAAAAAATCGTGATACAAATCCAAAATATTGGACGTAACAAAACTATATGAATGCAGAATAAACATTACCTGTAATTTTCGATGTATTATATATATTGATAATTTATTACAAATTACTTCATCTGTATATGCGAAGTTGTCTGAATTGATAATTCTTCGAAAAGGAATTTTATTCAGTGGAAGAATATTTTTTATGTGCCTAAGATCCCAGCCTCAAAAAGTTACGCCGCTATTGTAGCGAGGTGTAAACATTTTAATTTTTTAACTAAACATACAACAGAAAAAAAACACATTTGTTTGCAATAAATGGCAATATGAGCAATATTTGTGATTTTTTAAACCTTTGAGTTTGGAACATTTAAATAAGTAAATAAGCTTCAACCTTAGCTTTTTTACAAGCTTTTATTTACCTTGCAATGTTTGATAGTATGTATGTTAGTTGGTTTAGGTCAAATCTTGCAAGCTGAATTAGAACCACTTCCTCTTATCCTATAAAATTAAAATTTTACTTGTTGGTTCAGCTCCGATGACAGAACATTTTTATCGTGAGCATGACCTGATTCTACACTCAGAGGCTCCAATGAGGGGACTTCTCAACAATGAGCAATATTTATGATTTTTTAAACCTTTGACTTTGAAACATTTGAATAAGGAAATGGGCTTCAAACTTAGCTCTTTTTCGGCGAATATGCTTGGAGTTGATTTCGTGCACTAATATATGGCCAACTAATTAGATATTATATTTTTTATGACATCTATCTAATCAGTTGTCCAAATATTACCGCACGATATCAACTCCAAATGTAATCAAAGAATGAAAGCTATAGTTGAGGCCTATTTGCTTATTGAAATATTTCAAATTAAAAGGTTTTATAAGATCTTAAAGATTACTCATATTGTTAACTATCGCATACTATATTTTTCTATTGTATGTTTATTTTAAAAAATAAAAAAATGTTTACGAAAATGTCTAAAATGTTTATTTAAAAAAAAAACGTTAAGCGAATTTTTTTGAAGACTGCACATAGGGCCTTAAGTACCTAGTTTATTTTAACTATTTGATATTAATATTTAGGTAAGTTTCAGGTTTCAACAACTAGATCTATTTTCTGTGTTTTTTTCCTTCCCTTGTTATTCCACAAGTACTGTTCTGTAATTAATTAGCGTGTATTACATGCGAGCAATAAATACGTGTATTACAAGTACCAAATAAATTAATTATGAATATTTAAAATTGCAGAATTATCATTTGAATGCCGAGATTCGTATTTCATTGTAAAACCGAACGGTCATTTACCCGTATTCCAACTGAGAAGAACGACTCGTCACTTTATCAAACATTAGCCTACTGTCGGCTATACAGAAAACCAATTAGTCAATACCAATGACTTTCTTTCTTGTTATAATCCGTAACAGTAGCTCTGTAATTATATCAAACGCCCTATTTTTTAAGTTCTGACTAAAGCGTACAATTAGAATCTTATAGGTAAGACTCCGTCGTTTGTCCGCCTGTCTATTTGTTTGTTTCCACAGTCGAGTATCTCAGCTTTAAAGATATCGACATAAAATTTGGGGCGATGAAAGACCTTGCTTGATTGAAACTATCCAGAGAGGTAAATGTGAGATATATTGTTTTATCAACATATCAATAATAATAACAATAATAAAACTCAGCCGAGCTACTTGCCTTGCTTGCAATGTCTATCAGCTAGCTTATAACTCAAGTTTATAACGCAAGTATTGCGATGAAAAAAATACAAAAGGAAAAATAGTTATTAAAGTTAAATAAGATCGAAAAGGAAAGGGAGTAGACAAAGAGGAGCGAGTAGGAGGGGTAGAAGAAGGGTTGGTTATTTTATGGATATACTTTGCCGGCTCTTCACGCGGAATCGGGTAGCCGGGTAGCCGATTAATCGTTTCAAGAACAGTCGCCGTAAGGTTTACTAGTACCCCCGCTATATTGAATACGATACTGCTTCCAGACTCCCCGGGCTGTCGGTTGGAAAATGGCCTGCAGTCCAGAATCCTACCCGGGCTCGCAATTCTGCGTGGCGGCCGCCGGAATGGTATTGACCCGGTACGTTTGGCCGACCCTACTACACATGGGTCTTAGTGGCCAAACTGCAACAGGGCCAATTTGCTCCCTAAACGACGGTACTACTTTTCACCTAATTTTAGATCTAGTGGAAATAATCCTTGTTCCTTATCACCATCTTGAAGATAATATTCCAGTGCGCTGCAATTGCGTAACCGATACATTTTTTCTAGTCAATGCGGTTCAACGAATTGTGCGATTACATTACAGACTCGGATACGGAAACAGTATCGCTAACTGCTGTTCACTGTTGGTCAATCGCCGCTTATTGGTCACACAAAGAACAAGCGGCTTTACTATTGCAAAATTAACTTTTTGCATTACGCTTTGCGAAATTAGATAAGTTCTGTTGGTAGTGGGGCCCCGCCCCAGTGACACGTAAAAGGGGACTTGTTGCTATAGTTTTTTTTTTCAGTTGGAGTTATATTCCCTAATTAATATCAGTATCTGCTAGGTGACCCTACTCATTTCATGTAGATATTGAATAGAATAGAATAGAATAACTTTATTGTGCTATAAAAACATAACTTAATGAATATTACGCTGGTTTTATAAAAAAGACAATTTATGCACAAAGGCGGACTTATCACTATAGCGATATCTTACAGTCAACCATTTGTTAAAATAATTTCTTATTTTCACCGTACAATACACAAAAAAGTAGTAAAGTTAAATTTAAAATAAACTTATACAGATATATTATGTCAGTATTTATGCTAAGGTTGCCCAGGGAAGGATAAAGGAGAGGACAAGGTGAGGTATTTGGTTAGTGGCTGTGTAAAAACAAATGTTTCTTCAACAACTTTTTGAAAGCATGCATCGAAGGTGCATGCCTGATAGAGTGAGGTAGCTGATTCCATAAACGAGCAGAATGGACTGTAAAAGGGTGCGTGTAAACAGAAGAATGATGTATCGGAATGGCGAGTGTGTTATCCCGGCTTGATCGAAGTGGAAGACCGTGGCCTCCCAAAGGGTGGAAATTTTTCTTAAGATAGGATAGTGAAGTGGGGTTATTGAGTATGCTTTAGAGTAGCGACAACGTATGCAAATTTCTTCGATCGCGAATAGGAAGCCAATGAAGTTGCTCACAAAAGCAGCTAACGTGGTCGAACTTTCGCAAATTAAAAACATACCTGAGTAAGATATTTTGCAGACGCTCCAGCTTATTCAAAATAACCTCACTGGCATCTATATAACAAACATCACCTCCATATCTTGATGAAGAATCTCCCTGCCTATTTTTGTTAAAATTTAATATATTAAAAAATGTGCCAGTTCTAGCAAAATAAATAACAAATTTTAGAGTAGTGGGATACCATTTATTATATATGCTATCAGATTGCTAAAAGTCGTATTATGTTCTGGAAAACCCTTCCGCGCCAGAGACATACAGGTGGTGCTATTAGCATTGTCCGGCGAAACTAACAGCAATTTATTTGGCCATTTGTAATAATATGAATAATGAAAGGTTTTTATGAAGGACTGTTTGATTAAACCAACATAAACTCAGGAATTTAACCAATTATAACAAGAAAAACATTCAAATATTGGTGTCATATATCGTATTTTTCATATAGGCTAATTACATCACAGAAGTAAAACGGAGATATAGAATGCTATCTATTAGTATATCTTACAATTAAATAGCGTAATTATTATGTATTGAAAACTGTAGGTACACAAAGTTAAAAAATCGGTTGTGTCACCCCAAGACTTTTCCGGTAAGCAGACAACCCCTCGCGCGCCAACCACTAAAGCTCTCACCCAAAATCATCTCAATCCCCCCCTTCCACACACTACTCCTCAAACCCGTCCACCTCCCCTTCTCCCCTTCCCCCTCCCTTCGTCCATCACCCACTGTTTCCCTCCCCCTCCCCACCCTTTTCCTCCCTCCCACCCCTTAACCCTCTCAACCACCCCTCTCCCTACTTCCCCAACCTCCAACTCCTCCCTGACCCCACCCCATTCTCCCTCCCCCCTATAACCCAACTCCTCAACCCCCCTCCAAATCCCCCCAAAACCATCTCCTTCCCCCTTTAACCAGGCTACCTTCTTTAACACCGCCCCCCAACCCCTTTTGCATCCTTAACACTTGGGTATCAATAAAAGCACCCTATATAAGGCGAGGTAGGAACCAACGGAAGAAGACGAATATCGAAAAAAGAAGAATATTTTCGTCCGGAACTTTAGACATCATCATCATCGTCATCATCGTAATCATCATCATCATCGTCCTCATCGTCATCATGGTCATCATCGTCATCATCGTCATCATCGTCATCATTGTCCTCATCGTCATCATCGTCATCATCGTAATCATCGTCATCGTCGTAATCATCGTCATCATCGTCACCGTCATCACCGTCATCCCCGTCAGCGCCGTCATCCCCGTCATCGTCGTTGTCAACGTCACTATCGTCGTCATCGTCATCATCGTCGTCATCATCCTCATCATCGTCATCGTCGTTATCATCGTCATAATCGTCATCGTCGTCATCATCGTCATCGCTATCCCCGCCATCATTGCTACCATCATCATCATCATCAATCGTCATCGTCATCATTGTCATAATCGTCATTACCGTCATCATCGTCGTCCTCGTCGTCATCGCCGTCATCGCCGTCATCGCCGTCATCGCCGTCATCGCCGTCATTGGGGGGATTTTAGTCCTTGGCTACTTGCCTAGAAAGTCTTGGGGTGACAACCGATTTTTTAAGATAGGATACCGTATATGCGTGTTTAGAATGCCGTCTATTTCGCTACGAACATAAGAAAACATTAATCAATGTTTGGAACTATGAATGCCTATGAATGTACCCGTTGCGTTTCATAGTTGCCAACATCCCAGCTGCCAAAACGTAGTACGGCATTCGGCAGTCTAATACCTATATAATCAATGGTAGTATGTTTATTGCCAAAATAATAATACATGCAAAATGTATATTCATGATCAAATGATCAGAATTTTAATTTGAGTGTGGTTTCCGTATAAATCAAGCATGTGAGAGTGGGCACCCTTCACTAGACTCCAATTGATTGTGAGCGAAGGGTGGTTCTCATCAAGAAGTTTTTTCCGTTATTGAAAGTCGTGGATGTTGAAGTTAAAGTATTTATTCAGAAGGTCTGTAGTAGGTTGCCAGTTCGTAACGCCTTGATTGATATTTCGCCGTTGTGTAGGTAGTGTGGGCGCGAGGTGAAGTCGTGGTAGTGTGTCCGAAGTGTGTAGTCGAGGAGTGAGGCTTGACGATCGGTATCGCGGATAATGCAGCTACTGCTTGATAATGAAGTGTAGTCGCGATAACTGCCCAACAAGGGAATGATGTGTAGCCGCGGTAACTGTCCACTAAGGGAATGATTGTGATGTTTAGTCGCGGTAACTGCCCGACAAGGGAATGATATTGATCGATCGAAATGTACTGCGTTTTATATGGTATGCAGTGACGCAATAGTTATAAGTGGGGTGAGAAATGAGCGTGTTAATTTGTATCGATCAGGAGAAATGACATTAGTCATCGTTTGACTGTTCATAAAATGCCGAATTTAGTTGGAAATCAATTGCAGCTGGTTCGTGTATATTCGAGCGAATTTGCGGTTTCGATTCTGTAGAAATTACTTTTTTGTTGTGGGTATGTTGGACTGAGGCTCCAACAAGCACAAATATTTTTTCAAAGACCTATTTATCGAAGTAAAAATATCTGATTATTCGATTTAGATACCATGACGATCGTCCTCTTTGACCAATCACCGATAGCGTGTAGATTAGAACATTCCATCACAACGCTCAATATTTTCCACATGATCATCCACAGTTCACGAATATTTTATAGTTGAAGAAATTAGTTTCCGTGTCTGTAAGAAGTGCTAGTCGGATATTTTAGGCATGCATGTATATAATATGGCAGTAACGCAATGTAATAATTTGGGACTTTTTATTTTCTTTATTTTTATTTAAATGTCAGTCCTTTAATAACAAGCAAACCGTGATAACATATTTAGATTTATTTAGCAGTTTTCATCTAGATAACACGTACTTGGACTCTTTTGAGAGCTTATTCTCTCAATTCAGTCCTCTAATAGTATACAAAATGTGATTAAATATGTAATCCCTTATCTCATTTTTAGAAAAATGTATTCGTTTGACTATAAGAACGTGTAAATTATATAAACCTAACATAAATATGTATATATTTATACTCTCAAGCAAATATATTTTTAAAGGCTCTGGTAGATTTCTAAAACTATTGCTGTAGATTACAAAACCAAGATAACCTGTCTCCTCTCAGAATTCTCCTCCGCCCTGTGTGGCTGACACCCGCGCTACGCCACTGGGTTTCGTATAGGCGCAAATATTTTTCTAAAAAACAATATGAAAACCTATGTTTTAGCATGCACACAATTTAAGTTTTTTGAATGATACATCGTTCATGGACAATCTCTGACTACGTGTCTTATGCGACTTTTTTTGTGACATTAGCGAATGCAGACATGTTAGGAAATAATAATCAAGAGACTCCACAAAGCTACTGAAGTCGGTGGTCGTTAATTATATGTGTCGAGGAACCAATTATTAGAAAATTAGTATGGGAGCTTTTATTAAAGCGCTACTTCTACTGCAAATATATGGTATCGATGAAAAAATCCTAATTGTTTGAGTAATATATTAAGAAGATAGGTATTTGTAATCATCAATGTAGGTTTATATTTATGTATATCTAATGTAAGAAGAGAATTGTTTGTTTAACTTACTTAAATATAATTTTTAGAAAACGTTTTTCGAATATACGTTTTACGTCTGAATATATTTTAAAATGTCTACTATATGCTAAATCAAATATTAACGAACAAGTGGTAAACGGAAATATGCACTCCCACAATACACGCAGACGTGATGATGTTATCCTGCCTTAAGTGTACGCCTTACGCAGACACAAAAGTCCTTTGGATATTTGAGCAATAAGCTCTTTTACCAGCTACCACTCTCCACAAGAAAGATGGAAACAAAGGCCTTTAAAAGATTTATTAAACAAAAGCTGCATTCCACACTTACTTTCTGTAAGCTGGGTGATTTTTTTGAGCATGGCAATCCTTTCAAATGGGAATAACATTAATATGTAACTTTCAGGTACCTCATTTTAGTTCTTTTAATATGTAGATTATAATGTGTAACGTAACATACCTGATCCATATACATACGTTGTTTTTTTTTCAATTTTGTTTTGATACTTTCTATTGTGTGATTATTTTTTGTTTAAAGTGCCTAAGATGACTATTAATATTCTTATAATAATTATCTATTTTATATGTATACTCATGTACATGGATTCAGCTCTATGTTTGTTTTTTTAAATTTTATTTGTCTGCCGTGTAAAGCCGACTTTAGTCAACGCTATTGTCGAATTAGTATTTATGATTTAATAGTTTTATATCTACATATATTAATATATTAATAGCAACTGACGAATTCTAATATGCGATAATTAGCTTTATTTCAGAATTCATGCTTTTATTGTATATTCTGAATGGATAAATAGAATACTGAATACTGAATAAAAAATTTCCCCCTGAACTATTTTTTTTCTTAATGTACCAATTCGGTCGTCAATAGCATGATCAAAAGAATAATTATCACTAATATCATTGATTATTTATCAACCTATATAAAAAATGCCTTAGATGGTGATGATGGATGTTATAATTGTTATCATTTGTTAAATTATTGAGTTTTTATGATCAATATGTTGTATACAAAAATCAATTAGTTAATAATGTTGTTATAGTTGGAGAAATAAATTGCTATTAGTTTAGCCGCCTGCTAGTATATTGCTATTTCGCTCTTTCAGAATTCTTACTACAGAGTTAAGCAATCTAATACCATATGTAATCCATGCTAATAGCAAAAGAAAATGGGTATCGCTAAAGGGTATCAATAATAATTAAACAACTATGATAATTAAATTAACATTTTATTGATTTAAAAATCTAATCCTACAACTAGAGATATAAAAACTAAATATATCACTAATGAAATAAATAAGTTATAAAATTTAGAGTCAATGTCGTCTTTCTATCAGGATTCATTTACACCTTCACTGTCATCTACTAATTAAATTACGACATGCTACTAATATCGTAATTGTACTACATAGCTACTCAGTTCTTAGTTTAACCTATACACATCTTCTAAGGCAAGAATTTATACATTGATTTTGTAAATTTTCTCCTATGCTGTTGGCTGTTGAGAGGGGGCTACTTGCGGGAGAGCTATAGGCGAGGACATGGGTCGCCACTCTGAATCTTGTGAGAAGACATTCGATTCGTCGGCTCGATCCGACGCCTCTAAGTCGACTTCTTTCCTGACGCCGTTTTCAAAAAAGTCGATTATAGGATGGTAGTTGTAGTTTACTCTCCTGTTTAGAGTTATGTCTTTCAGTATCGCCGTCCCCTGCTCTCTTTGTGATTTGTTTGGAAACGGGTGATACACCTTTTCTGTTGTTGTTGGGTGCGACGGAAATTTGGTGACTGGAATGTACTGTTTCTGTTTCGTCATCGGCGCCGATGACACCATATCCACTTCACCTTGACTGCCGTTGATATCATCAAAACTATCCATATTGATTATAGTCGGATTTTGAATGTTAGATGCTCCTTGCAATAGATCCCCTTGCTCTGGTATTCCAGCCTTCTTCCTTATGGGTCTTCTCGAAGGCCTCTTAGAAGAAGGTCGTTTATGAGAATTGCTAGGAAACTTCAATTTCGAAGACAAATCAGGAGTTTTGTAATAAGTAGTCGCTGTGGAAGCAGCTGATTTGGAAGGCGGTTCCAAATAACTAGGAAGAGAACCGCTCAAATCAAACGATGCTATAGAATTATGGACGCCTCTGGCGGGTTTCTTTACATTTCTCGTAGTGGTCGCTTTAGGAAAAGTGTCAAACGCTGTGCCAGTGAAGTGATTCACCTCGTGTTGATTGCTGGATTCTTCTTCAAAGAAAGTGTTACTCTGGAAACCAGATCCTGGGATTATATTATTGCTACTGTCGCCGAACACTGTATATGTTTCCGAATTCGGACTTTTCGGGCGAGGGAAAGATGAATGAATATCGATGGGTTGTATTTGTTCGTAGGGATTCGATTCTGCCTCTTGCGAGATATCTTCGCCTGGGAAGCGATCTGAAGAGGTTTCTGGCTGCTTTCCTGGTAGCGGTGGGAAACTGACGCTGTAGCCTTCGATGTGGCAGGAGCAACAAGTCGGGACCTGAGAAAATGACAAAAAACGAACTAAATATTCCTTTCTTGGTATAAAATTCAGATGCAATAAAGTTAGAGCTTCCAAGTCTAGAAATAGGTATATCATCTATGCTTCTGTTTACTAATATAGTTTGTTAATCATTTCTGTGCACTCGATAAATCCCAGTAACTCTATAAATCCCAGTAACTGTTTTACCAGTAAGAGTCGGTTCTTCAAGATTGATTTTTTTCCGGCTAAGCACCGATGGTGCCATCTAAACTAGATGTATATGAAATACTTTTATATCAAAGTTAACTCGACTGTCCAGTACTATCTACTGTTTATCAACACTATTAAGGTATTGTACACTATTAAAGATGAGACGCTAACCGCACCGGTCGCTTAACCCACTGCTATTTCGATTTTGTTGATTTTCTGCGTAAAGAATGTGTGGGACTTAAAGTATTTTCCCAAATAAGATTCAACATTTAATATATACAAAACTGTATCTACAAGTGACTTGCTTGAGTATTACTTTCATAATCGCGGACAAACTTGATGGCTTTTATTATACTAAAGCGAGCGCCCTCTGAAATCTACCGCTCCCTGAAGTCTGCCGCCCCTAGGCCGCGGCCTACACAGCCTATTTACAAATCCAGCACAGAGCGCATTCTGTCATCGCGTGAGGTTCAAACGTTCGCCAGGACGCATCTTCAGGATGCATGTCAGGAACTGAACCAACATGCAAAATTTCAACTTCATAGGATAAGAAAAAAAGGTTCTAATTCAGATTGCAAGATGTAACCTAAATAAACAAACACACATTGCAAGTTAAATAAAAGTGCAAAAGCTAGTAAAAATAAACAACATTTATTCAATCATACTGATTGCTTTTTTGCAGTGCTTATATATATATATATATATATATATATATATATATATATATATATATATATATATATATATATATATATATATATATATATATATATATATATATATATATATATATATATATATATATATATATATATATATATATATATATATATATATATATATATTGTTGCATGGAATATGGAAGACAGAATAGGGGAGACTCAATAAAGTGTATTCAAGCAAAAATAAATAAATCAAACAAAAATAATCAACAAGGAATAGTAAAATCCTCAGTATAACCATCCAAAATGATCATATTTTATCTTAAAAGGTTGACAAGTTACGGTGGATCTATCAATAATAGTAATACGAAGAGACGAGATGGAGGATATTATGATCAATCATAAAGAAGGATCTATCACGTTAAGATGGAAGTCGTTATTCAACTTTTAGAACGAAGACAAGGAAATGCTACTATTGTATATTCACACTATGAGTATAATGGCTATGTTATTTTGTACCTACATGACTACATAATATGTAGCTGTCTAAGTATTAGTAGATATTCCTAGTGTTAATATACTATAGGTATTTTTTTGCTTTGAGTACATCCTTTTTGCAGCGTCTGTCGTTTTATTATATGTATATTCCTTGTCATTTTTGTGCACCATTTTGATTATCGCTTTGTATGTATAGTTCATAACTTTATTTCTGCAAATAAACGTATCATTATTATTATTTTTAGTGTTAAATATCAAAACCTACTTTGAAGATATCCATATGAAGACCATTTTGCTGATCCCAAGTAAGTAGTCGATGGTAGTTGTAGACCTGTACACACTTGGACTTGAAGTTATCCGTGAGGTATGTGCAAGGTTCCTTGGGTTTCCTGAAAATTACAAAATTGGATTTTTATCGCATTTGTCATTTTTGATATATGTTACTTGTAAACATAGATTAAAAATCTTGAGCACTCTTAGGCCTACTTTTTTTTATTTGGAGAATAAAAAAATCTAATTTTTGTCATTTAGTCGTCGTGAGAATATCCACCTCATGATATTGAATGCCTCATTGAATAATATTCCCAGTAATTTAATTTCTAAATATTATCACAATATTATGATTCCGTCACCTTTGCTTTCTATATACAGATATATTTACAAAAAAGGGTAATAGCTGTATTTATAGAAATGCTATACATTTATTTGAATACATTTCATTGGATTTCGGTGGCGATGATGCATTTCTTGGCCAGGATTATAGTTTTGTTTGTAATAATATTATATATAATTAATTTTGCTGCAAACTACAAGTAAAGCTGTCGGAATTTCGTAACCTTGACGACAATTATTACGATATCATTAGCTTCAAGCAAATATGGTTATTAGTCAGTACTGGAACAAAGCTGTTGAATTTACCACCGAAGGTAATCATTGCCAAATAATAATTAAATTGTCTCAGGGAGAGTCTGCATCCACATCTGATGACGTCATTTAAAAGAGAAGAAAAGATAAGCGTCTTTTTTTACGTCTGCATCCATATCTTCTTCTAAAGGTATTTTAGTAGGTACATAAGAATATTTAGATCATTATACTTTAAAGAAATGAGATTATTAACTTTAAAATTAATGTATTTAAAGTTTAGAAAATTAACAAATGCAACGCTTTCGTCGTTAATGTCCTAATCTCATAATTCTTCCTTTTTGTTTATGAGATAACTTTGTAGGGTGGATAATTCTATCCAAAAAATATTTGCATGTTTTTCAATTACGATATTTTGATCTTATCACTATTTTTACCATTATATTTTTTTTCGACGTTTCGGCTATGTTGTTACCGTCATTGCCCAGTCTACCCTTTTATTGGACAAATGACATGATATTATTGCACAATATAATACACAACAACATTGGCAACCCTCATTTATTAGAGAAATTGTCATTCATCGTACCTTCGCGAATGGTTCGCTTTCATCGTACGTTTGAAGTTCCTCGTTTCGGCACTAGATACGCCCAAAACTCTATTATGTGTCGTTTGATGATCACGTACGACGGTCGATTTGAAGATCGACATATTCTACATGAGCCAACCAAAATTCAGCGAAGCTGTTCATAGCTCACTTAGCGCTTAGGATATAGGTATAATATACATGTATGTAGACTTTGAAAACAAACAGAGCGAAAATGAAATAAAATAAACTATAATAGACTATAATATATGTACCTACCTATAGTCTATCACTCTCCTTTCCTATACCCTATTAATCTTGCTTGCAGTTACCAAATTTGCGACTCAAATTATAATGCAGTTAAATAATAATTCAATTTAATTTTGATAATTTATCATATAATGAAATACTGTAAGAATCATTTACTCGATTAGTGAAACAAGATAATGTGTAATATTTAACGAAGTGCTGTATGTTTCCCGGAGAATAATTAAATAAATCAATTAAGCTATTTTAGATGACTTCCCTGACTAAAGTAAATAAATAAATCAACAAAACAAAAACTAGAAAAAAGGTCTTTTCATAACGAGATAATCCATCCTTAACCCAGGATCGGACGCATCTATAAGCGTCTGAACGACACCTTTGTCCCATGGCAACTGCTTCTATTGAATAACTGTAACTAGAACCATAGTACCATCTTTTTACACGACTGCCCAACAAAAAAGGAGTGTAATGTGTTCAGGGTTTATATATCTATGTTTTCCGTTTTTTATTTCTTCCTAACTTCTAAACGCTCAAATCGATTTATAAGTACTTGCTATCTTTAGAAATGTTATGTCATCCCGAGTTTCATATAATACCGTAACTCTCCAAATATCAAGTAAATCGAAATGTTCAAATCTTCAAATGTGAATAAATTAACATAAATATATTGTTTGTTTGTTTGTAAAGCTTTATTGCACACACATAAAGAGTACAATGTGGTGGGCCTATTGCCAAGTGGCAATATCTTACGGCCATACCGCCAGGGTTATTGTGACTAAAGGTTTATGTGGGCAAATTGATTTACAAGTAATAAATGAATACACTTACATAATAGTCATCATAGTATAAAATATAAAACATTGATTAGTAACGCATGCCAACTCGACATTGAAGGGAGGAGTGGAATATAAGGACAAGCAAAGGAGACGGGAGGGGAGTGGGATATTTATGAGTTGAGTAAATGTCTCTTTAACGATTTTTTAAACCCGCTCAGGTTTTCAAGTTGTCTTATCGGTAAAGGCACGGAATTCCAGAGTCGGGCCGCCTGCACTGCAAAAGACTTAGACATGAAAGTTGACGAATGCTGAGGTATAGCCAGTATTAGAGTTTCCTGAGAGCGCAATGGAAGGCCATGGGATAAAAGCGGAGAGAAGAGATTATACAAATAAGTAGAACAGTTTGGCTGTAGTACGCGGAAGAGTAGGACGAGTATGTGAAAATCCCGACATCGTCTAATGGGAAGCCACTCTATTTGCCTTCGTATAAAGTAAGAGGTCTGATTGAGTACAGTGTCTATATGGATAAATACATAAACCTCAAATATTTCATAAAAAAACAGTAATAAAAATAGTTATAAATACAGTATTTCACTTTTTGTAACGGCAGTTGTGTTTTTATTCCTTTTAATATATTTACTTGTTTTCTCTATACGTCCAATGCTAATCTAGTTTTGCGTGCCGATAGAAAACACTTATTTTGCTTATTACATAGGATACTTACAAGCACTTTTCTAGTCTAAGCGTTTGTGTGTGTTCACCGGTGTTTACGATATATTTCCAGAGTCCACTTGTGGCTCTAGCACGTTGCGGCCTTGCGTACTTGACCATGCTAGGGCACATGTAGCCTTCTTCGCCGGCTGCTGCGAAGTCACGGATGCTGTTGCCACCATCTTCACGTCTGGAAGAAAGGGAATGTCGGATTATATATAAAAGCGTATCTTTAATATTAGAGCGTATAGCGTACTTCCTGAAGGACAGACTGGACTCGTCGTCCTACTATTTTATGTGGGATGTTTGATTACTTCCCGGTCTGCTAGCAGGACTTTTGATCGCCGTATAGAGCATCCCCGTTTCCTGTATTCTTTACCAATTCGTCCGTGGCGACGATACTATACATACAGTATGATATGTATGTCGCTCGTATATTAAAATAAAAAGAAATATTATTCTATTTTTAATCATAAATTTTTGATTATTTTATGTGTGTGTTATGTTTTTATTATGCTATATAATATTGCGTTATGCTATATTATATTAGGTTATACTATATTATGTTACATTATATCCTGCTTATAAATGTATTGATTCTTATGATGAGACGGAAGACGGGCAGCAGGCAAGGCGCACAGGCTCAGCAAACATCACAGCAATTTCTATCCATTACCCTAACACAGGCGTATACCTAGTAGGGTGATGTAATGCCCTGACGAAGTATCGCAATGTATGTGTTATGTAAATACAAAATAGGATAAAGTTTAAAATAAAAATGAAAAACAAATACTAGACAAGGGCGACTTCCACTCCGCCAAAGCGACAATATTTAAAAGTAAATGCGGACAAAAGAGTGGTTTAAAGCTAATTTTGTTGATCAGAGTAATTCGACATTTTGTACTGTGCAATGTAAATTACGTTGTATAATAATATTATTACGAATAATAATAAAACTTTATTTTCAATTAAGAAATTGAGTTTATTGCCTTACGGCTATATTTATCAGTTAACCTATAACTTAAGTTTATATAACAAGCTTTGCGATAGCTACATAAAATAAAACTTAAATTTATAAAATAAACAATTAAAAAAAATAGGCTGACGAAATAAAACAAATTATTAAAATTAAATAAAGACGCAGTGGACGGGGAGGAGGGGTTCGTTATGTTATGGTTTTAGGTTTACGTGCTCCTTGAGCCTGGCCTTGAACGAATTGATGATGGGGTCTGTTCTGACTGGGGGCTGTTCTGGATTTTATATCTAGAACAGCCCCCCCCCCCCCTATCTATTCTGACTTAGCTGTACTGTACTGTATTGCACTCATACCTGTTTAAATTGTAGTAATGTTCTGCAGTGTAATTGGTCTCTTGCTTTGCACTAACTCCATCTACAGAGCCAACACTGGATGACGACTGTTCTTGAAAGTCTGCCAACAGTGCAGTAGCGGCGGATTTATTCCTCCGTATCGACGATAAGATGGCGTCACTGTTGAAAGAAAGCATTTATTTTATTGCTTGCCCTGAAACGGGTATATCCCAGTTGGGCAGCACTAGCCAGTGAATGAAAGAGGAAAGTTTTTGCCATTTGTTTTAATATTATATTTATTGTAAAATGGTTAATTTAATAATTCCAATAAATAAATAAATAAAAATAAATAAAATAAATCTTTTATAAAGATTTCTGAGAGTATCTTAAAATCGCCCATCCTTAAAAGAGATTCAGATCTTTGAGCAAGGTGAACGACACTATTATAATCTATTGTGTATTACTATTTGAAGGTTACTAAGAAAAACGAACAATGCATTTTTTTTTTTGATAATTTTATTTATAAAATATACTAACTTAAAACATGACCCTTTTTATCCAGCGTTTGTTTGAGTGACAAAAAAAAATATTTTGTCTGTAAACCAAATTTAGTTGAGTTTCTAATATAAATACAATTTACTTAAATTTATACCGTAGAAAAAAAGTATCTCATCTTAATAAAAAATGACTGACCGTTTTTCTCCGTCAACCTTCATTCATTTTTATTCCCTTCTCAAATTTATCTAAAGGAGTACATAAGTAATGGCCTTATAATACATCCTTGCATAACTCCACGGTGCTGTTATTATGCCAGAACAACAGTGCAAGAAAAGGGAAATTTATTCTCTTGATTCTACCCCACGACATCCTTGCAGCTAGAACGTCAACCACTGCCATACGCGTATTATAATGTTAAAACGTTAAACGAGGTTTTGATAAGCGAAAATTGTCCTGAAAACGTGTGCAACTACATTGGAAATTGGCGATGAAATTCATTTAAGATGATTTCTGAGACCTAATCCATTAGCGAATTATCGAAAGGACAAAGCAACATGGGTCTCAGAAAAAATATATTAACGGTCGTCAAAATGAATATGATATCATTGATATACAGGTGAGTTTTAATTACCCACCATCCTCAAAGGGGGTGAATCTGTACGAGCAACTAAGCAAATTTTAATTTTAAAAAAATGAAATAACAAAAACTAAAAAAAACTGTTTTTTAATTTTTTTTTTAATTTGAAAATTTGAAGAGCTTGAATGTTAAATAAAAGTTTGCAAGCATTCAAGTGCGCTGCACCGATTGCTAATATTGTTTATTAGTGATGATTTATCTATCGGTAGATAAATCATCACTAATAAACAATATTAGCAATATTTCACCTACCGCTAGAGAGCCCATCGTGCTCAGAGCCTTTTTACTATTTTTTTTTTTAAATAAACTTCAACAAAAAAACCTTTTTTTTTTTAGAAAAAATAACAATTTTATTTCCGACAGTTGCCTTGTTGTTCGTACTGGTTCGTAAAACTCATCCTGTATAGCTCATTAGATTGCTCAACGTCGTCGATTTGACATTTAATATTTTACTGCGAAAGCAACGTCTAGATGGCACTCATACTTCCAAAAAATCATTAATCCTCTTATTTTGTTCAATATGGCGACTTTCGTGGTATAACAGTATGGCGGCGCACTGTAGATGTAATCACGAGCGTAATAATCACGCACTTTAAAGTGCAGATAGACTAATACATGGTATTCAATCACTCCGTATTATTTCTGTTATATAATAAGCCTATATGAAAAAAAATGTAATAGATGGAATAATTGAATGTTATTTGTTATTCTTAAATTTTTATTTTTTTATAAGCAACAAGACCTTTATATAAAAAAACATTGATTATCATTATTATTATAAATATCCAAATAAATTACTATTAGTTTTGGTCGTCAATGCTATCAGCGTCACCTGTATTTCGCCGGCGCAGAAGGATTGCCAAATCGTACTAGGAGTTGAGCACTTTAATACCATACTCGTATATAATCAATGATACAACTAAGATAAACAACGGCGGCTGCAACGTCGCCGAAACGTCGGGTGTTTACAAACTTCACGCGGTGAATTCGTTTTTTATCTTATGTGTAATATCAAACAACCGCGATAGTATCTGATTTCATACAATGATACAACTGTAATTAATTCGAAACCAAGCACCGCCCTTTTATGTAACACCTCTCGCAGCACCGATTTCTCTGCAATTTTGTACTGCCAATATGTAAACTAGCGCATTTTCTTGCGTTTTTTTTTTGTCAATAGCATACCGGGTTATATGTGTGTCAGACTGCCTCATAGCCGCAGCGACACTTTCTAACGTGGAAATCGTGTAAGTGCAATTTTCTATGACGACGATTTCGTTCATATTGTGAGCTTTAATAAGCGATCGCGCACGTGAACGATTTAACCAGGTTATCGTGTCAGGCGAGCTCCATTGGTTCGTGATGTGCGTGGGTTTTAGGTGTATGCATTAGGCTTTAGTTTGTGTATGTGATTGGGCATGTGTGAGACGTGGTAATCGAGGGTGATTGTGTAAATCGTTCGGAGTTTGGGAGAAATTGAAACGGAGAGGTATCTGGTCCATCTCTCCTAAATCGTGAGGTCTCCTAAAACCTGCATGCATAAATATCAAAAATTTGGAGGCTATATTGCCGCTTTAAGAACATGCAAGTACAGTGATGATAATTGTAATCATACAAATTCAATATTCGTTAAATACCTTTGTTATGACTGACACTGTAAAAACATTTTTCACAGTTTTTTTTAAAAAACAAAACAAAATACGGCCGTCTTATTTTGTATACTTTGCAGCTATTTTGACAGGACCATTTCAGTGTTGCCAGTTTTGAAAAAAAGTATTTGAGTTTGAAGGAATTTAGGTGGTCCCTCTCTCTTGCTGGTCCATCTCTCCCGAAATTACCATACTTTCAGAAAGAGGCAAAACATCCGATTCGTGGGATGTTGACCAGTGAAAGGAAACGAGGTGATGATTCGTGAACCAATCCTCTCTCCTTTTATTTCCTCTCCTACTTTTCAACCTCCTTAACACAATATGATAAGGTCGGAATGCAATAAATAGCAGTCGAGCAGCTTTTCGCGCCTTGATTTATTGTGACACGTGAAGGACACGGGGCGAGTACCCACCCGCTTAATCTGCATTTACTAACGCAGCTAACGTTTCTGGGCAGTTGTGCCATCGTGGCCTACTCGTTATCTTATGCCGGCCCAAATCACGGTTAACCTCCAATCCGGTAGCCTCTTCAGAGAAGGTCGATCCTGAAATGGACTCTGTTTCCCTGTCGCGGTAAAGTCGTG
Source organism: Micropterix aruncella (assembly GCA_944548615.1). Classification (NCBI taxonomy): domain Eukaryota; kingdom Metazoa; phylum Arthropoda; class Insecta; order Lepidoptera; family Micropterigidae; genus Micropterix; species Micropterix aruncella. Next base: position 31,476,022 of record OX155956.1, read on the forward strand.
GATATAGGATCGGATCATCCAACGGTGACCTTCGGGCGCTGCTGGGCGGGCATTGTGTGGCGTAAGCCAATCGAATATGTACTCCGGCGAATAACCGGAAGTCCGGAAATGATCCTATATGTTTCCTACGCAGCGGGGATGGATGTTGACCTAATGTCACCCATTCTTAAAATGATCCCGTGTGATTTTTACGCGCAAAGGGCGCAACTGTCAGTGATAAATTTAACCTGTATTACCGTTAACAATGGGTAGACGCCGCGCAAGAGAATCTGTGACCAAACTGAAGGACGGTGTAATCCGTCCGAATCTGCTAGCGAGGGCGTGAGGTTGGTCCGCTGGTTTCACTTTACAGGTACTCGCGGTAAGGCGTTGGACTATCAGGGGCTTGTGGGCGTAGAGACGGTGTACAGTGTTGTTCCTAAGTCTCTGCGTTCACTGAATATTGTAATTACTTTTTGGGGTGGCGAGTTCATCCGTAGTAGTTGACAACACTGAAGCCTGCATTTACTCATTCAATCTGTCAAATTAATGCTGGTAATTGCCATTCGAAAAAGACACAAAAAAGCGAAACAAAAACAATGCTGTTAGTTGGTAGCAATATATTAGAGTTTTAGAGCGAACTGTCGACCAGTTTTTTACAGCTGTTTGTTAGGCTTGTCGACCTCAAGCGTGCTCTGTGATTTTCTCCGAAAATGTCGCAATAAAAACGTTGCTGAAGGCGTTCTTGAACTAGGTTATTCGGACCCAACATTCTTGAAATACATCATAATAAGTGAACAAACAAGGGTTTATGAGTTTAACCATAAACGAACCTCGGAATGACTATTCGACTATTGAGTTTTTCGTGCCAGGATATGAGCTGACATACAGTAGAACTCATCCGATTATTACCCGAACTACGACTATCCGAATCTCTGATTATCCGAAATAAGGACGAAACAAAAATAAGTCGGAAACGTACTGCGATTAGCAAAATAACGACTCTGTCTACGCCCGTTATTGTCCTTGAGGATGACGTGTCACTTGAGGAATTTAGAAACATACTTTTGAAAATTCCTAGATGTTTATAGTTTAGTGCTGATAATACATTTTATGTAATATGTATATATGTTTTTTTATGTAATATGTATATTAGATAACACTTTACATTTTATGTTTTCTTTTATATTGATATATATATATATATATATATATATATATATATATATATATATATATATATATATATATATATATATATATATATATATATATATATATATATATATATATATATATATATATATATATATATATATATATATATATATATATATATATATATATATATATACATATATAATAGGTTGAGTATAATAATTAGTTTTTGTTCATATTAATGTTGTTAATAATTAATATTGTTAGTTTTTAAAAAAAACGTCACTACTGAGGATTTTGATTTTTGTTTTTCTTTATTTTTTATTATTATATCGAAACAAATCTTAATAAAAATCATCCTATTTGAAGCCCTGTACATTATTTTATATTTGTGCAAAATTATAACATTCGATCTTTGGAAATAAAAAAGTTATCGAATATGACCCGAAAGATTCCTTTATTTTCCTCAGTGCGTCGTCTCCGTTTCGTTTAGTTTATGAAATACGCCCGGATGACGCATCGCAAGTGAAAATGACAGTTTCATATTGCACTTGACAGTGGATGCCTTGGCTCACGACGCGGGTATTACTTTATATCTCTGCATTATCTTCTACCTATCTAGGATAGTAAAATTTGTTTATCGACAAGAATGGTCTTTCACGAATTGGTCATTACTTCAATCTCAACGATTAGATTTTCTCTTTTAAATTGAACAATTTCTTCGTTTGAAGTTGGTCAAATTTAGATATTTCGGAAAGGAAACAACTCTGACGTTGTTTATTAAATTAATAAAAACAAATAACGATATTTACGACGGATAATCTCGGGTTTCTAAACAAAGTGTGTTGGTGAAGAGCTCGCAGTTCTGCTTGGCCATTTCAACCAGACCCTTTAGTTCTGGTGGTGGTTTTCTAGTAGGGTAACGTTTCTTCGGATCCAGGATGTTGCGCCGATTGGCAGCTGGTGGAGGAGGAGCAGGCCGAACTTTAGAAGACCAAGGTGGACGACGTATGACCACATTACCTGAAAAAAATACGAAATATTTAACTTACTGTCTAGAAGCTAATTGGCCGTATTGCTTTTCTACGTGAACTAAAATTGGAAACTAGTTAATCAGAACGAGACTGAACAATACGTTGGAACGAAATATGATATAAAGCATCGACGGTTTTTCGGCATCAAAGCTACATGTTGAAACTTATAGCTATTCGAATGAGTTGGAACATAATTGGTGCGGTCTTAGATTCAGCCCCTTTGTTATAGGTGGGTAGTTTTAATGCGGATTAATAACAGCCATTCATTTCAGATTCTGCTGTAGCGTATTGCCCTGTATCGTTGACATCTCCATACGGAGATATCCTTTCAAAACTGGTAGGCAGGGGGCGAGGCTGCCCGCTGGTTACCTTTCCCGGTGCCTCGCCGTAAGGCATTGGCCTCTGACGGGTAGGTGGCGTAACTAGACAGTGGATTGTTTTTCGCCCCAAATCTTCTGCCGCCCCAAATCAACCAGATCTAACATCGTTTAAATTTCCTAAGGTGACGAGTTCGCCCGTTGTAGTTGGCAGCTCTAGTTGCCCTGTCTCGTTCACATTAACTAATTTCAGATATTAGTTCACGAAGACACGCAATCGAGCCCAATATCTACATTTTCGGAAAAAAAAGTAATTGAAGCCGCGGGCAAGACTCACTGTAGTCTGAGGTTACACTTATTATGCCTTAGAAATTCGACGACATAAGATTTAAAATAAATGAAATACGTAAAATTTTACTTAAAATACATACGTATATGAAATTAGTTTGAGAAGAGTTCAACGAATGGATAGTATTGAAATTGATTTAATTTGCATACTTTTAAAGGAAGTTAGGGGTTCACACACTAAAAGCAAAGTGTACACGAGGAGGACTAACCTGCCCATAATGCCTCTCATTAACTCCTTTCCAGAAAGTAATTAATTTCCCATATCTTAGAAATCATTAAACTGACTTCAAACGAAACAGGCACCGTGCTAGAAGCCGCCAGACCATATTATTTCGACGCCAGCATCTTATGGCAGAAATTGGAACTGACATTAAGAAGAGGCGCCAAATATCAAACCTTTCGCCATTGTAGCATTTCGTCGCAATTTTGATAATTAGATATTATTTTATTTTTATTACAGTGTATTTCTTTCTATGTTAAATCGCAATGTCTTTATGGCAGTGACATTATTAATATCAACGTGGTTCAAGCAATCGACAGTTGCGGCATTTTAGGTGTTCGGCCCAAAAGAAAGGTGGATTTTTGGTAGAAAGAAGTGAAAGCTTTAACAAAAACTGGCCTGGTATGTGCATGCTTTTTCGGAAACCTGCCATTATGTTCGTTTAAATTGCATTTTAAAATTGTTAAAAAAGCGTTTTTCATACGAATTTGCAGCAAACTCTTTGTTAATTGAAAAAATTCTCAGTTTTTTTTTTATATTGCCTAAGCGGCGACGTGGGCACATTAGTATCTTTGATTACACTGTGCTACCACAAAATTAATTTATTATATTCGCTTGGATCGCTCCTGCGCGGAGGCGACAATAATTTTATTGTTAATATAGAGACATCGTGGCATATCCTCGACCCTTATTATAATATACTATATAATATACTAATATCTCAAAACTTACCATTTCTATCCACAAATCTGTTCAACGCCCGGAGTTTTTCAGCGACAGGCAGATCAGAATCTGAGCTATTTCCGCGTAAACCTCCTTCGCTTGTAGTGGAGTTCGTCACAGTTGGGTTCGTTCCAGACAGGCTTACTTCGAACGCGACGGACGACGGAATTCTCGTTGTGGATCTTGTCTCGTTTACTATTGATACCTACGTCGATTGGGTTAATTATAACTTTTTCATTTTGCCATTAGTAATATTAGTAGGGAGACGTTTCGGAGGAGACCCGAGGTCTATGAAAACCCACTGTAAATCAAACCCTCCGCCCCTGACGACCTTTCAGGAGTAAAGTAGTAAATTGGTAACCGAGGATTATAAAGGCTTAGTAGAAAGCTTAAAAGCATCCCTAAAATTAATTAAAATAGTCAATGAATACCAAGTAACTGAAATACTTGATATTAAAGCAGAAAATAAAATAGGCAAATCATTTTGACCATCCGAAAAATCTGGAAATGCAACAGCACCTTGATTAATTGATATTCAGCATTCATTGATATCGACATGCAACAGTACCTAAAAAAGTAGAAAAGATTAAACTTTGTTTTGAAGTCAACACAGACAGTATTCAACCATTCACACTCATATGAGAATGTTCACTATTCACTCCAATCAATGTAAATACCCAGAAACTTGTATATTTTAATGCTCGCTTCTATACTTTTTCAGGTATTTTATGAATAATTTTCTCTCCAGTTTTTCTTTATCAATTTGTGTCCATCCATAGTTCCCTTTTATTGTGATTCAGCTTATATCAGTGAGTTATTCGTTGGGTAAATCTCTAGTTCAGCTTAAATTCTCATTTCTCATCAAACTACTTTTGCTTCCCTTACAGCTTTAGCTTCAGGCTTTTCTTGATTTTTTTAAATAAAGGAATAATTTATTACGAGGAAACTGTAAATTCTAATAGCGATTGTGAATAACAGGATTGCTTAAAATAGGAAAAAATCATGAATTTTATTAAACAACAAAATGTGACAGGTAGGTTCTCTTCCTGCTAAATGGCAAAATGTGATTAGGAACTATAATAATTGATAACGTATAGAATTTTCTTTGTTTATTGAATAAAAAAATCTCAGCATCTATCTAGTATCATTATTATCCACAGAGTCAGGCTAACTTAAACAATATTACAAATAAAGTTTCCCAATTAAATATGATAAATATGAATATGAAGAATAATCACGAATGACTGATTTTTATACTCTATAATCATCTCAAATTTTAATAAATCTTATATGATTCTAAGACATTATATTTTATGTGGTGCTCCCATATGGAAGCAAATACTCACTCGTAAAAATAGCATAAAAACAAGATGTATGTACATATCACTATTATAAATTTGAAGGTAATTTTATCTCGCATTCTTTGGTTAAATTAGCCCAAACTTTAATATATTATCCAAAAATCTCAAAATATAGTAGAAAAAAGATATAATAATAACCACATCCATGATATAGTCGATGTTGAATATTTAAAATATAATGTTTAATGGTTATACCTAAAGAGCACCAATGATAAAATTGCACAATATTTTTGCACATTGCACAATATTTTTTTGCATATCATTGCATTGCAACACATGGCATATCATTGCGGAAGCCATTATTGATATCAAATTATAATTATCGAATACTTATCATTAATAATCACAATCAATTTATAGATAGGAATATTTTAATAATTGAAGAAATAGTTATGTTTAAATAGTCGTGTTAGGCAAAATAATGATGAACACGTATTGTCAATTAACTTCGAGATCTTATAATAATATTCCTGTTTACTCTTTTGTCAATTAAACTAATTTGGTTATGCCATTTTGAACCCAATTAAATACCTTCGCTTTGTAACCGAAATATGTAAGGTGATTACTAACCTTAAATAAACCGCTGGGAGTAGTCGACTTCGGCTTCTCTTTTTCACTGGGATTGATTTTCATCGAAAAGTCGTCAAACACAGTGGTCACATGAACGTCATTTTCATCGTAATCAATGTTCTCATCGCCGTCGTCGATCATGTAATCCCTCAAATCATCACCTCCTCCAATGTCGTCATTCTCCTGTTTGAAAGGCTCGTGGATGAGTTCGACTTTAGCGTTGATTTCTTCCGGCCCATAGTCTGCGTCGTCGTCTGGATTGACGGCACGCCGAAGATACTCAGCTTTTGGTAGGTTACTCGAGTCTGGAGGTGGGAATGGTGATGCTCTCTGCGTTCTAGATCCACGTCTGAACATATTCGCTATATCCAGGACTATGGGGAGCATCAATTCGGACGTGGCGTTTGGGGTGTTTCCGAACATCGATCGGACCTGTAATCGAGGAAAATGATAGAAATAAAACGGATTGCATTTCTATATTTATTTAAAAACATGTATTATTGCTCAACAACGTGGCAAATCATTTGATTAGCCTTCTAGCGAAATGTTTACTCTGTAAATATGGTCAGCAATGTATGTTCAGCAATTGATTCGGCTTTGAAGTTGGTTTTCGTCGTTAATGTACCAAGCAAAATATTGAGGTTAAGGTTTGAGCAAACGATTAAGACATAATATCATCGCCTTTGAAAGTACCTGCTCATACTGAGGAGTCTCGAGTCTTTTGTCTGTAGATTTTTTATTGCAGCAATATTAGAAAGGCAGGTACGTATCATTTTGTCCCTAGTAACGAAGCTTACTTCAGATCAGTGAACGTATCATTTTGTCCCTAGTAACGAAACACTTCAGATCAGTAAACGTATCATTTTGTCCCTAGTAACGAAACTTACTTCAGATCAGTATTTCTGGCAGATTCATCTCGACAACAAATAGAAATAGCAAGTTGACCTGAAGCACATTAAATCCAAACTGTCATCAGAATGTTTAAACATGCAATTTAAAAAATGCTGATTTATGGACAAAGAATCAAGTTTAATGGCTTATTATGCTTTAGTATAATCTCAAGTGTGGTATACTCGCATGAGGCTCAGCTTCTTACGTGAATGAGATATTCCTTTTACAAAAGGAGGTAATTAGAGCAATTTTGGGCATTGGGCCTCACAATTTGTATCTAACGCCACACTTAATTTGGTTTAAAGTTCATCGCAATGTATATTCCATTTTAAATGCCGATCCATACACATACCGCGAAATCTGACGCAATTTAATTGGATAATTTCCTTATTGATAATGTGTAAACTCGTGTTTGTCATACACTCATGACTTTAGCGAATTGAAAACGATAGGACATGACTTTTTTGTGGCATATACGATTAAAGTATTGCTAGTAAACCACTTAACAAGCTTGCACAGTATATTTTTTTGTCGGTTGCAACAAGGTTGGAACCATCAGCAAATGTTGTAATAATTGTAATTTCGTTGAAAATTTTGGCCAATCATTGACTCTAAAATTAAACCTTACATATAGGGAGGTAACCGATTTTGCTTTTAATCGGAAAGGAAAAACGTTTAGCCATAATATCATCAGTGTAATGCAGTGGTTTTCAACCGGTGGTCCTCAGAGACCAAGGGTTCGCGAGAGCTAAATCTAGGTCCGCGAAACATAGTTCATGATCATGAGGAAAAAATCGTCAGGTAACGAATTTCCACCAGGAAAGCATGCGATATTACAAAGCAAGTAAAGAAACACAGCGCAGTTACAGAATATATTACTTCCCGGAATATAAGCAGACCGAATCGAATGATAACCATAAGTGGATACAAAAGAAATCCAGGAAGAGCTGATTGAACTCCAAAATGATACGCTGTGTAAGGTTGCTAAGACATGAGCAAAGGGAACGTTATACGGCCCTGAACCTTGCTGTGGCGTACCAAAAAGCCTTGCAAACCTAATTCTCAAACAAATATGTTTAGAACAATCCGTCAACCCTTGGAACAACACGTCAGGGTTGAATCAATCCGAAGCGCTAATTAAGGCCTACGACCCTAAGACCCGTGAGGCCTTATCGCTTAATAGGAACAATCTACGCAGACTGGTGAGGGCACTCACGGGGCATTGTGGCCTCAACAAACTCATGTACAACCTCAAGCTTCGAGACACAAAAATGTGCAGGTTCTGCCAAGGGGCAGAGGAAACTCCTTTGCACCTCATGTGCGAGTTTGGCCCGCTTATGCGTAAAAGATACATCCACTTGGGTGGTCATTACCTCTAATCTGAGGAGGTAAAACAATCTGGCGCCAAAAGCCTGTTGCGGTTCTTAAATGACACGATGCTTAGCGCAGAACTATAGTAGGTGGCGAACACAATAGATCAGCAATGGTCGCAGTGTTACAAGGCTCATAAAGACGTTAGAAAAACCCCACACAACAAATAATAAAAAAAAGGTTGCGTTTGAATCAGTTTCTTTCAAATAATTCTGGTATGAAAAAGCCATTTCATATCCTACAGTTAGGAGATTCTCCTGCGATATATTATGCTCTTCTCCAAAGTTTATCAATATGAACAAAGGTTTTTCACTTCTAATATGGTACAGAATCAGATCAAAAATCAAAATGGTTTACTATTAAAGTTCTTCATTATTAAAAATATCTTGATATATTATTGTAAGTTTAATATGTAAGGGTCCCTCTAGACGATCAAGCATGCTTGACAAGCTTCGCGTCGCGGGCAGGGAGGGGATCGTAAACTGCAGGAAATATAAAAATATTTACCAAAAATGCCTAATTTTGTAGTTTATACCAGGGAGTCACGTTAATTAGACGTGATAATAATAATTAATAATCAAACAATCTGCAGAAACATTATCCGAGCCCCTTGCTCATCTAATAAACCTCAGTTTCTTGACTGGTATATTTCCAACATGGCTGAAAAAAGCGATAATAAAACCAATATTTAAAGTGGTAAAAAAGAAGATATAGGAAATTATCGTCCTATCTCCCTCCTCAGTGTGGTTTCTAAAGTGTATGAAAAAATATTCAAACATAGACTAACACAATATCTAGAGACACAGAAGCTGCTATCTAATAATCAGTATGGCTTTAGACAGGGTCGGGGAACCAGTGAGGCCATCAATGCTGTCATACAATATATAGTGGAAAACATAGACAAAGGAAAAAATGTAATTGCCACTTTCCTTGACCTGTCAAAGGCTTTTGACACAGTTTCCCATGTAATCCTCGAAAAAAAACTAACTGACTACGGAATCGATGGGGTGGCATTAAAATGGGTTCGGAGTTACCTAGACGGGAGGACTCAGAGTACAGTAATTGGTCGACAAATAAGCGAAGCGACTAACGTGTCATTCGGTGTCCCTCAAGGTAGTGTTTTGGGTCCAATTCTCTTTTTAATCTACATCAACGAATTGTGCGAATTACCTGTTAATGGTAGAATTGTATCCTTCGCGGACGACACTGTCCTTCTTACTGCGACTAATAATTGGAATGATACATTCTTCAAAGCTCAAAGTAACTTGGAACTGGCTAAAACTTGGATCGACAACCATATTTTAACGCTAAATGCTGCGAAATCAAAATTTATCACTTTCAGCTTGCGGGGAAATCCCAGCCAGGTTCTCAACCAAACACTTGCCATTCATACCGACAAATGCTTGGATAAGAATAGATGTGTATGTACTAAATTAAGCAAATCTGCAACAGTCTCCTACTTAGGCATAACGGTAGATGAGAACCTATGTTGGGAAAATCAGATTGCAAATTTGAGTTCGAGAATTAGAAAGCTGGTTTATGTATTTCTTCGGCTGCGCAACATTCTGTCCAAAACAACCATAAGAATGGTATACATGGCCTTGTGTCAGAGTATTTTGTCCTACGGAGTCGCGGCATGGGGCGCTACTACTAATGATAATCTGGATAGATTGACAAAAGCGCAGAAATTATTATTGAGAGTAATTCACAGGAAAAACCGGCGTCATCCATCTGCCTTGTTATTTTCCCAATCCCATGTGCTATCAGCTAAACAGTTATTCATTAAGCAAGCGCTTCTTGCATTCTACAAATCTAGAGATGACCACGCCCGAACTCAAAACAATCTGAACACAGGAATGTCCGCGAGTATCAATTATATAATTCCGTCAGTCAGGACAACATTTGCCCAGAGACATATATTCTACATAGCCCCAAAATTATATAATTCCCTTAGTGAAGACATGAAAAATTATCCTAACATAAAAATATTTAAAGTAAACCTTAATAGATGGCTACTTAACAAGGGATATGTAAAATCTGATCAACTTCTTTGCAACGCACGACAATTTATTTAGTATCACTTATCTATTTTTCTTAATTAAATTTTATTAAATTACAACTATAAATGTATATATTTATTACATAGCTATATTTTTTATAAAATTGGTATATTTATGTGTATATACAGGTGGTGGGTCCAAATAATTTATTTAAAAAAAACACTTCATTTCTTAAAATTGCATAAAAATATGCACATCTAGAGACGGGCCAAATTATCGCCTAGTTAGATGTGCTATTGGCAGTAAAGGTCATGTAAGATGTGTTAAACCTCCCTATATTAATTATTAAATAATTTATATAATTATTATAAGATTACATGACCTATGAATGAACTGTATACCTAATCCTATGTACCTAAATAAATAAATAAATAAATTGATTGATGAATGACGTGACTGTCTGGTATAAAACTACAAAATTAGGCATTTTTCGTAAATATATTTTTTAAATATTTGCATAGTTCCTGCGGTTTACGATCCCCTCCCAGCCCGCGACGCAATGCTTGATCATCTAGAGAGCCCCTAAGTAAAAGTTAAAAATTAAACTTTATTTTCAAATTCTTGGAGCTTTTATTTTAAACCTTGCGGTCTCTGCTCCGTAAAAAAGTCCTAGTGGTCCTTGGTCAAAAGAAGATTGGGAACGATTGCTGTAATGACTAATTTCAACTAACTGATGTGGGTTCCTCAAATAGGTTTCGAACGATTTTAGGCAATGAGAATGTTCTAAATTAGTTCATCTCCTTGTCGCAGCTCATTAAATGTGCAAAAGGGTTCTGATAGATATTTCTGCATTCTTAAGCGGCATTGGACATTGTACATTTACCCCAATGCGACAATCATACCTCAATGCGACTAAACGACTAATAGTATTATTGTTATTTTCGCCATTTGATTTAGTCCTACCTATTTCATTATTTCATTATCGTTTCTCCTTCTATGTTATCATTTATCTAAATTTACATAGTACCAAACACTCGCATTCTAGGCATTCATTGCTTTCTTTGACGCAAAATCACATACCGAAGTATATTTTTATGGTATCCAATTATGCACGTACGCGTTTCCTCGCCTTGCAGCAATTTTCCCATGGCTTTTACTGTGCTCGAGGTATTTTGCCTTGGTTACTTCCTCTCACGCCCGAGTCGATTGATTTTCTTCGTGGTTGCTTGTCTTTGACAATAACGATAGGGTAATGAGAACGTTTCTTATTGATTCTAACACAATGCTAACTCCATGCGTGTGTAGCATTTATTACCTCATTGTTATTGATATGGTGGGCGACTGGTAGTCAGTCCTATATGCATACTTGCGTTATTAAGTATTTACATAAGAATGCCAAGGAGTTTTTAAATAGGGGGTTTTGGACACCGGCGGTTACAACATTGCTGAAAATCAATTTCCCTTGTTTATAATAAGCGTGACAACGATTTCGAGGCAGTTCAACACGGGTATGTATAAGGCTTTTGTATAAAGTTTAAATGTACAGGCCTGAAGAACAGTTCTGATACGGTACTGGTACACAATGTCATTAACAATACTATAGACAGGATGGTGGTGTCGACTACAACGGGCGAACCCGTCACCCCAGGCTGGTATAACGATATAGATCGATCTTTTAGCCGTGGGATGAGCGTAGAAGACTTGGGGACAAGACAATCTTTAAATACTTAGCTCCAACGCTCTATAATAATATAGAAATTACGACACAAAATTTAGTTAACATGGTAGCATTTAAAAAAGCAATAAAAAGTGCTCGATTGTTAAGAGCCCTATCACATATTTTTTCCAGAAAGGCAAGAAAAGTGGATTTTTGGCGTTCTAATTCCAAGAAATGAAGAGATTTCTACAAACTTTAATTACTGAATTACCTGGACCATTTCTTGATGTTGACCATAGCGGCCTTTAATTTTAGATATAACGAATATTATTTACTTATTCAGCCCATTTTCCGAAAGTCGTTATTCGTAAAACGCTCGGAAGGCAAACTTTGAGCTCCTTAATACAGTAATATCACTACAACGAAAACCGTATACTATTTTTTTTTATGTCCGTCATGTATTCTTGATGTACACTACGGCTTTATTTTTTCGTTTTTTGACCACATATCCAAGGTATACATTACTTACAATTACACAAAATTAAAAAAAATCTTCCTGTATCATTCTAATTTTCTCAGAAATAAAATAAGATTCTTATATAATACTTATACTATATTAAAGTTCACTCTTTTAGCAATACGACATAATATAAATTATTGTCATTAGAAAGGAGAAAACACTGCAAAAAACAATTAGAAATTGTGTATATATTTGCTTGCGCAAGAGAAGAGCGCTCAGTGCCGCGGTTTTCTCCCAGGGTTGAATAGTTATTTATTTATTTATTTATTTATTTATCCTATCTTTTATAGTTACATCCAAAAAAAAATGCGTTCATTTTTTCAACTCATTTTAAAAGAATACCTACGCTATTTTGTAATAAGGCTCTTAAAGAACCACAAAGCGGAATTTACCAGAATTTTTGATTACGTAAAATTAATAAATAAAAAGCAAATACTTAGATTTTTTTATATAAATATAATATACGTATATGTGACGTTTAAGACTAGAGGTATTTCAATTTAATTTATTTGTGTACATTTTTTGTATATTAGTATTTTATATTAGTATGTACATTTATTTTAAATATGTATTTATTGTATTTATGTATTACTATATATTGGTGTTGGGTTTATTAATATTTTCTTACTCCTATTTTTTTTGTATGTTGGTATAACTCTTTGTGTTTGTGTATTTGTATTATGCAAGAATGAATGTTTTGAACTTTATTCCAATAATAATTATATAACCGAACGTCATACCTGGCAGCTCGCAATATTCTAAGTTAAATATCAGCATCCCTAGATACGAGCGTTCTTGCTCAGTTAGGTATGCTGTGAGCCAACGGCTATGGGTTCAACTTGTTTTTACTGCACGTTTTATTGTACTGTATACCGAATATCATAGCCATTCGTCTGTAAATCATGTTGTTTAAAATAAAAATAATTTTTTAAAAATCTACTGTCTAGTTCACCAGCAACCCGTTAGAGGCCAACGCCTTATGGCGAGGCACCGGGAAAGGTACCGAGCATTTTGAAGAAATGAAGGATTTTGAGAAAGTTTTAAATTTACCTCACATAAAATGCATTGACACAATTCCAGAAGAATTCGAAAATCCATTTAACGACTTTAAAAAAATCTAATGAGAGATTTCAGTTTTTACTCAGACCCTTACAATTTCAGTTGACAATGTAAGCAGAGCAGACTGTCAACTGGAATTGTGTGATTTGCACTCAGGTCCTTTTTACCAGAAAGGACCTGAGAAGAACTGAAATTGAATTGGCTTTTTAAGTTGCTGCCAAAAGAACGATACCCCAACTTGCGAAACTTAGGGCTTACACTAGGCTCGATGCTGGGAAGCACGTATCTTTGCGAAAGCAGCTTTTCCAACATGAAATTTATAAAGTCAAAATATAAGTGTTCACTCTCTGATGTCACTTACTCAGTTGCATCGTTTATCAACAGCAAATGATAAAGTTAATATTTGCTGTCCACAAAGAAAGAAACCAACGTCCTCAAATGTAACACTTTTTTTTTGTAAGTCGATATTTTTTTTATAAATTAAAGTAATAATACAAAAGCATTTTTATTATACCATACACTCACTGATAAAGTTGCATACGAACTATTTTATAATGCGGTCCTTGGGGCACTTGCAGTTGGATAGCCCTGCCCTGATGTATGCGCTGTATGTTTTCCGAAATTATTAAATAAATAAATTAATAACATTATTCGTAGCGCTCCTGCGAATTTAAGTATATCAATATACTTAGACACCCTGGGTCTTAATTTTTGAATCTATATAAGAAATGTCGTATTGACATTTCCATGTCAATGTCGTAGTGACGCCATTGACATGTTCCATCTCCTGCGGAAAATTCACGAGCGATTCCTCGAGTCACAAGCGACGTTTTTACTGAACGTGTTATTATTGGGTATTATTCCATTAATGGGCATTTTATTGCCAAGATGATTAAAAAATAAAACTCAAAAATTGACGTACTAGAATTGTTTGGCTATCAAATTTAATTTCTCCATTAAACCTTATGTAACAATAGTATTGTTTACATATAAGTACAAGATAAGAGTAACGTCTACGCCCTGCAAAAAAAAGACGTAAACAACCGCAGAATTAGGTTTGTAGAACCAAGTTAGAGCTTCGCATTAAACTAATTTTAAGAATTTTGTCACAAGTACCCGAAAAAATATAGTGAACAAAATACAAATGGAGCTCCCATGGTATTCACCGACCAAAGTGTGGCCCATCATAGAACTATTTTTTTAAAACTTCTGTGGAGGGATTTTACACTTCTGATCAATAATAATAATACTTTATTTTCAGGGAAAGAATCAAAAAAAGTATATACACCAAATTAAATAACTAAGATAATGCCCGTACTATATATAAATATACTAGGGTATATTTTATGTTTTAAATTTTAGTTTTTCCTAGGCGCACGTAATTTTAAACTCAGAATTAATATCTTTGATAATATGATACGTATATATTATCATTCCCGTAACGTATATATTATCATTATATGTATCATTATATGTATGTATATGTATTTACATTATTAACATTCATATAAATTATTACATATATAGATAATAATAGATAGATAGATAATTTGCATATACGACTTTTGATTCATCTGTATACGAAATCCTTCTTCCCAGTGATTGAAAAAAATCGTATAATTTGTTAGAAGGTTGATTTTTAGCCAGAAATTTATATTGGTAAGATCCATTTCAGCATTTTTGTATACAATTGGCCATGCTTTATTGCGGAAGATCAAGGCAGTATCCTCTGCATACAATACTGCTTTCCAACCATTTAGTTTCACATTTGTTAAATCGCTAATACATAAATAAAATGGGGCCGAGGATCGCTAATAATCCTGTTGAGTTTTGTGATTTTCGTTCTTTCACAAAGATAGTTCGGTTAACCGTTTCAGGCCACATTTTTTTACTTTCGGTTAACCACAGCACCACATTTTTTTACTTTTACTTTACCGGCAGAGGGAAAGTATTGTGAACACACTTCTGTGTGTCTATTTGTGACTGTGTACTCCTCCACCATATCGCCCAAACGCTTTATCCGATTGAGCTGAAGTTAGGCATGGAGGCATCATTTGGTCATGGCAAGAGTTGAAAAGATTGCGGTTGAAATCGTTCCGCCAGGGGGCGCGCTAGTACATCAATCTCTAAATATTTTGAAATTCGGTACACAGATGCCTTTTTGAGCCGCAACCACATTGTGAAGTTTTGGTAGGAATATCTCATATGTAAACGACATAAATATTTGTAAGCTACGCCACATTTACAGCTACACTACATCATATTGAATAAATACTATTTGTATACCACGGAAAATACTAAAAATATGATATGGAATACTATTAAAATACTAAGATAACTAAGGGGGGGCATGGCGTGCGGGGGGAGGCGTTTGGTAGTTAGCGCGGCGATGGAGGGGTCAAGGGGGAAGAGGGGTTGGCGCGGGGTGGTGGGGGGGGGGGAGGGTCTACTTGCCGGGAAAGTCTTGGGGTTACGCAACCGATTTTTTTGTCATATAGCATGCGATACCTCGCTTTACAAAGGTCTATCTTATAAAATCTATCTTTATAAAAAATAAACTTTTTTCTTTAGCCATGCCATTGCGACCTGCATTTTTTGGCCCTAAGTGTGTTTGTTAGGCCCACAATTCTAGCTATCTGCTCTCCCCGTAATCTGATCTTCATTATACAACACAGAGCGCTGCTGCATGCAGTCTTGCGTCTCAGTCTGAGGTTTCTCGAAGAGTTCACAGATTGTTTTCCATACAAACGATATGTAGACAATGAGATCGACCCGTTATACTCAGGGTCATTGTTCTCTTTATCGAACATGGGAAAATGAGGCTTATCGTTTCTGCCAGGCGACCGAAAATTTACGTTACAAGTGGATCGAATTCGCGAGTGGCGCCGAAATTGCGGCATTTTGTGGATTTTGTTGAAAATTTGCAGTAATGTGTTCAAATAATAGTGAATTTCCACTCATTTACACTTATAATATAATATTCTGAAGTCTAGAGCAGATTTTTATACATTGGAACACTTTTTGAATACTTATTTTCAATAAATTGGTTTGGTAATATTTTTTATGGTTTTTCTATAATTCAATGTTAAAATGCTTTGCTTGACTAATAGTTTTTTATTCATAACATTAAGTAAATAAAAATATATTTTGAAATTTCCTATAAAATTAAAACATACAATGATTCTGCAACTGTAAACATAGTTTATTGTACGTTAAATGTAGGTTATTCGGAAAAAATATTTTAGCAAATGAAATATTTCATGAAGAAATCAAATCGATAATTAATTTTTGTGTAATGTGCATTTTATTATTATTTGATTATGATTATTTTAAACATATTGTTAAATGACTACCATGTTTTAAATCATTTTACGTATTCATTATTTTTTTAAATTTTACCTATTTACTTGTGGTTTTTGTTTTTTTTTAATCTTTTATAATAATTAACTAGCTGACCCGTGCCCACTTCGTTGGGCGGTAAAACTTTTTAATTGTGATGAAATTATGAGTGTGGTTTGGTTAGTATTGAGTGCTATGATTTATTTCCTGAATGCCAAAAGAAGGGTTATATTTTTACTGCATATGTATGTATGTATTTGAATGCCAATTTGACTATATTACCGTTATTTGTGAGTGTCTTCTTGTGAGTGTCTTATTTGTGAGTGTCTTATCTCTTTATCCATTTATGCAGTAAAAGTGAAATTATATGCAGTAAAAGGGAAAAGTCTTTTGTTTTAAACACTTGAGACGATAAATTTACTTATTTTGATAATAATTCATAATTGTTGATAATATGACCAATAAACATGACCTAACGATTTAAAATATTTTTTTAATATAAAATACTTAGTTATGTACTAATATAAAGTACTGTTTGTTACTTAAATATAAAAGTTAGACATATGCTGTTGCTGACTTTTTTGTATCATTATCAAGCTCTACAACTTTTCTCTAGGACTTAATCATATATCTCTCATCGTTAAGGCAGCGTTCGTTAGAAACGTTTTCGTTCGACCGTTTTTTCCGACTTACTTTGGAAATCCGACTACCACGAAAAAGTCTTTTTATTTTTTGGATTCATATATAGCCTATGGCACTCACAAATAACGTGGCTTCCTATTGGCAAAAGAATTTTTAAAATCGGTTCAGTAGATCCAGAGATTAATTCCTACAACGTCACAAACTCTTTATAATATTAGTATAGATGTACAATGTGTGTATAGAATATCCGCCCAAGCAAAAGCTTCGCTTCGTAGGGCGATATTGGACAATAAACATCATCTTATAAGAGTTTAATTTATTTCTGTGGTTTACGTAATTAAATGTTTTATTTGATGTTTTTATTGTAGATTGTAATTTTTTGTATATTGCTTTAAATAAATAAATAAATAAATCATTATGACTTGGAAATGAAGTGATGAAATGATTCAGAAATATTAGTACTAAGATTTAAACGTTTATAATTATATTAACTGTGTTATACGTCTATATTATATTACCTTAAATAATTCTATTACCAATTGAAATAAAAAGATTTCTTTAAATTACTTTTTTAGGCATTTGCTTTTTACGAAGATTTTTAGTTTAATTGAGATCGATTATTATTATTTTTTCTAATTCTTTTATTGAGTTTGACTGAAATGAAATACGAAAGATTTTTAACTCCAGATGACTATTATTAAAATTAAATCAATCTGAATTTGTTACTCTCCAATCATCTCCTTAAAAGCGGGAATATCTCATACTTCACAAAACCTTTGAGCCCGATGAAATTTTTTATTATCTTATTAAATGAATGAATTTTAATTAGCAAATTAGATTTTGTAAGAGTTAAGAGAATTGTTATTTTATTTATTATCCAATTCCGATATTCCTGAATAGTCAGTCCCCACCTCATTCCCTTGTTTTTGTCTATTTTGGCCTTTGTTTCAAACATGGAAATAAACAATAAGCTTTGCAGCCGGACGCGCAGGTATATAAAGATCGTCGATAATAAATGAATATAAATCACAGCATCACCATCTACTTCGACACTAATCTGCTAGAAATATATCATCAGATAATGAATAATTTATCAACCAATCTCGTAATTCAATTTTAACTATTTGATAACTGCACGATTTCAAACAATCGACAGTAATTATTTCGTCGTAACCATCACGTTAACGAATTCCATGTTCGCTGTTCGCAGCATCACCATCTATCTACTACGATACTAATCTACTGCAAATATATCATCAGATAATTAATAATGTATTAATCAATCTCGTAATTCAATTACAACTATTTGATAACTGTACGATTTCAAACAATCGACAGTAATTATTTCGTCGCAACTGTCACGTTAACGAATTCCATGTTCGCTGTTCAGCCAGAGCATGCTATGATCAGCAAACTACACGCTCGCTGCTAGAATACAATATTTGTACGCTTTCGCTTCTTCGGTCCCCATATAATCGTTTACCATTTTACCAACAGAACAGTAGCAGAACCGTGTAATTATGTATATTGTGGTCATGTAACTAAAACTAATGGGTTTTAATTAAGAAGTTGTTTACAATGATAAATAAGTTAATAGTAAAAACGTATATTTTAAAACAACCTTTTATTTAAATACTCTATCCCTAACCAACCCTGGGTGTAGCAGCCATGTCATAGTGGAACTTAGAACGGTCTATCATAATTGAATGCTATACAGAATTTCGCAAATTTGTGCTGTTGGCCGTTGAGGATTCCCTTCGTTGGAAGCCATCCCTGGGTGCAGCAGCCCTATCGCGGTAAAACTTAGAACGGGTTATAATAATTGAATGTGTATACAAAATTCCGTTTCTGTGCTTTAGACCGTTGAGGAGTCCTCTCGTTGGAAGCCAACCCTGGGTGCAGCAGTCATGTCATGATGAAATTTAGAATAGGCTATCATAATTGAATGCGTATATAAAATTGTGTGTCTGTGATGTTGACCGTGGAAGATTATCCTCGTCGTAAACCGATCCTGGGCGCAGCAGCCATATCATGGTGAAACTTAGAACGGGCTATTATAATTGAATGCGTATACAAAATTTCGTGACTGTACTGTTGACCCTCGTCGGGAGCCCATCCTGGGTGCAGAATGAGGTCATGCTTACCATAAAAATGCATTGTCATCGGAAGTGAACCAACATGTAAAATTTCAACTTCATAAGAGGAAGTGGTTCTAATTCTGCTTGCAAGATTTGACCTAAACAAACATCCCGACAAACATTGCAAGGTAAATAAAAGCTAGTAAAATAGAATTTATAAGGTAGAGATCAAAAAATACATGCACAATATATTTACTATATATGTAAAGTTTAAACACTAATAATAATAATAACAATATTAGATTTATTTGACAATTTTCATAGATATAATATTTTAAAGAAATTAAACTACAGTTAGTTCTTTCTTCGTTCCAGAACTCCCTACTCCAATATGCGTATATTATTTCTAGTTTTGAAACTATCGATATTACCAATATTATATTTTGATAGGTCCTTCAAGTTTATTGAACATTCGGGATGCAATGTACCAAGCCTGCCTTTGTGCGAATGTCGAAAATTTCACAAAATTCAAACCGACTCCAGACTAGTAATCTTTATTTCCTGGCTGCATACTTGGTCATTCTTATATTTATGAAAATTTACGACCAGCCATTAGACGAATACTTGTCTTATATCAAATACATGCGATTCATTAAACGGTTGCTCTGAACTACATCGGAGTGGTTTTTTTTTATTATTGACTCTCAATAGAAGTTTCCGAGCCTTAAGAAGAGCGGACTCATTGTCCCTTGAACCCGTAAAGTCTACAAATATTTTTCGTAATCCAAAATAACAGTGTAGCCGACAAAATATTTATGCAAACTTATTGGAGGAAAGGCGATCACAAAAATGATATGATATACAAGATAAACGAATGCAGTCACTTCATTCACAGAGTCACCAGCGGGCCAGCGGGCAAACCTCACTCCTTTCAAACCAGATTTGGACGGATTTTGCCATCCTCTAGTCTGGTGACAATTTGAGGTCGCTTGTGCGGCCTCTACCTGATGTTAGCGGTAATTTAGTTCGAATCTATCGCGGACCGAGGCGCCCTTTGAAAAGGAACGAAAGAGAAATGAGAATACGTGGCACCAGATAAAGCTAAAACGTGGAAAGCAGTACAGGAAGTAGGTATATAAAATAAAAAAACCTACCTGCCTAAATTTTGAGAACCTACCTGCCATTGTATTTTTTCAAATTCATTGTCTTTGTGTCTAACTGATCAATATATTTGCCTTTCAGGCACAAAAATAAAATACAATATAAGGCTGTATATAGCTATACAGATCATTAATGGAAATCAAACATAAATCAATCAATCAAGCAGCTAAACAAATCATTATTCATACAGATTTTACAAAAGGTATCGGTTAGAGTTTTGTTTATTTAAACATACGCTACTTTAGGATAATTGTAAAATTAACATTTGAGCGACAGTGCAGAACACATACATTAGCGATATGCCAATGTATGTGTTCTCGTTAACAACATTAATGCATGTGTGACTAATAATAGTAACTTTACATAATTGAGCTTATTAAAAATTTACTTGTATTGTCATAATTAAGCAAAAGAAATTAGATTTCATTTTAAATTAATGAAACATTAGATTCACAGTTTGAAAAATGTTTTAACAATGATCAATCCGTTTATCTGATCAATAAGCCTTCCGCCAATGAACCCTTTTTAAAAACACTAAAGCACTCTCCTACTCACTCTAATAACTTGAAACATCGTGACCCACTGTGTGTATCAACTGTCTGTATTACCGTTTAAATTTCTTTTTTACTTTCTTCTCTTGGTTTTCTTTAGAGAAAGAGCTGAGGAAGAACCTACCACAATCGACAATACGCCTTTCGATTCGCGGTTCGATAGGCCTTATGGTCAAGTTGTTAATGACAGTGAATCTAACGCGGAAATAATTGAACACCGCTTTGAATAGTTTAACCCTTGAATGGCTGATGAGAACATTGGACTCAACTAAAGCTAAGACTTCCATGGCGCCTTTGCCGGTGTGTCTCAGTGCCTTTAAATAATTTGACTTAATTAGGCTTACCGATTTTCAATAGTCAATAGTAATTTATTATTGCCAAATTGTATAATATACAGATGGACAAGTCAGTCAAGTCAAGACTCAATTATTGTTCTGCGGCTCTTTTTAATCTGATCAAGTCCAAAACCTTTGAAATCTGAGATTCTTTTTGGTAAAGTCTTCATCTGTCAGGCGCGACGCTGTGTCGGAGAGCAGGAGATAATAATAGTCGTTAAGTAGAGCGGAGAATACTGGGCAGTTGTGATTTAGTGCAGTTTGCTGAGGTGTATAGAGCATTCGGGTGGTGATGTCAGAGAAAAGCGTCTTCAACTTGGGCAGCATTTTATGTAGATGTCTGAAAAAGTGCAGCCTGACAACTGTTGTCCCATCTTGGATGATAGCTGCGGTTTATTATAGCTCTCAAGGCAGCAGGTGACGGTAAAACAAGGGTTTGATATGACCCTCCAAACCCCCATAACAGTTTGTGCGGGATGGCTCTAAAACATTTAACTTCAAAACCTTTCTCAATAATTCGAGAAGGCCTCCGATTGGATTCAGAAGGTCGATTCGGTCTCTAAGTAGTATAAATTCCCTGAAAGGCTCGGATGCACAGCCCTCCGTCCAGATATAACTCTTTACTGTCTATCTCGGAAGGTGGGCCTTATTGTTGAATTAACTGTTCCATGGGAATCAAATATCCCAAAAGACTAGGAGTATGTACAAATTAAATAAATACCATTATCTCGCAAATGCAGCCGTTCCGTCACCCAGAACGGCTTCACTGTTAACCGTCACGCAGTGGAAGTTGGCGCTCGTGGCCTGTCAGCCAAATCTCTGTTTCACCTCTTTAAAGATCTTAGTCTTTCCAGAAAAATAATCAACTCTTTCCTAGAAAAATCACCTAAAACCGCAATTTCCGCTTCTCCAATTATATGGCTTTGAAGGGGAGTGAATGGGTGGTAATGTGTACGCTCATGTGGCGAGACAGCTGTCCTAAACCTACCGCAGCCGGTCGTTATAGTCCGGAATCCACTGCTCACCTCCCAGTAGTGTAAAAATAGTATTATGATGAGCCCGACTCCGGTCGGTGAATTCCATGGCCGCTCCGTTTGTATTTTATTTATTTACCTAGCCCCCTTGAGACGATTAAGAGCATTACCAGATGGAAGTATGTCTGTATATCTATGTGCATTCCTCAAGCGCTTAATTCGATTGAGCTAAAATTAAACATGCAGGCGTCTTTTGGTCATGGCAAGAGCTCAAAAAGTTGTAGTTGAAATCGGTGCACCAGGGGGCGCACTAGTAAAACAATCCTCTGAACAAAAAATCTCTTTATATCTAAAAACATGCTATTTTTCAGATAGTGGCACAATAAAGAAAAATAAAAACTGCTTTTTTGTGTAGTTTCGGCACATGCAGTTACCCTTTGAAATAATTTGCGGCCTCTCGGGAACATCCTGTATAAAAGTGTTTTTGCTACCGGAGGGTTGATCTAGCTATCCGGTGTAGACATGTAACTGATTGCTGTTTAACGGTTGTAAATTTTAACTGCAGCCGCTAATGTTGAGAGCGGTAATGGTGCAGCGAGCCAGCGGTGTGCTCATGGGCGGAGAAATCAGAACACGCTTCTACGGATCGCTGATGATTGATTCCACGTGGAGAGTTTTTGCCATGGTGTTGTGAAATAGCTGTCATCTGGATTATGGTGCAATACTACCAATTCTTGTACGGAAATGGGACAAGCATTTATATGGGTACGCTTCCATGCATTTATCTTAAGCAATGCCTTACACTCGAATTTTTAATCGAGTATCGGTTCAGTACTCAAGTAATGCTTAGCTAGCGATACTTAAAGATTGAATGTGTTCGATAAAGATAAATGATAAGATAAATGTATTTATTTCCAATACAACCATAACAATTGTGTGGAAATTACATTAAAATAATTTTAAATAGTTACTCAATTAAGCTAAGAGATGATATATACAATATATAATTAAACTTACCAATTTACAAAAACAAAGACTATATCATTGGACAGGCCTGGTGTATCCTTAAGTCTTATTCCTCCCTAATCCAAAATAAACGTTTTCGAATAAATTTTATTCTTTCCCTGTTATAATAAATAAGTACCTACAAAAAGTCATCGCTCGGACCATCTGCGCGGTCGGCGATTCAGTTATCAAATTTACGCGCTGCGGATCGCATCGCACGTCGTGAAATACTCGTCTATCCGAGATAGAAAAAATACATAAAAATAGCTTCCGGAAGTGCCGTGCATTTTAGGGAGTTTGTTTCATCGGGATCAGCACCAGCATCTGGGTAGCTACCCATCAGCGAAGCAACCAGAGAAGATCAGAAAGGAAGCGGTTTTTTGAGGTACTCCTTTTCTTAATCCTGGATCTATTTCCACTGTGGCTTTTCAGCGCCCACTACACCTTAATTGAATACAGTCCATTGCCTGACGTTCAGGATATCAACCAATCATAACAGTTTACAACAAAACAATTGACAATAAATAATGTGTAAGAGATTAAATGGATAGATACGATGCTATGTATTTTCACAATATTTTAAAAAGTCGGTATGAGCATACATGTTAATTATAAACAGATAAACTCGGATAGATCTCTTGAAAATATCCATGTTTTTAAACACTTTTAATCTTTCAGGCAATTTATTAAAAAGTTTGAGGCCTATGTATCGACTAGTCGCCTGGAACTTGGCAGTACGTGCTACGAACGGTTGGAGATACTGAGTTTTATTCCTGGTGTCATGCCGATGTACTTCCTCGTGGGATATGGCCGAGCTCTTATTGCAATAAAATTTGCAAAGACCTTCTTGAGCAAAAATTGCATATACGATCAGTATCACTAGTTAGATAGATGATAAATGCCAGCCAATTCCGCGAAGTATGGCTCAAGTATTTAGAAATTTATTCGAATCGAGCGGCAATTCTGTCAAACGTATTGACCATTAAATGTGGGGTATTATTGTTTCATAAGCCGCTTTAAAATAAATTACCAAACTCTTATTTCTTATGAAGAATAACGTTTGCCATCGCCCATTTATGCTTATTGATTGTTAAATATAATTTTAGTCAATATATTCCTTTTTTTTAACCATCTTCAAAAGAAGGAGGACGTTATCAATACGGTTGTATCAATTTTTTTATTTTTGTTACCTCAGAACTCTGTTATTTATAAACCGATTTTAAACATTATTTTTTTAATTGAAAGGATATACAATACTTACAGATTGGTTTAATTTTTATCAAAATTCTGTTCTGATGATGGGATCCATGAGTAATTGAGTGAAATCATCAAATATTATCATATGAAGTTGAAAATTTACATGTTGTTTAATTCCGATGACAATGCATTTTTTATGGTAAGCATGACCTGATTCTACACCCTGTGTTGGCTCCCGATGAGGGGACTCCTCTACGGTCAACAGCACAGGCATGAAAATTTGTATACTCATTCAGTTATGATAGCCCGTTTTAAGTTTCACAGTGGCATGGCTGCTGCACCCAGGGTTGGCTCCCGACGAGGGGACTCCTCAACGGTGAGCAGCACAAACACAAAATTTTGTATACGCATTCAATTATGATATCCCGTTCTTAGTATCACCATGACATGGCTGCTGCACTTATAAAAAAAACGGAGTCGGTTTTCATTTTGTTTAAAATTTTGTCTATTATCCTAATGTTCATCTCATTGTTAGTGACAGAAAAAACCATGTGGGTCGCCGCATGGCCGCCATGTTGGTTGTTATGATTGTGTTTGTGTTTGCTCTCGTACACCCGGTGTTTTCGTGATTCCTGTGATGCACAACAAGCACGGGCGAAATAGGCAAAATTCATATAATATCAATTCATATCATCAAGCAGGGTCGGTAAAATGTCTAAATATTACAATTTTAAATACAATACTAAAAGAAATCCTAAATGAATCCATGAGGCATGTAATAAAGTAAAATAACATAATAATAATTCACAAGAAAGCCAAAACACAACAAGGCACAACGAGCGAATATGGCGTCTGACTTTTGGCAGTAATATTCAAGTAGAGGTAGTCTGATACTTAGCACCGAACCACTAATTTAATATCAATCGCCGTCTTTGCTTTAGTAGCTGCAGTTTTGGCAGGAAACACAAATGCGTTAAGCTAAAATTAGCTATCTCGAAGAGTATCTTGAAAAACCTAATGTGTCTTTTACGTACGGGTTCATCTTTTATGTCCAGTTGAAAGTTAGGTTTAGCTAGACTTATTTGAGAGTTTCTGATGACTTTTCTCATATTATTAGGTTTATCCCCTTCGCTGCACAAACCAATTAGTGATCGGTACCAGAATTAAAGGTTGTTTAAGGACAGATACATCTTTAATTACCGCGGTTCTGTTGGCGATTACGACGTCAACTTCATTGATCACTAATCTAGATATCAGATTTTATCTCGACATACACTTATTTGTTTCTTTTTAAATGATGTATCCATTGCGATAATTTTGTTAGCATCTAAAAAGTTACAAGTTAATATTCTCTATCTTTTTGCTTCGTGACCTACAGATAAGTTGCCTGTCTGTTTTATTCTAACTTAATGTTGAAATCTCCCATCAAAATAGACTTTTGTGATAGCTGGTTTTTTCATTATTTTAGCAATATTATGGCATAATAGCAATATGCTATGCTCTATATCTACCATAATATATACTTACCCTAATATAATATGGTATCATTCGCCAATTATTAGTTTATTGGAATCTCAGTATACTTGCATTTGGAGGTTGATTACTAAGAAGTTAATTATTTGCATTCCAAGTTGCATTTGGGGGTTGATTGCAACAAGTTAATATATTACTTTGGTTCCCACTTTCACATGATTCTGCATTAGAGATCTTTTACCATTGTCTATATTTGTTGCATGGGATGCAACTCTTTTGCAAGAAGAATGAGGTCATCTACAAAACACAGATGACTGAAGAGGAATCTAAAGAAATATTAGATAGAGAGATGTTATTATTTTCTTTGTCGATTCAAGAATAAAACAATCTTACCTGATTCAAACTCAACCCCGGATCCCGGTCGGATCTGCTCAGCTGAGAAGTGACGATCGAAGCCATGGTCAATTTTTGAGAAGGAGACATCGTCCTCATTATTGGAAGTACTTCGCTGAAACCTCGCACGTTCTCCTTCTTCTTCAACGCCTGCTGGACAGCGGCTTTAATAGAATTCTCCTTAGCTCGGAACGCATTTGATACTTGGTACGTTTTCTGAGTCGGTTTCTTAGAAACCGGATCCAGTATTTCCAGCCTAGAAGCAGCACGTGCTGGTATTCGTTTCTCCAGGCGATTTTTGTTCGGATGGTTGAAGTCTTCGACAGAGTCTACATTGAATTGCGGCCTATGAGAATTCGTATCGGATTTAGGTTTTAATATAATCGGTTTAACAACTTTGTCTAATTCAGATCGGTCTACCTCATCGCTTCTTCGCGATGCTGGATTTATAGAACTGAACATAAAGTCGTCGATATCATCATCACCTTTACTTAATACTATAACAGTTAAAATTATGGTTAATAATACTTTATTGGTCGACATGTTTACGTTTGAGGTTACTGCCTCGTTTTGCACTGGTTACTGCGCTCCAGACAGGTTTAAGCATGACCTAAAACTGACATCTGCGTCGACCCACTCGGCCTCAATACGATCGAACCAGTATTTCTCGATTGTGACATATTCACCAAAAAAAACACTCAGTCTCAAGTTTATCCCAACACTTGCATTTCTGCGCCAATTTGACAACTTCGCCAAATGTCAACCGCGAAATTAACTGTAAAATCGGATGGCGATCGAAATGACGAGCACGCAACTTGAAATTTAAAGTCGTGTTGCCAACCGCGTGTGCGCGCGCGCGCGACTCACACTGCAATGCCGGTTGGCTGAGGTCGATCTTTCTCTTTGACTGTCAAGTTGAGTGCGGAGATCTTCTCAAACTTTCCACTGTCTATTGATCAATCTACGTTTATTGTGATATTGATCACCGTCTATTCAAAAGTCACTTGTGAATAGGTCGATTGTTTTTGGAAATTTATCATTGATCAATTGACCAACGGTACTTAATTATTTTCGGAATGAACAATAAGCCTTTCAATATTGGTCACAAGTAAGAGTGATCCCGGAGCCAAGCCAATATATAAATTTCCAGTGCAGTTTCTCCTATTATATTCTCCGGTTGTATTGAATCTATTGGGAATGGCATTGCGATCGAGATCAATTGGAATATTCAAGGACCATTATAAGAATGGGTTAATAAAAATAGATTTTTAGAAGCCAATATTTTTTTGATTTTTTACATTGATTACTTATTAATTTGATTATTATTATTGTATTTTTATTTGTTTATAATTTTTGATCGTGATTATTTCATCGCATAACTCGATAACTCGAAATTAGTAATTCTGAGAAAAACGCATTATAATGTTTTTTCAACTCGTCACCATTTTTCATTTGTGGAAACTAATAAGTGCACCTAAATACTAACCTAAAACTACATAAGTGGAGATACCGAGTTCTTGCGCTACGGTAGCAGACAGCGCTGCGAACTATCAGCTAGAAAGGTCTACATATCAATTTTTAGGCTGGAGCTGATTTTCAACTTATCAACCACCGTTAACACCCGAGAGCGGGGCAGTTTCAGTTATCTGATTTTAAGGGAATATAGAGTTGATTTTGTACATCTTCTATGCATACTTATCTCAAAAATGTCAATTTTCGAGTTATCAAGTTATAATTGTAAGGCGACGATTTGATGTTAAAACTTTTGATTTTGATTATTTTATTTTAATTTCATTAAACAGTGGTACTAATAATATATATTATTATGTCCTCAAATTCAGGTTAAAATATCCTGAGGATACCCCTAATTTGCAGGATTCGTAGTTTTATTATATAGTCTTTATCTATTCACAGTTTTAATTTTAAATTTTGTGGTTTTTTTTGTCAATTTTTTGTATTGACAGCTACAAATAATAAGTTATTATTATTATTATTATTAAAATAAAGCTTTATTGGAAGGGCGGCGAACAGGCTCAAATAGTCTTAATCAACATGGAAAGGCAAGAAGATCTGAGTATAATCAGAAAAATTGAAAAACTGCTAACTATATGTTTCTCACAATCTCGCAAAACTCGCCATCTCAAGTCTTAAATCGCACATCTAGGCACAGGGTAGCCCTAGTTAGATGCGTGACGTGCCTCGGGTTGCATGGGATTGTGATGAATCAACTTGTCGCTTATTTAATTAAAAAGTAATTATTTTTTCTTATGTAACCTTAGATAAGACATGTAAAATGAAATAAATATTGTGGATAGTCGTATTAGTAGCGACAACAACACCAGTGAAGATGTGTAAATGAGGTGTTAATGACTGCAAAAAGTTTTATTTTGTACTTCAGCCTCAAATTAAATCCCGTATGCTATCCTGAAGGACGAAGGCAACACTATATAAGCCATTGGGAATTAACTATATGTCTTTGAAGGCAATTTTTTTGTAGTACGGAAGGATGACGCGTGGAGAAGACGATAGAAAGATAGACTATAGACGTAAGAAAAAGAAAGAAAGAACTATATAGCCATTTATACACGTGAGATTCCTCAAATTCGAAAGGCTCGGGTGGTTCGGGTATGTTATAAGGATGGACATAGGATTTGAAACTCATTCTTTATAGAAAACAATCGGGCATCGTAAGAATGGACGACCTAAACTGTGGTGGCTTGATTCTTTGATTCAATACCTAAATGCATTTTGATTATATAACTAAATAACCTAAGCTCAGAATAGGGTGGAAAGGAAAAAGATTTTTATAGACAAGTAAATATGTGAAAATGAATAAATATCACGAATGCTGTTACAAAAATTGAACTACTGTGTTATCGCACAAACAGCACAGGCAAAATACGTGCTGTTTGTGCAGCACGGGCATAATAATCAATATTAAAACATTGTTAAACAGGCAGGGTCGTTAACATGCCTAAATAGAAGATTTCGAAGCAATAGTAAAAAAAAACAAAATCCAAAATCTATGGTATAATAATGTGAAATATCGTCAAAATTCACAAGAAAGCCGAAACACAACCACGCACAACAAGCGAAAATGGCATTTGACGTTGCCAAGTAATACTCAAGTAGTGGTGGTCCGATACTTTGCTCCGAACCACTATTTAAGTATCACTCGCCGTCTTGGACTCGACTATAAAACGAAACCTGGTACTTAGGTACTACTCAGTTATCGGCCAGTACTAAAGTAATAACCAAGTATAGGGGGTCCGATTCTTGGCACCGAACCACTACTTAAGTATCACTCGCCATCTTGGACTCGACTATAAAACGAAAACTGATACTCAGGTACTTCTCAAGTATCAGCCAGTGCTGAAGTAATAACCAATATTCGACTATAAATTTGGTTATCACAGGCTGTGCTGGAGAATCCGTAACTAAGGAACAAGCGCCAAAAAGTCACGTCATTTTATGATAAGAATTATTGGTCTCTCTACCAAATTTGTCTTTATGGATGTTTGAAGACGATAGTAATGCCAGTATGGCTCTAAGAGCATTACAGTTACCGCGAATCTGCTGTGAAAATCTGGTCCTAAATAGACCAGATTTTCGTAATTTAGAAAAGTCAAACAATAAGTAAGAATTTTATTTACAAGCTAAATTCACATTCCTCTTTTTTCTTCAACAATTAGGTTTTGAGTTTTAAAAATTAGTCGCGGAAACTACCTAGAAGCGATATTCATATTTGTTTTCTTGTCAAAATGTTGTTGCCCATTATCTTTTTTATCTTACTATAACATCGGATTTTTGCAAATCACAACTGTAAATATTTTCATCCGAAAAAAAGAGTTTTTGGAAACGAAGAGATAATTACTGAAACCTCGGCGCGCGAGTAAAACTCGCATTTGACTTCTTTTTTTTTACTTATCATAAAACATTTGTGTCTCATGTGAGCTTTCCAAATGGCTTTAATAACATTATATTGTATACATTACGATTCTATTTCAAGAAATAATTTCAAATTATTCAAATAAAACCTTATCAAATAAACCTTTATATCAATTTCGGAAAATTTACAATTAATATAATTGAGCGTATACTTACTGTTGAGAGATGGTGGTAAAGTATTGCTAACGGAAGTCACGTTTAAGGGGGAATACATGAGGAAGCGTGCGACCAAAATAAAAATATCAAATTCAAAGTAAAATATATGATTACAAATACATATTTCAATTATAATATAATATTAAACGAATAGTTAGATAAAGGTCTTACTTTTAATTAAAACAATAAGGTTTAATTTTAATTTAATTCAAAATTTATATAATAAGGTTTAATTAATGTAATTAGGGTTTGATTTAATAGTCTTTAATATAAGTCCGTAACACGCGGATAAATATCGATAAGCACGAGTCAAAATGGAGTTCTATGATTTTTAGACTACGATTTTTATGTATAATAATATAACCCTGTCATCCCCCTGAACATTAGATCATAATTATCACTGGAGAATGGAAATAAACAAAGTAAACCGGCTGCTAAATTTGTTTACTTTGATTTTTTCATTCCGTGACGACATATAGCCTAATGTTCTGGGGAAAGGTAGCAAATTCGATAAGATCCTTCAAGTAAGGGCAGTACGCGATCTATATATAGCTTCTTCAAGAACTTCGTGTACAATCGTTTTCATCGATTCGGGAATCATGACGATGTACTCGTGCTACATCCACCAAAATATAATGTTCGCTCGTAAACATATATCGAAGATCCCGGCCAATAGTGATTTCCATCAACACAATACCAGACATTTTATTTATATATAAGTAATGCAAATATAAAATGAGAGTAAACAATTTCAGCGTAAGAATTATGCACAAAAATACTTACAAAATTAAATCATAATAAAAAATAATAATACATCGCATAGTCTAGTGGAAACGTCACCTAACTAGGCCGGGACCTGTTCTAAGGTAAACATTTATTTTTTAATGTGCTTGCAACATTACCGTCTTTGTAAAAATGGCATATATTCCATTTATGCGTAAAATAAGATAATTGCAAAACCATATTAAAAATGACCAGATACTTAAAATTACAAGTGGAAAATTTAAATGTCAGCAAATAAATTCAAATCAGAAAAAAATATTATTTAAAATATTCAAAATTTGAATAAGAATTTAAATAAAATAGTGCTGCATTTTACTTATAACTAATATAAAAAATAGTTTTAAAACTGACCTTGATCTTGTGTTAAAATATATTTGACCTACTCCTTAATCGGCACCAGCTTAGCCAGTTGCGTTGCAGTTTCCTTCATCAAGGCGTCTGTTTTCATAATAAGGTTCCTGCGCACGGGCCGGCTCACTAAGTCTAAAGTTCACTCGATCTAAAATTATTATCGGATCAGTCGCTCTAAAATGCAGTGAGAATAATTTTAGTGCGAATGAGCTTTAGACTGAGTGATCGTCCGTTAAAATATTGAAAAATAACATCGAGGGCCACTCAGTCTAAAATGTAGCAATTCACTCCTCAGCGGGTCAGTCAGTCTAAAATGTAGCAACCTGTGAATTATAACAGCCTGTCCGCTACCGAAAAATAGCGGCCTGCGAATTGTTGCCAGTTTTCCTCTTTTGTTTCGCTCTCGGAGAGAACCAATTAGAATAAAAAATGTAGTCCATAGCTTAGTCGAAAATCCAATATATAACAAGAGATTTAGATAATGCTGTATCCATATTCTAAGAGTATCATGATGTAAAATAAAGAAAAATATCCTGATAGTTGACATTTTCTAAAGAGCGTAATTATTCTTTTTATCGGCGAAGCTTACGAGGATATTGCTGAATTTGATAAGAAAATTAAAATGTTTACATATTTAGTACACGATAATCAATTTTCACGACTATCAAAATATTACTATAATAATAATGGTTACAAACGTTGTTCACTTTATTTATTCAGAAATTTTCATATTCATGTAATTTTATAATTATTGATGATTCATATTCCGTATATAAAAACTTGAATCAATTGACAAGTCACAGCAATCACGATAGTTAATTTTCCATAATAAATTACATTACTGAGCATGTTACTCGAAATGATACGTCAAGTGAAGGAGTGCCTACCTACTGGAGTAGAATAGAATTGTATTTTATTGTCTTAATTTCTAAATCAGTAAGTAGATAAATCATCTAAGAGAGTAAAATTTGAAGAGTTTTTCAATAAAATCCTTTAGAATACTAAATAATCGAATTATGCTGATTTTTTATGGAAATTCTGTACACCCTGAAAGGGTTTAAATTCATCTAAAGCATGCATCGACTTTATTGCCTTTAGTTTAAATAGGTTATATCTATCGATTAATGTTTTATTTCGTTAAGAATATTATCTTTTGCTAGGCTTTCGCCATTTTGAACTTATTGTGATATTATTTAAGATTTTAAAAAATGAAGCTTTTGTCAGGATGTACTTTAGACTTTCATCTACTTCTCCCTATATAATTTATAGTTATATAATAATTCCTTATAAGTCATCAACTGTGATCCTTCGAAGATATATTTCCGGGTTTACATGGCACCGACCCTTAACGGAAGTCTTAGCCTCATTTTAATGAATGACACTTCATCGCGTTCATAATTAATTTTGGGGATAAACTGATTTACATCCATTTTAAAATCATAAATTTAAACTCATCCATCGAATAATTTCACACTTTCCTCGAGTAATAAATACATATTTAAATTTCTAGTTTAGGATTTTACTTTAAATAATTGTATAATTAAAAAAGAAGATTAAGAGTCGTACGTGCAAGAAAGTTACCAAAGAGCAGGTCTTCATAAAAATATTAATGGGCCTCATTGACCGCTTATGCGAAGTGTACGTACAGAGAAAGTCAAAGTAAAGATAATTTTAATATAAATAAAATGGTGTCAACAAGTGAAACAAAAATGTGCGCACATCCGTTGAATCCACTGCATATATATTAGGTTCGGCAACTATAAACCGATTAAAACATATTTACCTATATACGTCCATTTTCGAGAAATGTATTGTCGAGAAATATATTTTTTTCTGTAAATTTGGTTTGTTACCCGATTTATTATATAAAGAAAATGCTTCCTAATTTCAATTAAATTCATTTGAATATTTAAAAATAAATATTTACATCCTCCTTTCATTTAAAGTAATGTGCATTACTTTAAATGAAAACGATTACAGCGATTTGTAGATGAAAAAAAATTAAAAATAGCTCCCCTCAAGACAGTAACGTCCCGATTCGGGTACGATGTATTCTAGTCAATGCTCAGTAACGTCCCAAAACGGCTAAGAGCGCGGGGCGACAAACCGTTAGATATGTGTGAGAAAGACGGATAAATTCCGTATTATACGATTATTCAGTTGTGTTTCTCGCATTCTAGAATCCCTAATATAATTGTTTGTATTCTGGGGCACTTAGTCGAGTGCTGCCATTGCTCGGATCTGTGCTTCTCCTCGGATTATATGTAGCTTCTCCTCGGATATATGTATGAAAATAAATAAAACGAACTAATAGATTTGGTAAAGCATGTAATAACGTACCTACACAAATGTGTTTACAATTTCTAGACAGGGTTTTGTATTTTGAGATAAAACGTAGATATCGCTGAATAAGTGAGTTTTTCCAGTTCTCCAAATTTCTAATAATTATTCATAATTATCCAATTGTTTTACAAAATGAGTTTTTAGTGTTTTATATTTCAAATTGTAATGCAATCATTCTACAATTCTTCTTTTTATGATCCATTAAGTAGTTTCTTTCTTATGATCGTCTTTCTAAAGTGCTATGTTTTTGACTTTCAACTCTCGGAATGACGGAAATGACTATCTAAATTATAAAATTTGAAAATGATTTTTGAAAATGATAAGTGAGTAACTATCGATCATATGCATTTAAAACATCATGTGTTTTATTCATTTTGAAATGGTGTATTGTTGCTGAATTGTGGTGGAACACGTGCCAGTACAATTGACAAAAGTAATAAGAAAGTCCCGTCCAAAAGAAGCAGGTCCTAGCAACCTAGCCCTTTTTAGCCGCGATTAATAACAAATAGTTGTATAATGTTTATTTTTAGTGCCGTTTGACCTATCAATAGGCTCGATTGCGTTTCTTTTGCACTAATATCGGAAATTAGTTCATGTGAACGAGAGAGAGCAATACGTCAGAGCGGAATGTCAAATGAGTGGATGTCACTTTTCCGCATTGAAACTACCCACCGAAGGTAAATCAGCTAAATCAAACACCGCATGAAATGTGATCAAACTTAAGCCGTGGCCAATTATATTAGGGCCACGCCGCGTGTTGTAACCTTGGGATTGAATTCGGTTTCATATATTTAGTATCGAAATGATTATATTATACGTCGCCGAGCTGACGCCACGCAGATCACTCGATTTCGATCGGCGTGGGATCGGTGGTGGGGGAAGCACGCGTTGGCTCGCTTCTCGCTATAGTATAATCAGCCGTGGGCAATTGCATTTGCGCGCGTGGCCGAGCAAGTGAGCAGACGCATACCTACGTAATACGTATTTTAGTGCGCTTATTTAATAAAAGGATGTATTGTAGTCGAATTGTGTTTTTGTCAATCTAAAATATTGGGGAAATCTAGTTTCCTCTCTTTCTAGTTTATTTACCTTGAATGCTATTCACTTCGAGTTCCTCTTACTGTTTTATTGGATGCACCCAATATTTCCTCTTCTTTCTTTTGTTCTTCAGTAGGCTTAACATAAGTAGGCAATATTTTCCTTAGCATCCGTATCTGAGTCGGACGAAAATATTGTAGACAAGAGCGGACGATGACGGCCACCACTGAACTGACACGAAAATTCGTCAGCAAGCGCGGCGACACGACACTTGCAACACGCGGCGTGGCCCTAATATAATTGCGGCGTTATTCGAGCGTCTATAAGCTCGGCAGGTAAATGTGGTGCAAGAAAATCGACGACAGCTCATTTCATATTCCGTTATAACATATTGCTCCGTCTCGTTCGCTTTAACTAAGTTACTATTTTATTTCACGAAGAAACGCAATCGGGCCCACTGCCTCAGTATATTTGTGCGTTGTGTATAACCCACGCTCTTGTGTTAAAAATTATTCAATTTCATATATTTTATTAAAACCAATTGTCAAATATTTCTATCAATTTAATTTTATTTCCAAAAATCATTTAGATTTTTTTGTAACAGTACAAACTGTAAATGCAATATTGGATCAAATTATTAGTAAGACTGTTTTCTGACCTCAAAGTCTATGTCCTACCCATTTCCAGAGATGATAATTAGATCTAAAGGAGTCAGTTACTCCTTTAAAGATAATTCGAGTTTTAATGACAACCGTTTAAGGTCCTTCCGCAATGAAGTGGTCATAATGATAGTTAATTATCGTCGTCCTTTCAACCTGACCTACGGGCTGGAATGGAAATTAAAACAGAATGTAGGTGGCAATGAAATAAAAATATAAACCTTATATGGGATAAATAAAATATAACTAAAATAATATGTATAATTAACATAATTAAAATAAGAGGACATAACTAAAATAATATACCAGTCATAACTAACTAAATAATATAATAATAATATACTCGTATATAATTACCAAAAAATAATAAAAAGGCACCGAGTTTAATTTGAGAATATATCGGAAACAGATTTAAAAAAATTATTACACATTTTAAGAAAAATACATACAACAGCCAACCATCGTGGAAGTGTAACAATTTAGGTGCCAATAGATAAAACAAACAAAAAAAGTTTATTACATAACAAAAATTTATTAACCCGTTGAGTATGATACGACCAGATCTGGTTCCGCGTTTTTTTCACTTCTTTGACGTTCTCATATTTATTCATAGTTATCTAATTGTTTTACAAAATGATATTTCAATATTCTATATTCGAAATTTCAATGCAATCATTGTGGAGTTGTTCTTTTTATGATTGGTGTAGTAGTTTCGTAGTTATAGTACTTTAAGGTCGATGTCGCCGAAAATCCTGCAAAAGAGACAGATGCATCCATGAAAATACCCATTTACTCCAAGGGTTAAGTAACAAAAATGCCATTTATTTTTATACAATTAGGATTTTGTATATTCGCAAGGAACGAAGGACAGGAGAGGATGGGATGAGACGTAGTATAACTAGGAATTTAGGGACATGAAATACTTTTTCCGAAACACTTGAAAAGTAGAAAAAGTTGGTGCGTTTCTGATATTTGACAGGAGCTGGTTCCATAGTCTAGCTGCATGAACGGTGAAGGAATTAGTTAAAAAAAGAAAAATTAAGAGTGGAAATCGCAATGTTACTATCCTGACTGGAACGGAGTGGAAGACCATGACTTCTTAGGAAGTCATGGTCTTCCGCTCCTAAGTGATTGAATTTTTCGGTTAGGTAGGAGGGAGCGGTAGGATTGTTGAGGATGTTATAAAGAAGGGAAAGAATATGCATTATAAATAAGATAAAAAACAAATTTACCGCGTGAATTTTGTAGCACCCGACATTCACGCGGTAAATTCATTTCTTATCTTATTTACATTGTCAAACAACCGCGATAGTCTCTGATTTCATAAGAATATGCATTTTTCTACGTTCACGTTTTCGAAGCCAATGAAGTCTGATTCTATACTCAGAGACGTGATCATTTTTTTTCGCATTATAGATATACCTAATGCATACATTTTGCAACCGCTCCAATTTGTCGAGGATGGCTTCAGTGGCGTCAAGGTAGCAAACATCAGCATACTCTAGTATGGGCAATAACAGTTTTTGAGCTATGGTCTTTTTAACCTCCACTGGTAAAAATGTAAAAATATTACAATTTAAAATAAAGAATGTTTAAAAAAATATCATATGACTAAGCCATTTAATCCACAGCAAGAAATTAAACTTAATTATTAAATAATGCCGTATATCCGATGTTCTTAAAATTGATAAAACAATTAATTATAAATTTAGTATAAAAAATTTAAATCTTTGAAAAACAATTTAACCTGCTAAAGTACTCGTACCTAATTATCTATAAATGGAATAAACAAAAATTAAAAATATAAAACGAGTAGTCAGTTATATAGTATAGTATTCAAATTAGAAATATTAGAAATATAAACTTTGAGCATTAACAATGGCGCAATAGAAATAGCCAAGATAAATATTAATGTAATAATACATCTCCGATCATCAATGGGCTTGTATTTATTAATGTAAACAGTCAATATTTCAAAAGAATATGTTGTAGAAAAACTTATAATGAAAAAGTATAAAATTCAATACTGTATTCATATAAGGATAAATTGAATTAATTGAATATAATTAATTTAAAAGAATAATACATTAAACCTACTTGAAATTAAAACCTAAAATAGTAATAATAAATTAAACTTAATAAAATAAATTGCGTCCCTAGTATAAATATCTTCGACCTTTTTAAAAAATTTAACTTCTCCTGATTGTCAATTGAAGACTTCTGACGCACAACGGAATCTTATTGTAAAAAAGGTGCTTTACTTATAACCAAGTTAATTAAATACTTTTAGTACTTATATTTCAGTACTTTCCTTGCCTAAGTAAAAGAGCATTTTGAGAATTCCATTGGATGATTTTTCCAAAAATGTTTGAATATATTATATTTACCCATGATGCCAAAACTTGCTATGGGAGTAAGACTGAAATAAATTTCTGAATATCTGTCGACGAGCCTTGCTAGAGGCCCGTGACGTCTTCCGCTAGGCATTCTGCCTTTTCGTGGGATTTCGCGTGAACCGGGCCCATTGGCCCGGCTTTCGGGATATGGCGTCGCAGTGCTTTGAGCCCTGCGGCAAGACTCAGTGTTAGGCGCTTAGGCACCCTATTGTAAAGGATTGAGACAGGAGTGGGTACATGGCATCTTTTGTGACAAGACTGCTGTGCTGCGGTACCCGCGCTGGTGGTCCGCTAATCGAGACTAGTGCGTGGGTACGGCTTCCGGACATCTGGCGGCTTGGTGTGCAGCGGAGCGAGCTGAGGATGTGCTCGTGAGGCGAGGTGTCAGCCCTACAGTACATAGCGCGCGCGTGGCGCTTTACGTGTTCCCCCAAGGACTCTGTTTCATTAAAATCGTGTTCTAGAGTCGCGTTTCGGGCGTACCAAGGGGCTCCTGACACTTTTCTTAGCCCCACAGAACTAGCTGGATGTTTGTCCGCTGCGATGACGAGATAAGGTGGTATCAGGCCATTGCCGGGTACGTGAGTTTCGTCCTCACGTACATCTTCAGCGTCAGCAGTCGTGTCTTTTCGCCGGGATCGCGGCCGAACGGAGAACGGGCAGCAGCGACTGAAATGACTCACGCTTTGACAGTTTTAGTGTATGTTTAAGGAAAGCTCACTGAAGAAATGTAAACAGTTATAGGTGATAAAAAGAGCATTAGTTGTTATACGCATATCTATCATTAGAAAGTTCACTTCTTATAAGTGTTCTGAATTCATGCCTCGATATCGTCCCACATAGATATAATTTATTCGACTCGTATACTTCGAAGTGCCATCGACACCACAATAGATAGAAGTTATTCACATTGTTGTCACTTTCATCTTCGCACTTCTGGTGAGCTATGGATATCAGTTAATCACCCGGCTATAGGATGACACGACCGAATGCCATCAGGAAAAAACGCCTCCACCACAAATTGAAAGAGGACGCGCTTATATTTTACTTTCATTTCTCGTGAAGCATGGATAATGGGCACCCGTCTATGCTGATAAGTTTCTCCACTGCTCATTCGCGGCATTCATTAAAATCATCTTATTGAATTTAATTTAAAAGTGCGCGCGGTAAGCATTTCTCTCTCTATATTGTCATAGTCGGGCGGTTATCGTCGAAGCGAAACGTCAATAAAATTATGAATTTAACATAAGAAAAGGTCAAGGTGACATTTTACTCTTGGGAGTAATGAATCCGGTTACCAACATAAGCCCTAATATCTCAGAAACTAGGAATGATAGCTTATTCATATAGAAAAGTATTTTATATGCTATTTAATACTACTCAAATAAGATTCAGAAAGTTCTTGGTTGCTGTAAACTGTAAAGTAATGTCACCAAAAAGCCTTAACTTGAGTATGATACGACCAAATCTGGTTCTGAAACAATTATCCGTTGAATATGATACGACCAGATCTGGTTCCGCGTTTTTTTCACTTCTTTGACGTTCGCATATTTATTCATAATTATCTAATTGTTTTACAAAATGATATTTCAATATTCTATATTCGAAATTTCAATGCAATCATTGTGCAGTTGTTCTTTTTATGATTGGTGTAGTAATTTCATAGTTATAGTACTTTAAGTCGATGTCGCCGAAAATCCTGCAAAAGAGACAGATGCATCCATGAAAATACCCATTTACTCCAAGGGTTAAAACCAAATAAATGATGTTTTGAAAATCGACTTACGAATTCACTGCTTTTGTTTTTTATTTTTCTTTCTGTACTGCTACAAAAAACAGTTGTGTTACCCCAAGATACCGGAAGTAGCCAAAGACAGATTTCGCTGAATATTAATTTCATAAATAAAATCGATGAGCGCCCTCTCTCGTCCGGCGGTGGAACCAGGCTGGGTCCCCGACGCCTCAGGCGGTACAGTTCGTTTCTCTGCTAGTCTCGGGCGGCGCAGCGTTAATATTTGATTAAAATATATGGCGGAATTTAAATATTACTAGTGCTACAAGTGAGATATTCCAACAAAAAAATCAGAATGTGATTTCGACCCAATAAGTCATCTGTGTACCAAATTTTATGTCCAATAATTCGAGGATGATATATGACTAGTGCGCCCCTTCCCCTGCCGGACCGATTTCAACCACTTTTTTCAACTCTTGCCATAGCCAAATGATGCCTGCATACTAAATTTCAGCTCAATCGGATTAAGACTTTGGGCGCTATCGTGGAGGAATTCATAGATACAGACACACATACAGAGAAACACACACAGACGCACATACAGACCATATATTCATAAAACAGTTACTAATTCAGTTTCACAGAATTAAGGATCAACAGACAAGAAGCCAACAAATTAAAAACACAAGGCAAGCTACTGGGTCAAATTATAATATTCCGATTGTAAAATCTTTATTTGCCCAAAGGCATTTTTACTTCCTTGCGCCGAGATTTTATAATAATTTAAATGAGAGTTATAAGAATGCAAACAACTTAAATTCATTCAAAATACTTATAAAGAAGTACCTGCTTGAAAGGGGTCCAATGTATGCTGAGTCTCAATTGCTCTCGCTAATAAGTTAAGTTGTTTTATTAAATTATGTATTAATAACTAATATCAAATCTCGTGTATTATTTGCTTATGTATATATATGTGTAGGTATGTATATATATATATTTATGTATGTGTGTATGTATGTGTATATATATATGTATATATTCTTATGTATTATGCAATGCAACGTAAGTTCATAACATCAAAAGAGTTAGCTCATCGATACCATTGATTTTATAAAATCAATGTCGATACCTTTAAACAAAAATCAGCATCCCTAGATACGGGTCTCTGAGCTAGTTAGGAATGCGGATAGACATTTTCACCATAGGGTGTGCTCAATCTCTCCCAACTCAACCATAGTATGTTAATGGTGTGTATATGACATAATTATAAAGTT
Source organism: Micropterix aruncella (assembly GCA_944548615.1). Taxonomy (NCBI): domain Eukaryota; kingdom Metazoa; phylum Arthropoda; class Insecta; order Lepidoptera; family Micropterigidae; genus Micropterix; species Micropterix aruncella. Next base: position 31,517,058 of record OX155956.1, read on the forward strand.
ATTGTAAATTAATAAATAATACATAAATAAATAAATCTGGAAATGGCCTTAATCGCCTTCGGGGCTCAAAATGCCTATTTCCGTTTTTATCTCGATTTTTTTTAACCCGAATAAAGACGAATGTCATAAAAACGAATGAATAATCGTTTTAGAAAATTTAATAATATGGCATTGAATAAAATTTATTTGAATTAGAAATTCCAACACAAACCAAAATTATACAAGTTCAAAATAATTAGGTTAAAAAACGGCAATTACATAGGTGAGGACCTAATATTGTATTAGGACTAATTGAAACTAAAGTCTTATTAAAATGATTTTCAGCATATATTTCCCAGACCCCAAAAACCTCGCTCGTTGGAGCTATTCAGAGGGTAGTTCACGTCTCCTTTGTAGCAATTCCCTTTGCACAGCTGGTCATATTCTAGCTGGCTGCAGACCGTCACTAGATTAAGAACGGTACACTTACCCCTACAACAAAATCCTTGCTGTTATTCAGCCTCTTAGTGGCTCATGCCAACAAGGGTCTGACAGCCTACAAACCTTTAATGTAGTTTGTGCAGGAAGTTCAAAACCTTTCTCAATAATCGACGAGGCTTCAGATTAGGTTCTGGAGGACGATTCGGTATCTAAGGAGTATCCATTCTCTGAGTCTCGATGCGCAGCCCTCGGTCCAGATATAACTCTTTGCTATCTATCTCAGAAGATGACTTTTATTATGGAATTAACTGTTCCATGGGAATCAAATACCCGAAAGACCAAGGGTACAAATTAAATAAATACCATGATCTCGAAATGCCGTCACTCGGAACAGCTTCACTGTTCACATGCAGGCGGTGGAAGTTGGCTCTCATGGCCAGCCAGCGAAGTCTCTGTTTCACCGCTTTCAAGATCTTAGTCTCTGCAGCAAAATAATCAACTCCTTCCTAAACAACTTCCTAGAAACTAAGGCTTCGAAGAAAGTGAATGGATGGGTAAGGTGGCCGCTCATACTTGGCAAGACAGCTGTCCTAAACATACCACAGCTGTTCGTTAGTCCGGAGTCCACCGCTCGGTATTAATGCAGTTTAGCAAACTCGTCAAAGTGGACGATGTTTTAATGTCACCTCAGGGCCGGGCCACACGGAGCGGTGCGGTTGCGGCGCGGCGCCTGAGCGGCGCCGCTGCGGCCTCCTACATACAAATATCCATGGTATGTCACACGGTGCGTTCCGGCGTCGCACGAAAACCGGTAATATGCGCTGGAGCGGCACCGCTCTGTTGTTAAGTGCAGTCGAAGGAGGAAGGAGGAGGAACATGCTTGCCTGTTTCATTTGTTTTCACGTATTTTTGTTAATTTTCAATCGAAGTGTTTAAAATGAGTACCAACGAAGAAGATATTGACATTGACTACCTCATTTCACTAGTTCTACGTACAATTAACTACAACACTATTCGCCCACTGCGGCGTCGTAGTAACGTTGCGGCGTCGCACCGTGAAATATACGTGCGTACGCCCATACGGCGAAATCTTTTATTTGCGGTGCGGCGCCGCAGCGCATCGTGTGGACCGGCTCTAACGAAATATCGTTACGAATTATCGTTACGATTAACGAATATTAATCCCACTGATTCCGAATCTGTAAAAATCTGGCTCTATCTCTATAAATAAGCGAGATGTAGGCGTTTAAAATACGTTAAACACCTACATTTCGGTAGATCGTGGTATTTAAAAAAAAACAATACATAAACACCTATACGGTTGGTTTAGTTTGTTTTATAAAAAAAAACATCATAAAGACCTGTTTGGCAGTAGATTAAGTTAGTTTTTTATAAGCAATTCATATATGTTTCAAAACATTCATATAGCGGTAAGTAAGGTTAGTTTTCTTTTTCAAAAAAACCATCATAAAGACCTGTTTCGCGATAGGTTAAGTTGTTTTTTATATATGGCCTAGTTAGCTAACCTGCATTATAGAGATAGAGCAAAGATATTTACAGATTCGGAATCAGTGTGATGAATATAGTGGGGTGACATTAAAACATATTCCATGTAGAAGAGTTTGATAAACTACATTTCCACCGCTTATCCCGAGATGTGTAATTTATTTATTTATTTATTTATTTATTTAACAGGGGAAACATACAGCGCTACAAAAAATATTACAATTACATTAAATACAATATTTCTGGCCGATGACATGCTTTCAACAATAGTTTTAGTTGGTTAAGTCTCCAATGCGCACAGTGCATACTTTGGGGGTTCGGACGGGAAAAGGAAAGGAAAAGGAAGGAATGGGTGTCAATAGATTTTAAGTAATAATGTGCAGTAAAAAAAAATAAGAAAAATTTACTCCATCTTATAAACCTATCATATAAAGTTGAAGAACAAAGAATGAAAAACCAAATAATCACTAAGACATAAGTATCCCATGAGAAATGTCTGTGTCGCATTTTCGATTAATTTTAAGTATATGCACTGCCTAAATTTATTCTCTTTCATGTTAAATAGGGCAATATTCTGGATGTAATAAGTAATAATACAACTAGTATTACGATGGGCCCGACTCCAGTCGGTGAATTCCATGGTAGTTCCGTTTGCATTTATTATCTGAACGCCGCACTTGTGTTGCATTGATCGCTTTATTTTCCGAAATCTCTCCCAACTGGATTCACCGGTAAGATCGAACTACTCTAGTAAGGCTACAAGAAATGGGGAAAGAAGTGGATCCAGCAGCGAGGCTGGCGGCTCGTGCCGCTAACATACTGAAACACTTTAAAACCGGTAAACAAACATTGCGCGGTAAAATATTCCATGAAAAGTACCCGCAGCGCGAAAGCCATCGTTTACCATTTGTCAACTAAATTTGTTAACGCGCCGGCCGCGAATGCGGCGTAAAAATATGCTAAAATTGCGTGAAGGTTTCACTTTTAGAGCGAGAGATGGAAGTGATGGGCGATAACTACGCGATAAAGAGCCAAACTGAATATTAGATCTTATAATATGCGTGAAATTTAGCACTACAATACAGTAGATAAGTAACACACATGAAAGTAAAAAGAGATCTCGAATAAATTGAGCGAAATCCGTATCGAAACCCGTAGAGGATTCCACGGAAGCACTAAACCTACATATTAATGAATGTATGAATAAATATCTTTATTGCACACTAGCTGACCCGTGCCCACTTCGTTGAGCAGTAAAACTGTTTACCTGTGATGAAATTATAAGGGTAGTTCGGTTAGTACTGAGTGCCATGATTTATTTCCTGACTGCCAAAAGAAGGGTTATATTGTTACTGAATATGTATGTATGTATTTGCATGCCAATTTGACTATATTACCGTTATTTGTGAGTGACTTCTTGTGAGTGTCTTATTTGTGAGCGTATTATATCTTTATCTATTTATGCAATAAAAGGGAAAAGTCTTTTGTTTTGAACACTTGAGACGATAAATTTACTTATTTTGATAATAATTCATAATTGTCGATAATATGACCAATAAACATGACCTAACGATTTAAATTATTTTTTTAATATAAAATACTACTTTTTGTGACTTAAATATAAAAGTTAGACATATGCTGTTGTTGACTTTTTTGTAGGCATTATCAAGCTCTACAACTTTTCTCTAGAACTTAGTCATATATCTCTCATAGTTAAGGCAGCGTCAGTTAGAAACGTTTTTGTTCGACCGTTTATTCCCCGACTTACTTTGCAAGTCCGACTACCGCGAAAAAGTCTTTTCATTTTTCGGATTAATACGAGTATATAGCCTATGACACTCACAAATAACGTGGCTTTCTATTGGTAAAAGAATTTTCGAAATCGGTTTAGTAGATCCAGAGATTACTTCCTACAACGTCACAAACTTTACCTCTTTATAATATTAGTATAGATAATAGTATGAGAAGTACAACGGGCAGACTTATTGAATACTCCTTCAATCTCTTATAACCAACTCTTATGATGATCTGACAAATGGAAGAAATCAATATGATATTAATTATTATTACTTCTTAGACTATTGAAATATTAATTTCTTTAATCCTGGAATGCATTTAAATGTTATTTTGATTACACTAGCCAACAGAGAAAATGTAGCACGAACAAAGCCAGTTGTTCTGTACTAAATCGACTACGCTGATCACGAAAACGATTAGGTATTAAAAAACTTACTTGGAAGTCATAAGGCAGAAAACCATAAAGATCCTGTGGAAAATCTTCTACAGTGCTACGATAGACTAGGGTGTAGCAAGTCTTTAAAAAAGATACACTTCGTACATTCACACTTTGACTTCTTCCCCGAAAAATGTGATGCTGTTCGTGAGGAACATGGCGAACTCTTCCACTAAGAAATTTTGGCCATGGAAGAAAAATACCAGGAAAAATGCACTTAATCAATGTTAGCGGATTATTGCTGGACGCTCATCAGAAAATCACCAGCAACAAAATACAAGCGATTGCGCCATCAGTAACCTGCTTCCGAGGGAGAACTACAAGGTTACCTTGTAGTTCTCCCTCGGAGGAAGGTTACTAGGGCGAACTACATGCATAAACTTTTAAGGGCAATTCTGAAAAGCTTCAATAACTAAAAATCAAGAGCTAAACTTGCATTTTCATTATCATTTTCCTGTTCAGCACCCTTAAAACATAAGGATGAACTGTTTTCATCAATGGTATGGCAAAATAAGTAAAATTTTATTGGGTAGTATTATTTATTAGAATCTTAATATAGTTTTAAATAAAATTTGATTGTTTATACTTATTTGACTGGTTACTGTAAAAAAATCTCAAAAATATCAGTTGAACCTATTAATACCGTATATGACAATAATAATTGTTGTGTAATTATTCTACTACTCTGTACGACTTGCGGACATACAGCAAGGAAACAAACAGTAATAATCACACAGAATTGTTCAGTGGTAATAAGCATACACTTTAAATTGTACGCCCTGTTGTCAAACTGTATCGAACTACATATTGTGTACCAAAACATCTGTGATAGAGGCAATAAAAGAGTTAGAAGGAGAATGAAATTACAAAAACAAATCAAATTTACGTTTGTAATATAATAACATGTCTGGAAGGTCAAAGGATAAGAGAAAGGAGAAAGGAAGTTAAAAAAGAAGATTAAGTTTTCAGACATTCATTAATTTATTTCTTTATATATATTTGATTATATATATTTGAAGTTGTTCAAAAATATATAATCACATATATAGCCGCGAAATCTTTCTGTACCTTCTTTCCGTCGGAAGTAGTTTATTTATAAATGTAACTGTTTTTTGAAATAATAAAAAGTTTGGTGTAGCTATTTATACCTATAATATTTACTGTTTTTTATCCTTCTCGATATACATTTTATCCTCGTACAGATGAGAATAACAATGTTATAATTGTTTTAAGCATTATCCATTTTTATTTCTTTACTCAGAATCATAAAGTATCTGCTATCCTGATAGTGGAAGCGGTTCGTCTCTAATTTTGAAAGAATACTGTAATTTGTGATAAAAGCAAATCCTTTTGCACACGTGTGTTTATTAGACCAAAATAGTCGATTTGACCTGCCGCTGTTAAGGCCAAAAAGGCCCGAAAAGGCTCATGGGTCATTAAAATCAGCATGAGAAAAATCATTTTGGTTTATTAGCGACCATCTTGAAAAACGGCCGCTATTTTGAGTCCGCTGGGCCAAATATGTCGGAACGGCGGGTCAAATCGACTATTTTAGTCTAATAAATACGTGTGCAAAAGGATTTGCTTTTATCACAATTTGCAGTTTTTGTTATTTGCAATTTGCTATGAGCAATAAAATGATAAAATACGGGTTACTTCGCTTTGGCGGGCGACCGTCTGTTCAGCGTTATCAATGTATGCGATTTACTCATACATACGTGCGTGGCCGCTGCCGGCAAGCGTAAATTACCTACATTTGTGTAAGGGCATAGGCTCAGGACCCTCTTAATAACGTCGAAATCAAAATAAAAAGAATATTTAAAACAAGAATGGTAGGACATTTCTAAGGAGATGCATTGAAAGCTGGCAAGTAATTTTCCGAAAAGAATTGCTGCTGTAATTAAGGCTAAAGGTGTCCCAACAAGCTATCAACATATTAATAAAAGACGCTTTATTTTAAATTATGCGTGTTTTTGAAACACTACAATTCAGCTAAATTCTAAAAAAGCATTTTTTAATGAGTGCCATTTTTTTTGTTGGCCAAGGCTCTGTGTATAAGGAATAGTAATGACCCAAGAATATTTCCTTGGGGCACACCTGCTGTTTTAATAATTTTCACATGTGAATGCCGTTCAATTTTTTTCTATTCAAAAAAGATTAAGAATGGCCGGTTATACCAGTATCGCATATCTTTGAGAGTATAGAATATCTTTGAGATTTGGGTGTGATACGCCATCGAAAGCTTTGGAAAGATCTAAAAAAAGCAATTGACGGTTTCTCATTATCAATACCATAGAGAATATAATTGTGAAGACGTCGTAGATAATTATCAATAAGCTATGGTCTCATCGCATCGCGTATTGTCGATTTACCTTCTGAAAAACCATTTTTCTCATCCCAGATGATAATGTCTTTTTGAAAAAAAATACAAAACGATTTACTATGGACTTTTCTAAAAATTTGCATACATTTAAGAAATGAGGTAGGTCTGTAATTATTTATATCAGAACTGTCACCCCTTTTATATAATAGTTTAACAATAGCCGATTTAATGCCCGCTCCACACATTCGCCAGCGATGGCCACATCGCATATGTCCCTTTCGCTCATTCCCATACATTTTTCTGACGTCCTAGTGGTGCTCACTCGCTTCCACCTTAACAATATAGGCCATCATCGGCCATTGTGAAGAGGGGCCTTTAAAACTTCTGGGTAAGATTAAGTGCAAGAGCACTAGACTATCTCTAATTATAGACATATAAGATATGGACCTATAAGAACAAGTAGGATGCCTGGCATTTTGTACAAGGTGCGTTTATGGTAAATTTGTTATTTCCATTTAATAATGATTGGAGACAATAAGAGATGGTGCTACTGTTATTTGCAATTATTTTCTAGGCAACGAGGAAGTAATTAATTGCAGCAGCACGAATATTGCATTCACTTTCTTTAAATTAAAGTGAAGTCATCTGGAAACCACAAGGAAGTGTAATCCAACGCAAAAAAAAAAAACAAAAAGACATTTTTTTAAAAACAACAATCTGATATATTTCGCATTTTTAAACAACACAATTTACACGAATACTTTGAAAATAAAAACAGTAATCATTAAATAATTTTGTTAAATACATGCGAGATATCAATAGTCAATGAAAGTGGTAACTTAGCGAAACGAAAAAGGAAATTTATGTACAAAAAATAAATTATCTTCTGTAATGATTACATTTGTTTTAAAATAATTATAAATTATGTAAAATGTTACTTTAAAGTATTTTCTATAGCGCTACGAATTTAGAGAAAGACTAGATAAAATTAAAGTGTAGGACTATTTACAATTAAATTTAAACTCTGACTATGTTATTTACAATGCAATATTTTTTATGTTATTTTCTTATGTCTAAAAAAGCGGGTATTATAAAATCTATATTAAATTTTAACGATATTTACACTGGCATAAATCTGACGCTGCCTTTTTTAAACTATAGAATTCAAAAACTTTGGCGTCCTCACCTTCACATGAATAACACTTATAACATTTTCTTAGTCTTATTGTCTAGAAAAAATACTGTTGAACACTAGATCAGATATTGCATTCGAACTCTGACACTCTCTTGCTTCTGTTACTGCCTGAATTGACAAAAAATCCCCTCCCGCCGTCTCTAGCATTATGCCTATTCTGGAAGTTGTTAGTGAAGCTATTCCTACTGACCAACCCGCTGTCTCTGGTGATGACATTATTGTCTCTGTCTCTGTTTTGGAAACTGAAACCGGATAGTTTATCTTTGCGATCACTGAAATCACTCTCGCGCGCGTTAAAAGCGATATTACTAATGCCGAAGCCTCCCATCCTCGTAGCGCCGATCTTGCTGTTGCTTCGCAGATTAATGAAATCGTCGTCTCTGGCGTTGAATCCGTTCCGACTTCCGAAACTGCTTGAGTGGTTCCTCTGCAAATTGCAAGCGGCCGCTATTTTATTGAAGCTTCTCCTCTTCGGCTCTTCGGTTAAGGCTTGCGGCTTCAGTTCTCTGGAATATTCGATTGAAATTCCTCCGTCATTCTGTATGATGGCGGAGGGGTCACTGTACACCGAAGAATCCTGGTAGAAACTCTCCAGGTCAACGTAGTGGCCCTCGGCGGGTTCGTTGTCTAGGAGTTCTGCTAGTTGTTTCTTGATGTCAGCGAATGGGGGCCTGTGGGATGGGTCGGCGTGCCAGCATGCGTGCATGGCTCTGTAGAGATGCTGCTTGCAGTGAGTGGGTCTTTCCAGGCGGTAGCCTTCCGTCACCATGTGCAGGACTTGACGACCCGTCATCGCTGCGTAGGGCGTTGAACCTAGAATTTTTTAAAAAAACAAATAAATTATAGCAGAACTTCAAAAAGTTCGCCTAGTGTGAAAAGTATCCTGCTGGAACTAATTGGAGATATATAAAAAAATATTTGGGCATGATTAGGCTACATGTGAATCGAAGACGTATGGACCAAGACCAGCGTATCGATCTGTAATCATAACTCCATCTATCTAGCATTGAAACAGGGTCACAGAAAGGTGCTTGACTTTCTCTCTACCATTCAACATTGTCCTTGAGAGGGTCCTACTATACGCACTGTGCCTGAATGATGGTCTCAAATTTGAAGGCCTAACATTACCTGACTAGATTATGCCGATGAAATCCTTGCTGCTACCGGGGTAGACCTGGTAAATATAGGTAATGCCAATGCATCTACCCCCACTGTCTTAAAGCTGGAATGCCACCGCGATCTCCGTATTTATGCAATTATGTAATTATATGCGAAAAAGTCTCATTCATTGAATAAGCCCCCATTACATTAGTATGGGGATCTTACTAACTCCCTCTACAAATAAATTTTCGAGGGTTGAAAACATGCCGTCAAGAGTTTCATTCCCATGGCTAGCTTTCTAATGGTCAATGAACTGAAGTGGGGGTAGATGCAAGACATGTCTTTTCCAGACTCCCCCCGGTAATCTACCAGATACAACACTGCATTGCAGGGTGAAATAGTGAGTCAGGGCTTGCAGAGGAAATTCTTTTATTCTATTCACTTTTTCGAGAAAGGTCCCGGATGAGAGCTGAGGCATGAATTGGACCAGCCATACAAAAAGCTGGCTGGGCGGCCCAATCTGAAACACACCATTAAACCCTCACCAATGGGGATACCCAGTGAGACACGAACAGACGGAAGGCCGCAAACTAGTCCTTGTAACTGCAAAGGTCGGGTACCAGATGAGAAACCCAACGTAGGCAGTAGTTCCTCTCTCGCGACCGTAAGCATAGAATACGACCAGATACACTCAGAGAAATTTTTACTAGACAACGCTGCATTTTTACATTGCGAGCGAAAAATTGCGAAATTAACCATAGAATATTGTGGCAATGACAAATTACCCTTTGCGGGGTCAGCAACGCTTACTTTGTCGAATGCAAAAATTGCGGAATCAACAATATAAAATTGTGGCGCTAACAATTTTTTTCGACATTGTTATTACCTCAATGCTCTAAACTGCGGGGTTAACAATTTTACAGCTTGTGAGTTTAACAATGTAAACGTAACATTGATTTTATACGTTGCGGCGATAGCAATGTTCCGCTACTTTGATAAATTGACAACGTGCTAATCTGCGGAATTCACATAGTTAAAGATTGTGATTTTCACAATGTAAGCAGAATATTGATTTTATACATTGCGACGATGGCAACTTTACGGTACTTTGATAAATTAGCAATGTGCTAATCTGTGGAATTCACATAGGTGAGTATTGTGAGTTTCACAATGTAAGCGGAACATTGCTTTTTTAATGTTGTGGATAAATTAGCAATGTCCATGATTAACATAGTTGGTTTGTCAGTTCCACAATGTAAGCGAGACATTGATTTTATACGTTGCCGCGCTAGCAACTTTTACTAGCAACGCTAGCTAGTAACTACGTAAGTTGTGAATAAGGCAATGTTTTCATAATTCCTCAATGTTTTTAAATTGATATTAACACAACTTTGACGTAGATTTTTTCTCAATGGCAGATAGGTTTGAGAAAAACTCAAACTATAATTGTCAAAACCGCAACGTTTATTTTCTACAAAGTTGGGGGCTTTCCTATACGTTGTCAAAATCCCGCCGCGCGCGCAAGTCGCGACACGCTCGCCGCTCGGCTGTTTGTTTGCGACGCTATTCCAGTTGATTCCAGTCTGTAACAAGCGCGCGGGCGGAGCGCTCGCTCTGATCAAGTGCATTTTACGGCGTCGTATTTTCAAGAAAGAATTAAAAGCACAATTAGGAACTGTTCAAAAGTGCAATCAGTGATTAAGTGGCGACATCTCAGAAAAATGGAGAAAGAACAGCAGCTACTGCTGGATTTCTTAATATCGAACAACCTCGTACACCTGTCGCAACGTTCCAGGGTAAGTTTTTTGAAAAAAATATTTATCGAGTCTGTATTGGCGTCTCATCGCACGATAACATAAGAACACGCGGCCGTTCCGCCACCTTTGAGTTGTATGGCTGTGACTACATTGTACCGAAACTATTCTACTTTAGATACCTCGTTTCGGAATCAGCGTGGTGAATATAGTCGAATGATATTGAAAGATCAATAATCTAGAATAATACCTAAACTATAGAATTTTTTTCTAGACAATGCTGCATTTTTACATTGCGAGCGAAAAATTGCGAAATTAACCATAGAATATTGTAACGAAGACAAATTACCCTTTGCGGGGTCAGCAACGTTTTCTTTGTCGAATGCAAAAATTGCGGTATCAACAATATAAAATTTTGGCGCTAACAATTTTTTTTGACATTGTTATTACCTCAATGCTCTAAACTGCGGGGTTAACAGTTTAACAGCTTGTGAGTTTAACAATTTTACAGCATGCCTTCACATGGCGGTTTGTGTAGATTTCATAGTGCACCATTTTAAATAAATTAATTAAAATTTCCACAGTAATTTAAAAATAACACATTTTGCTTGTATCGAATATAATTGAATGCCTATTGGTAAAAAAAACTGAATTAATTGCAATTTAGTTTTAACTGCAGTATATTTCCTATCATAGCATAATATGATATTGAACCTGTAATAAGGCTGGATATTTTTTTTGTTACAGAAGGGTCCTGAACACATACTGTCTCTTCGCGTAATACTCAGATTGATGCTACAGAGAAGTTTTTGTCATCTGCTGTGGCTGGTTCATCATCTGCCAGGGCGGCGGTGAGTTAGAAAAATCATAAAAGAGTTTATAAGGGAAACCTCTTGGAAACCTGCAACATCTTGTCAACATCTTGTAACATTTTGTAACTTTAAAAAGTGACAATCCATTTGCATTTTTATTAATTCTGATTATTCTAATGTTGATTTTGTTTTATTTATTATTTGGATTAGATTTAGTTTTATCGTATTTTATTTTTATTTTAAAAAGATTTGAATTTTCTATTTTTAATTTAATTTTTTGTAGACTATTTTAATAATTAGTTTTATTTGATTGTGTCTAGAAATATATGCATTGTTAATAAATAGTAATCATAATGCACAAAGAAAATTGCTCAAGTCAGCCTTAGAACAGGCTCAGGCCTAGTTAGGCGACTTTCGGTCATAACCATGTCTCAGTCACAATAAGAATCAGTTTTCTGCTATTGCCTCATTTACATACAGTGTGACATGGTAAAATGTACTAGTTAAATTTTGTAATACCTACTCTAAATAAATAAATCTTGGAAACCTGCAAAATTATAAGGGACCACGATCAGTATTTCAAAACAAACAATGTTGAACACGGCTATAACACACGAAATAAACATGAGCTACAAGCACCCAAGCCAAATTTAACTCTATTTAAAAAAGGAATGTTATACAATGCAATAAAAATCTATAACCACCTACCTGCAAATATCAAAGAAATAAAAAGAAAAGAGTTTACCGCAGCGTTGAAAAAATGGCTTATCGATAAAAGCTTTTACACATTAAACGAATATTTCTCATAATATTATATTGTAGGCATGCATTTTCATTTTGTTTTTACAATAATTCAATTAGGAAGATTACAAATTTTCAATTATATACATTTCGTATTTATAGGCGGATTTTTGATTATTCCTTGATTTTGATTTTTTTTCATTATTTTTTATATTATTGGTGAATTATTTTTTATTAATTGTTTTCTACTGTTACATTTTAAATTATATACATTTCGTATTTATAGGCGGAATTTCGATTATTCCTTGATTTTGATTTTTTCTTTATTTTTTATATTATTGGTGAATTATTTTTTCTAATTGTCTTCTACTGTTAGTTCTACTTATCCGGTCTGTTTAGATTTTTTAGATGTTAAACCAGTGAAATAATTACATTTTTAATAAGATATTATAATTAGCAGATAAGTCAATTTAGCACATAAGTAAATTTGTCAATCTGTTTTAATAACAGGTAATTGTGAGATACATAGTTTTACGCATTATCACCATAAATGTACCACCACAATTTCGGACAATAAAAATATTTCTATTTCTATTTCTATACATGTATGAATAAAACTGTAATCTGTAAATTTATGGCTTCTTATGTTTGTTAATCTTGGTTTTAAGAGAAGACAGAGATTAACACGGAAATCATAGGTTTCTATACAAAATATTACAGAAACGTCTTTCAAGTTTTGGAAGACTATTTTGTATGGAAATTTTCTATTTCCGACCTAAACTCTGTCTCCACATAAAATTATTCGAGTAAAATTAAAATTAAACACTCCTTTTGTTATAACATGTATGTCAGTTGTAAGTAAATAAATGTTTTATTTTGTGTAACTGTTGTTTATGTTTTAGGTTATTGGATACACAAACATGCACAAGTAATGCAACATAGGCTTCAGATCTTCTTCAGGTTTTATTTGCAATGCTGTTCCTGGTCAACCGCAGTGTAAATATTGCAGGAATAGCAATAATGGATTTCGTTTTCCCTGCAATTAATATTTACACAGCGGTTGTATAGTATACAGCAGTACAAATAAAATATGCTGAAGATCTGAAGCAATGCGTACGTTGCTTTATTAGCAACTTTCAAGTTGTTAGAAACACAACTTGAAAGTTGCTAATAAAGCAAAGTGCGCATTGCTAAACCCACAAGGTTGAACCACAACTCTGTTAGAAACACAACTTGAAAGTTGCTAATAAAGCAAAGTGCGCATTGCTAAACCCACAAGGTTGAACCACAACTCTGTTAGAAACACAACTTGAAAGTTGCTAATAAAGCCAAGTGCGCATTGCTAAACCCACAAGGTTGAACCACAACTCTGTTAGAAACACAACTTGAAAGTTGCTAATAAAGCAAAGTGCGCATTGCTAAACCCACAAGGTTGAAAGGCGGAATTGATTGCGAATCAACAGAGTAAAGTTGTGAAATTCGCAATGTGTTAACATTGCGAATTTCACAAAGTAAAATTGTGAAATATGAGCCATCAAAGTAAAGTTGTGAAAGCGCGCCTTTGTGAAATTAACAATGCTATGCTCTGTCATATAAGCAATGTTTTTCGACAATTTTGGCGTTGTGGCTCCCACTATTTTACCTTGATGGCTCATATTTAACAACTTTTTGTTGTCAAATTCACCATGTTTTTTTCTGAGTGTAATATGCTCTACGGTTGGACGACCATTACCGCATATACACCAGGGGCCGTCAGCCAAATAATTTACCTGTAAAGTCACCGTGAGCCCCCACAAACTACTTGTGGTATTATAGTAAAATCTCAAAAACACTGTTTTGCATTCTGGTCTCACACCTGGCAAATAATAATATGCCGAGAACACAGAATGATATAACACAAAGGATTCCTTGTAGTTAATCCCAGTATGTGTAGACACTGATGCTGCAGGTAAACTCTTCGTGTAACATGCATATCATCGTCATCGACATACAGGATATTGAGGACGGCCGGGCATTTATTAAAGGAGAATTCTGTACATACAACTGAGCAAAAATAGTTATATTATACTTTATTGAAAATATTTATCTTTCGATTTAGAGATTTTTGCTCAGAGAAGATTATTCTACATGAAATTTTCAACTCAGATTTTGGTGTAGAATAAAGGAAAATACCACTTTTCTTGTTCAAATATATTTACAGAAACACTCCATGAAAAGAATGCCCGATCGTCCCAAACACACCATATAACGTATACCGTCAGCACGCTATGCCATGACAGCTGTAAGAAACTCATGGGAACGGTTGAGGTAAAATAAATCATATTAATATTATAACTGTAAATTGAAAAAGTTCATTAAAACATGGCGGGATAACCATACTAAGCCAATTTCTTATAGCAAATGAAAAAGTTTCCGGCTAGTTCAAAAACATAGTAAAGCAAATTAATTTAAATTAAAAACAATACAAAATAATACTGAATCACAGATAGAGGAAAAGTCCATCGGCATCTATAGGGAAGGCTTATGAAATGCTGGAATTTTAGATACCAATAAAATTCGTGGAAATTGTTTGACTATGAAACACTACATTATATTAGACACACACACTGACAGACCATATTATAGGCTGCAAGATTAGCGTGCGGATTTGTAAGATTGAAACAGGGTTAAGGCAGGGCGCCTGCCTCTCTTCTCTTTTATTGAATATAGTCCTCGAGAAGGTCGTACGATTCGTCCAGAGACTGTGCTGGCGCTAAACTTGGAAATCTAACAATGCTAGTACATGCACTATGTTAAGACGACGACATAACAATCCTTGCTGATAGCGCTATAGACTTACAAAATATGATCACGTGTTCGAATGTAGAGCACAGTTAATGTAGTTGTCAGTACGCCAAAAGAGAAATGTTCATATACTTGCTTCCCACTATCGAGTATCGTTACATCGATATCGTTATATCGTTATCGCGTATCTAGTATACTTGCTCTGCTCTATCTTGTATAGTTCATATACTTGCTCTATCTCTACGAGCTTTTCGAAACAATAAATTTTCACGATTTCTTACTTCGGTCAGCTGTTACTCAAAATTCCTCGTCTTAATACTGATTTCTACTGCTGATGATTTCTAGTACTGATGACTCCTACTCTTTCTGTATCCATAGTGCAAGAATCTAAAACGATCTTCCAGCAAATATACACATTCAATTCGTTAGAATCATTCAAGACTCACCACAATAAATACTACTTTTCTAAGAAGTAACCAGTTCTTCCGTTTCTCTCTTCCTCCTCTCCCAATTGCCTCTCCTCGGTCATTCTTAGTTTTAAATATAGACAAACTTATTCGTATTAATCTGTATTTCCACAACTCGCACATGTATTTCCACCACTGCACTGTGATTAGGTTAGTTGTAAAATATTTGTATATGGCAATAAGTTTTTTTTTGTATTTTATTTTTTAAGTGCAAATACAGAATTTGTTATTTTTATTATTAATAATAATAAATATGATGATATGATGTTTATGAAACAGCGACAAAAAACGGGGTAAAAACGAAAAGAGGACGAAGTACCTTAGGTACCTCGTACTGGTACCTCGAGGTACCTTAGGACTTGGAGATAGAGAAGACATGGAATCAAAAGTTCTACGTTCTAGATATCTAATTTGACTACGTTCTAGATATCGGACACATGCAAATATGCAGGCACCAAATAACTACATCAACGACCACCAAAGAGAGGAGGAACTCCCCACCAGTATCATAATATTAATAATCCATTGACTCGGTGAAATAAAGATAGGTATCCAGTATCGATAAAGACACAGCAGCTGTCTGTTTCGTTATACATATCGCCGCGCGACCCAATATCTATTTTCGTAATAACCGTCTATGAATTCCCATTGTGATTAAGCAACCTTTCAACAACGTCTGAGGTCTATCCATCGTATGATGTACATCTCGCTTTGGGGTTATCCGCAAACTAATCCGTAACCTCACAGTTAACAGCTATAGTGAATTGCAATTTTATTGTATTACTAATATATAGGATACGTATTTTTTATTTCTTAAAATGGTATTGGTTAATTAGTTTGATAGTGCATTTCACATCTTTTTATGTTCTTCATGGTGTATGCAATCTACTGTTGATGGTCGATGATTGGTCATATTGATTGACATTCTATTGAATTTCTATTTGGGTTATTCATTTGAGTTTTTTGGGTGATTTCTTATCTTATTATGCTATTACATTTTTATTTCTAAGGGATCGAGATATGTTGAATGAGTCTCAACTCTCGTGGTTTAATTGTTTTTTTTTATTTCATTGAATTATGAACTCATACATATAGATCTACCTCTACCTGAACTCATGCAGATCGAAAATCAACAGAGGATGTAATGTCTTACATCCTCTATTGACTTTCGATATTCCGAGTACATAACATTTAAAATTATGGTATACAATAAAATAATAAAGCCAATTGTATTGTATGGCAGGGAATCCTGGACGTTACCGGTAAAAAAACAACCAACTATGTGCTTGTATTTGATAGAAAGTTTGGCGTAAAATCTTTGGCCCTGTTAGAATGGACGATAATAATTATATTTGGTGGATTCACTACAAGGATGATTTTCTGCAACTTGCAGACAACCCCAGTATAGAGATAAAGGGTATTACATAGATAAAGAATAATCAAGGGTAGGCCACGTAAAGACAGTATCTTCTTCTTCTTCTGGTGCAACGTCCGCTAACGAATGATGGCTATCATTATTGGCTATTAGAAAATTATTAGCCGCCGTTGGATAAAATGATCTGGTAGATTTCTGAAACTATTTATCGTACATTACGGAGCCAATATATTCTTTTAAATCCCAGACCTCTTCTTCTTGCTAATTTGTAGTAAATTATTAGAAGCATAATGTTGTATTTTTCGGGATTAGGTTCAACATGAACGAAGTATTCGAGTTTACGGATCTTTATTATCCTCGATGGTTCTACTCTTAAATGCCTTAATACACCTTCTTCACATTCCAAAGATTTTAAGCTTTCTTTTCCGAAAGTGCCAGTTTTCATCCCATTTAATATAATAATATTCCATCCATATTGGGAACACGTAGTATACAATGAGCCTGCTTTTTTATTGTAGGTTGATATTTTTCCGCAAAATACCCTTTTTATCTTAATGAATGCACTTGTGGATTTTTCAATGCTGATTTTTTTCTCCTCGTATATCAGTTGTCGTTCAAATTGCAGCAAAAGAATTATCAGTTTTTTTCTAATATTAACAGTCTTCTCCAGTCGAATTCCGTAAGCGTAAATGTAGGTGTGTTTACGGGCATTTAACTGACTATCATGTACTTGGTGTTTGATGTTCAGCTTCAACCTATATTCGTCACATAGTATTGTAACATTGTCAATAAGAAGCTGGAGTTCTTCCACGCTGCTGGCAATTGGTATAATATCATCAGCATACCTTATATTGTTAAAGTTTATGCCATTTTCCTTGACCCCATTATCGAATTCATGTAGTCCTTCCTTAAAGACAAACTCGAGTAAAGATTGAAAATCAGAGGTGATATTATGCAACCCTGAATGACTCCGCGCTTTATCTCCACTTTTCCGAAATATTCTGGGCGACCTCAATGTCAATATTCTGGGCCCTTTGGTGTCAGTAGGTAGTAACGATACTCAAGCCTTTGTTATCTATTACCACTTGTTGGAGAACTTCGACTGTCTTGTTGTGTCTGACTTTATCGACAACGGGTTTGATAGGTTAGGTTAGTATAGCATAAGAAAGAACCACAAAAAATCCTCAATAAGCACTTAACAAAACCCCACAGTAATAATACTAGGTAGTAGGATTAGATATCGATGGAAGGATAATAAAATAAAAGATCTTGAAATCAATCACTGGAAAGAAAATGTGGCTGATCGAGCAGCATCGATATGTATTGTGAAGCAACCAAGAATCCGGCTCAGGTCATGATATTGTAGAAGTAGTAGCAATAACGACTTTAGAAGAGCCAAACGATCTGCTGCAAAATATGTAGGTGGGCGCACTACGCTACCTTTCGCAGTCACAGCATGAGAATACTAATCTGTTCGCCTATTTACGATATCGGACACGGCACCCGAAGAACAGAAAGAATGATCTCTAACAATGCATTAACTTAGACTGCCGCAAGAATCGAGAAGCGAACTGTTGCAATTAAGTGAAGTGTACGCCAAGGTTGCATGAAATTACCGGGAAGGGAAAAACAACAAACGGAAAATAGCTAAAAAATATATTTTTCCTTATCGAAGTACCCTCAATTAATATCAATGTATTTGCTCAAACCAGTCTTCAGTAGTATACATTGGAGCGGATACTAAGGTTGCCCGAATATTTCGGAAGAAATAGAGGTATACAATAGAGTGAATATTAAGGTTGCCCGAAGTTTTCGGAAGAAGTAGAGGTATGGCGCGGAGTCAGACAGGGTTGCTTAATATCACCCTAATCTTTTTCAATCGTCTTTAAGGAATCGCTGTATAAATTCGAAAGTAGGCGTCAAGGCAAATGGCGTGAAAATAAAATTAAAAATAAGATATGTAGATGAAACTGTACTGTCAGCAGCGTGGAAGAACACTGTATATGAGAAACCCGCGGTCTTCAGTGTTCATGTAGTATGATTTGTGGTGCAAGTTTATTATGAATTAGTGGATTCTCCATCATTTAAGTGTGCTTAAGGTTATCCCCTTGCCATTTAATTTCTATCTTGAGGAGATTAATACAGAGGCTTAACGGATAGAAGATGATGTTAGGATCGCAGGCATGAACATAAAATATGCCGAAGGGGCAGCAATCATTGTCCCTACTAAAGAAGAAATGCAATTGCTGATTACAAAAACAGATATCAGAAATAAGATATACCTATGGTATAGTCTAAAAAATAAGTCAAGGTAAGACTAAGACTATTTCAAGACATCCTATGATGGAAATATCCACCCAAATGGATAACAGAAATTTATAAAATGTCGCCCTCTCTTTTTTCTGTGCTTTTTCGTGTATAACCCTCGTTCAGCTCTTCTAAAGATGTTATTGGATTACTATAACCTAAGCCGGACCCTTGGTTGCTTCACAATACATCTCCATGCTGCTCGATGCGCCACCTTTTATTTCCAGTCATTGACTTTAAGATCTTTTATTAAAATATCTATCCATTGATATTTAGTCATATCTCCTGGTCTTATTAATATAAAGGTTTACTTTAGTGCTTATTGAGTTTTTGTTTTGTGGTGCTTTCCTTTGCTATCAATTATTTTGTCGCTATAGTCAGACACAACAAGATAATCGAAATTCTCCAACAAGTGGTAATACATGAAAAGGCGTTGCGTAAATTGAACGCATATACAAAAACCAAAACAGGATTTTTAACACATGAGGAGGACTGCTGACAGAGGAGAGTGGCATCAAATTAGATAACCTTCACTCAATATGTGCTGAAAAGAAGATTACACGATTAAAATACCAACCGAGAGTCACTATCTCCCAGAGCAGCACGCCGTAGGCCCACACGTCCGTCTCGTGGCTGTAGATGTTGTAGAGCAGCGCCTCCGGAGCCATCCACCGCACCGGAAGAGCGTGGCGCTGCGAGCGTCCGCACTCGCCGCTACCGCCGTCCGCGTCGCTCACCTCGCGGCTCATGCCGAAGTCTGCGATCTTGCACAGCTTGTTATGGTCCACGAGGATATTTCGCGCCGCCAGGTCTCGGTGCACGATCTGAAATAAGATGAACAGCATCAGAAACCTCGTCTGCTAATAGAACACTCAGAGATGTCGACTACAACGGGCAAACCCGTCATCTCAGAAGGTTTTAACGATATTGATGTTTCATTCACACGTGAGGTGAGCGTAGAAGACCGCAAATAAAAAGTCTGGCGGGCAGAAAATCCAAGGAGGCAGGTAGGTCAGGGAGGGGAGGGGGGGAGAAGGGAAGTTAACAAATACCAACATAACGCCTTCCTCGAAAAGCTCTAATACAATACGTAGTCGTAATCCATTAGGGACGTTGTGTAACATAAAGCATTATACACTCGGGAGCAATGATTCCGGGTAACTAACATATCATGAACCTTAATATCTCGGAAACTAAGAAAGCGAGCCTATTCAATAATTACCATATTAATAATGAACTTCGAATACCAGGAACACTTTTTTGTGACAGAATAGAAGACAACTAATGGTTGACTGTAAGATATCGCTATAGCGATAAGTCCGCCATTTGTGCATAAACTGTCTTTTTATAAAACCAGCTTAATATTGAAATGAAATGAAATGAAATGAAATGAAATGACATGAAATGAAAAATACCTTTATTGTACTAACAAAAAAAAATACATGGGTAAAGAAAAACTTAAATTCTATTTTATCTTAGTACATTGTGATATAAAAACATAACTTAATATTCATTAAGTTATGTTTTTATATCACAATAAAGTTATTCTATTCTATTCTATTCTATTCTATAAATAAACGCTCAAAGATTGTATTCGTAAGTCAATTACCAAAAATCATTTATTTTGTTTTTAGCATTTTTGATGACATTGTGTTACAGCAGTCAGAAGGTTGTTTTCATTTAAGTAGCATTTTATTGAGGAAAAATAAATTACTTTTATTTGAATAATCTAACATGATTAGTGTCCAAGACACTAGGATTTACTGTGGTGACCCTGATTTATTGCTCCCGGGTGTATAAACGCTACGGCGATAAACTCTAAGATTAGCAAACTAGCAGACAAATATCACAGAAAAAAAAGTATGAGACATTTAAGCGAATACTCGAATGAAACAAATATGTGACAAATTACCTAATTTATAAAGTGAAAAGAACATGAAAAAATTGAGAAGTTTTCTAGGGTCAGTGGGTAAACTGCCTATTTTACTATATCCCGATTTCAATAAATGAAATTATAAAAATACTTGTTTCATATTCTTTAAATCCTGTTGCAATTAGAAGATCCGGGTGAAGGGTACCAAGAAAGCTACTTCAGTAGTCATATAAATACAGAAGAATAATAATGTGCCAACGCATGACATGCGGAACTCCAATTTGAAAGAATACTAATTCTTAATAAATAGCACCTTGAAAATATCCTGACTTCAATACTAAATCGCTAGATCTAACGGGATGCTCGTCAAATAGCATTATCGTGGAAACGAGAATTTATAGACTAGATCTGGAACGGTTTAGTATGGCCCAGAGTTTTAAAAATTGTGGTGTGGTATGTAATAGTAGTCTGCTGTTGCATAATGGGATGTAATATGTAGTGAGCTTAAGTAGAGTACTTTACTTACTCCCTTAGAAGCGAGATAATCCATTCCCCGCGCCACACAGTAGGCGAATACAGTCAAATCCCGGGAAGTCAGTGCTCCACTTCCGCCCCCGAATCTATCAGGCCTAGAACGCCTCTCGCGAAGATAAGTGAGTAGTTTTCCACACATCACATACTCCATGATTAGTAGATAAGGTTCTGAAAAGAAAACAATTGAAATAAAATGTGACGACACCATCAAGAAGAATCAGAAAATTCCAGGAAGTAAGTGAGCACAAACCTTGTTCAGTACAGCAGGCAAGCAAAGTGACGACGTTAGGGTGGGTTCCAATTTTCTGCATTATGCATATTTCGTGGAGTAGCTCTTGCTTCTCTTTCTGACTTGCTGTTTCCTTGATAGTTTTAACAGCTACCAGTCTTGTTAGACCATCATGGCCAGTCAAATCATCAGCTTCAGCCTTCCAGACCTAAAAACCATAAATTAGTATTACGTTGCAGGCACGCCTGCTCTACAAAGCCGATTTGACTAAAATAGTGGATAACTACCTGTCCAAAATTCCCTTGTCCTAACAGCGTTTGAAGCCTTAACTTACTCCTTGGAAACTCCCACTTTTCATCCGGTTTCTTGTGCGGATACGTAGGAGGTCTCGCCACCGGTGTCACCTGTGACTCCTTCTTCAAATCGGGGTCTTGGAAGTACCCATCGTAATCGGCATCTATATCCTTTCCTCTCTTCAAAAGGAAATTTCTCAAGACATAGAAGATGATAGCCATAACAGGCACAAAACCAAGACCAGCTAATATATAGGTAGCGACGTTAGTGTTACCAGCTTCGATTGTGACTTCACCCGTTTTGCTGTTGAGTACTTCTTTAGATTCTTCGCTAGTCGCATTCATTGTTGTTGTATTTGTAGTATCGAAATCTTTGGAAATATTGACATTATGAGTAGGCTCTGTTGTTGCGCCATCAGTATAATAATAACTGCTGTTTTCACTGGACATATTCAGGATATTGCCTCCAAAATCTTCGATCTTCGGTACGCTTATATCGGTAGCAACAGTTGGGGAATCTGGCTCAGCTGAGCTAGTTGCTATCGGTTCCCCTTCAGTTGATGAAACGTCAACTTTTCCAATTTTATTTTTCCCAGCGCCAATTGTTTCATCCGGTATAAGAAGTCTAGTTTCAATAGAAATATTTTCTGTCGGAGGTAAAGTTATATTTGAATCGGGTTCGGCAGTGGTTAACTCTATGAAAAACTTCGTATGGTTATCACCCATTGAAGTGTCAGGATAAAGAATAAATGGCGTTGAGTTAGCTTCGGTTTGATTGGCGGCTACCGTTTTCTCTGTTGTTGAAATTCTGGTTCTTATTCTGTGTGGTCGATGTCGGAATTCGGGGCGTTTTCTAACTCGTAAATCGCTAATTTCACTCATATTTGATTTTTTGTCATCTACAACTGTAGCATTAGCAGTAGTCAGACTAGCTGGGTTAGGGATTAAAAGAGAAGAGTTGGAAACTGACAATTCCTTAGCTGTGTTGTTATGTAATCTATCAATGAACATATCGTCTAATATTTTGGTGTTGTTTACATTGTCTGAGTTATTTAGGCCCTTGATCGATGATGTGATTGATACTGATGTGACTACGGCTGTGTAAACTAATGTAGTTGATTGAGGCGGAGTCGATTGTGTGGGTTCGGAATCTGGAATCTGTGTAGAATTCTGCATTGTTATTTTAGCTGATTTCCTTCTGAACGTGTACGTCCTGTTTCCTCTGGATGGAGTCGCTACCGTTCTATTTGAATTGTCTCTTACTCTTACTCGATTTTCAGAGGCTGACGCTTCTTCGTTGTCGAATATAACAACGTCTGGGTTTGCTTTTAGTGGCAGTGAAGATACTGAAGGCACTGTTTCTGTCGCTGGTAGACTAGTTGTAGTAGAAAGCGTTATCGTTGATGATGACGTTTTTCTGTAAGCCTCTATTAATCCGCTTTCTCTAACTGGCACAGGTTGTTTTATAGTATTCCTAACTTTATTCTTTTCTATTATATTCTTCACGACCGAGACGTCCATGTCTTCGTTCACTTCTTCTTCATCTTCGTTTCTGAAGTATTTAGTTTTCTCTGTTACAGGCAGTCTATACACTCTTTTCTTTTCTGGTGTTGTCAGATACTGCACGGCTTTCGTTGATGGCGAAGCGCTAGCTATCAGCGATAGATTTTCTTTATTAATTTTTTGACCGAAGAATAAAAACGGCTCCATATCTTCAACCGGCAATTCCGTTTCCAAAGGCCTGAAATGATTGTACAACTCATCAGATATAAATAGAGTGTTGTTGACGTCCGATTTAATTTCTTTTGTGGTTCGTGTTTCCGACGTTTTCGCAGGCGTTTGAGTAGGCGTGAATTCCGATGCTCTTTCATGCGCTTTTGTCACATTATTTAAATCATCGATCGCACTTCGATTAATCAAATTTTCTGTGTCGTCAATTATTCTCGTTAATGTCTCATTTCCTACAGACTCTTCGATATTTTTGGCAATAGCGCTGGCATTTGCTTCACTTTGAGTTACGTTCTCAGCTGTGAAATTTAATAAGTAAAATCCGTGATTCGATTCATCGACTTGAAATTCTTCATCGGGTTCTAATATCGCCTCCCCGTTTTCGTCGTCCTTTTTATTGTAATTATAAGTATCAGTCTTTTTCAGATTATTCTCTTCGGTTGGCAATGGATCCACATTTTTCCTACTTCCAGACCCGAACCTCAATCCTTCTACCGGGAGTTTCCTCCTGTTATTCAAGAACCCACCGGCTCGCCCGGATTTGGCATCTTGAATCGTCGGCTTTAGAGGCTGCACCGATTTACTGTCCACTGCTGTGGGCAATCTCAACGGCGGAGATTCGTATCTCTGCAGTGGTTTTAGATTCACGTTTCGAATGTCCCACTGAAATTTGACGTTGGTCGAGTTTTCCGGTATTGTTATCTTCGTGATAACCGTGTTGTTTTTGTCGAGTATCTCCAAGTGGGCGTGCGTTCCATTGTTCCTGGAAATATTAATACAAAACATAAAATATAATAAATATCTAAAGCCATTACTGTAAGTGGAACACAAATTATAGCTGATGTGGCATTCGAAAAGGATGTATACATTCTTTCTCTCTGCTCAAATTTATGAGAGAAGAATTATCGAAGCTTTTGAAGATACAAAAGATAATATGATTTTTTGTTGCAATGACAATACACTTGAGATGAACTCGGGGTTGATAAGATCGCAAAAAATGAAACTCGCCCTAACGACCTTTCATGAGAGCAGATACAAACGGAAAAATAAAAAAGCATTATGATGTGGTTGTGGAAATAATCAATTTTTGAGTCTACTAACATTTTAAAGTAAATTATGTAGTTCAGAGGCTTATGGTGAGCAATAAAAAATATTTTCCAAAGGTTTTTCTATTGTTAAGTTCGTTTTACCCAAAATAATTATACCAATATGGGTATTTGGAACATATGCAATATTAACTATTACTTCTGAAAAAAACATACATTTTAGGCTTTTAGGTGGATTTTTAAGACGTTTAAGACATATTGTTGCCGAAAGACACTCACGTCATATATAGGTAATTGTCAGTCAAATAATGCACGTTATACTTAAATATAACTAAGGTCACTCATTTTTTATATGTCACTTAATTCTGTACATGTAATTTACTCTATACTTTCGTTTTGTTTTTTCGAAACTGTATTTTATCTCTAAAATATGTCCCTTTGTTTTATTTAGTTTACTGCAAATATTCCTGTATTTTTAATAATAAACATACAGATCACAGTTATCCTGATTTCTTACTAGCTGTTTGTGAATCTTATCCCTTTTGTGTATACTATTTGCAAGACTGTTTTTTACTCTTGTATTCGTAACAGTGAATTGATCAATATACATTATTAACATGGATATACTCGTACATTTTCCGCGTTTGACTTTTTTTAAATGTATTCCCAGAGTTCAGAGTCTAATATGTCGGTGAGTTTACTTAAATGTTATCTAGCTTTAGTAAACTTTTTAAGATGATCATTTATTTTTGCATGGAATTATCGGCCTATTGGAAAATGGTCAGTAAATTTCCTTCGATTGTTAAACGACAAAGGCAGGAAAATGATTCATCTTCACGTCAGGTTTGTTTATTGCAGCGTGCAATCTAATTTCTGCCGTCATGTTTATATATTCGTCTACTTGATGGTGAATTGAATTTATAATAGCAATGGTCACTTCTCTAAAAAAAGCTATATTTGGAAATTAAATTGTCAGAGATTTTATTTTTAAAATAATTGGATTGGAATCTATAAACAGCATAAACTATCGTCTATTGAAATTTGTAATCAATCATCATCATCATAATTACTCTGCTTTTGCCAATTAATTTAAAACAATTAACCAACCTGTACGGTTTCTGGGCCAAGGAAGCTATCGTCGCTATGTGAGCGTTGAGACGATCAGAAAGAATCTGACGCCTTCTAGCGGCAAGCACGGAAAGCAGCTGATTATCCCTCGATGTCGTATTCGTGCTGTTGTTCGAGGGGATGCGCCTCTGGGGACCTGCAAATAATTAAAATCAAAAATTTTAATACTTGTCAAACCGACAGAGATCTTCTAAAAGTGCGCTTGTGCCATGCGGTACTATATCAAACGCCTTCTTAAAGTCGACGAAGCAAATACAGTAGTGTAATTGTATTGAACAAAATGAGAATCTCTGGTAGCGACTTCTGCCAGTATAAAATAAAATCAATCAAATGTAGATAAACTGACAGACTGGGATCAACAACCTTCAGCTACGACTTGGGTCATCAATACTTACTCCGATTTCAAGTATTTCATGTAAAAATTGTGTTCAGAATTTTAATTAATGCAACTGAAAAGCTAAATCGTGAAAGGATACGAACTTAAAACCAAAGCTGAAATTTCCGTGAAAGATCGATTATTCACAAAACGCAAAAATGTTAGGTGTAAGAAAATCCATGACACAAAAAATTTACATAAGTTCAACAAATTTAATTTCAGTAAAAAGGTGTAGCACATATTTTTTTTATTTTCTATATTGGGCGACATGTTTATTTATAATTTTGAAAATATCATGATTTAACAAGAACTTCATATAATGAAGCAATATTTCCGTTTTGGGAATATTACGCTTAGATATAAAATCGAAGACTATCGCGGTTGTTTGACATTATAAATAGGATAGAAAACGAATTTACCGCGTGAAATTTGTAGCACCCGACGTTTCGGTGACGTTGCAGCCGCCGTTGTCCAGGGTAGACTCTGTCTCTCAGTCAGTCTACCCTGGACAACGGCGGCTGCAACGTCACCGAGACGTCGAGTGCTACAGATTTCACGCCGTAAATTCGTTTTCTATCCTATTTATAATTACGCTTAGATGTTGAAATACAAACTTTAGCTTTGGAAGTATAAGATTTTGTATTTATTCATATATTTACATCCTTTCTAAATAAGCAAAAAATACGCAAAAATACTTATTTTTCATGCAATATATTAAGACGAGACACGATTTTCGGAAATATACCAATAGTATGGCCTAGGCTTAACCGATAATAATATTTGAAAAAAAAACATTTCTTGATAGTATTTTTTACGAAATACGTGTAAAATTTAGGAAAAGATTTAAGAATGACTAAAAAAAATTTTTTCAGGCGCATAAAATCAATTAAATCTATGAAAACCCTAACGAATTAATATACTATCATAAGCACACCCACAAGCACTATGCCAAATGTTCAGTATGTATAATAATATAATAATAAAAGCCTTTATTCGCTGACCGTATTGTACAGTTTTGCCTTATGTGATAAAACAATACTGATGTAGATACAGCAAGAATAGTATACTTTAGTTACTTTCATAGCATTATGTCCTATGGGATTCTTCTCTGGGGAAGCTGTGCGGACATCAATAACATCTTTATACTACAGAAACGTGCTGTAAGAGCTATATATAAACTTGGTCCTCGAGTTTCACTTAGAGAAAAATTCAAAGAGATAAATATTCTTACTGTTGCATGACAATATATATATACGAAAATCTGTTGTATGTCCACAAGAATATTGACAAGTTTAAAATAAAAAGCGACACTCATAATTTTAATACTAGACATAAGCATAACCTTGTTGTACGTGCTACTCGTCTCCACAAAATAAGCAATTCTTTTTTGGGACAATGTATACGCTTCTATAACAAACTTCCTCATACTATTAGAGAACTATCTGTAAATAAGTTTAAAGCTACCATCAAAGCAAAATTGTATAAAAAAGCATACTATACAATATCTGATTATGTAAATGACAAAACGGCTTGGGAGTAAGGCTTGGACGCATCATAAGAACATAAATTAACAATAATATTTAATTGTGTCTATATGAATAAAGAACATTTTGTTTTTTTTTTTTGAGTTTAATAATTTTTAATCTAATTTTTAAATAAGGTATCATATTCTTCAGCAGCCAGTTTTTTGATTAGGTTGTGCTTCGACATAGGCCTCCCCCATTTTCTTCCATTCATCTCTGTCCCAAGCCAACCTTCTCCATCCTTTCGGTAAGTCATTTACCCATCTTTTAATTTGACGTCCTTTTTGTCTTTTCCCATTTCTAGGATACCATTCCATTACGTCCTTTATCCATTTTTCTTTGCTGGTTCTCATGATGTGACCAGTCCAGTTCCATTTTTATTTTCTAATTTTATTCAAAACATCGTTCACCTTTGTTATTTTCCTTATTTTTGAGGTCGTCCACCTGTCCTGTAGCCTTATGTTTAGCATGCTTCGCTCCATGTTTCGTTGGCATACTATAAGTTTTTGGTTGTTTTTGTTCGTGGCAGGCCAAGTTTGACACCCGTAAGTAAGACATGGGACAGACCCCCCCCCCCCCATGTTCAGTATGTACATTATATTAAATTTGATCCCGTTTAAAAAAAAGCGAACATTTTTAGTTTATTAAGAAGCAGATCTTCGTGTAGTTTTACAACATCGCAGCTGAGCCGGTCCTCGTTAGATTACCGAGTTAATCTGGGCCACGGAAGCAATACACGTGAACATTTCTTTATGCCTCGTCTCTCTGTGGCGAGGAATTACAGCTAAATGGCCAACTCATTTTAATATTCACACAACTGCCTACAACAAAGGAGTGTAATGTGTTTAGGGTTCATATATGTATGTTTTCCGTTTCTTTATTCCACCAGAACTTCTAAATGCTTCAACCGATTTAGAAGTGTATAATCTTAGAATGGCTATGTCATCCCTAGCGTCATAGAGTACGTGCGACGACTCCTTGCTTGTATATAATGCCGCCTCCACACGTTGGCGAATGTTCGTGTCCCAAGTGGGTGTTTATTTATTTATTTATTTCCCAAGAAAACATACAGCGTTGCTTCAAACAATTTTACATAGGTGATTGTTACAATGAATGTAAGTCCGTTTAATTGTTTTCAACGTTTCACAATAAATGGTTAGCAACTATTAGGAAACAACTATTAGGGTGTAAACAACTATTAGGAAACATATATGGAAAACTCCTATAGAAGATATGCCAACGTCATCGTACCAAATATGATCTGTGGTCAGCCTGAGAGCCGCGCTTGCGCACTCTGCGCACCCCTTCTAATTTTGACGTGATTTTGACAGCTCCGAGCTGTCAGCTGGCTGTCTATTTTTTCTTCGAAAATCCGCATCTTGTACGTTACCTAAACTGTACCTAAATACGAACATTCGCCAACGTGTGGAGGCGGTATAAGGAGAAAGCAGCGTCTTCGATATAAATCGCCACATTACGCGTTGTTGTAATATGACACATCATTTGACAGTTTTTTTTTCGTTTTTCTTCTTCGCGGCAGCCAGGAATAAAACTTGTAGGGCCAGTAACAAAAAGATTTTTTTGGGATATTAATTTAGCAAAAAAACATATACAAAAAATATTTAATTATTACACTCCACAAAATATTATCAATATTTTAGTGACCGTATTTGGTTATGACATTTTGGAAAATTATGACCATTATGACATTTTGGAAAATTATCAATTGACGTAAATGTACTCGAAAAAAACCAGTATGTGTTAATGATAAAAGCCAGATTTTTCTGAAGAATAGTTCATTTATTACACAGTTGCCCAACTAAAAAAAGGGTTATACGTTCAGGGTGCATGTATGTATGATTTCCGTTTCTTTATTCCACCATAAATTGTAAACGCTTGAACTGATTTAGACGTGTGTGGTATCGTTAGCATCGTTGTGTCATTACATGTGCCATATGATACTTAAACTGCCCAAATATCAAATAAATAATTGTCCAAATGTTAATAAATTAGGATAATAGCATCGTGTTCATTATCAAGTGAATGGTATGACTAAGTAGATTATGGACATCATGATTATCGAAGAATGTGCAATCGTCTTTAAGCACTGGATGTCTGCAGAGGTAACACGCGTCCGTAAATTAAATATCATTTCAATGAAGAACTGTATTCCCTAAAAACGTGCTATTGTGCTAGAACACATTGTTTGTAATAATTATAAATATAAAAATTCACTTTTTGTACCAGCGGTTCTGTTTTTATTTTTTTAAGTTATGTTTTCTTGTTCTAAATAATATTTCATTGCACACTTCAACTATGATACCTACGCGCTCCAGCAAAAAATGAAATAATAACTTCCTACGGTCAAATTTTACCCCACTCGTCTAGCTCAGGGTTGAGATTCTCACGTCCGGATCATGCTTATCGCACCGCGACAAAAGAAATTGTAAAAATATCCAATACCGCACCGTTCGAGTCTCTCTGTGGTTTTTGCGAACGAGAAGAAAAGATCGCAAAAACGTGACTGGAGTACCAGCACGCTTATTACGCATGGTCGACGACGCTTTTAAATTGGGCCTTTGTGATTTAATTTGTAACGGTGGTGCTTTGTTTTTCATCGGCATTCGTCAAATGATCGACCAAGGTATGTTTTTCTGCAAGGGTTACGATTCGACACGTTACGTGTTGTGCTGGAAACTTCTTTGTTCTTGTTCTGGCCTAGGCCTGCGCAGGGGTTAGAAATGAGATTTTTACACTGTCTTTTATGTCCCACATTCATAAGAGTCGTTGCTCGATTGGATAACAATTTCACGATATATGCAGCTCGCTACAGGGAAACTGTAACATTTGCTATAACTAATAGTTTTTTACAAAGTGTAACTGCGTGGCAGTGGCAATCTGCTGTTAAAAAAGCAGATTGCCACTGCCACGCAGTTATACTGTGTAGGGTGTAAAGTAGAGTAAATAATTATAAATAGGATAGAAAACGAATTTACCGCGTGAAATTTGTAGGACCCGACGTTTCGGTGACGTTGCAGCCGCCGTTGTCTAAGGTAGACTGAAGAGCTGTCAGTCCGTTGTTTTGCGGGTAGGCCGCAAACCGCTGCCGTCACTGCGTAGGTTATAACGGTAGTGGGGGGCCGGGCTCGGAGCGCGGGAATTTTGAAAATCCGTCTTGCACACAACACTCATTGTATCCTGTTTTACGTCTTTGCGTTCGGCGTTCGGCAGCGGGAACATTTTAAGAAGAGGGTTCCACGTAGAAGAGAGTTTGTAGCCGTCGTCTCTATTGAAGTTCGGAGTTCTTTAGAGACGACGGCTAAAAACTCTCATTTCAATGGCTTCCCGGATCATGCGAGGAAAGTAGAATTGTTCCTTGGATAGAACAATGGGATCTTCTACGTGGAACCCTCTTCTTAAAATGTTCCTGCCGCCGAACGCCGAACGCAAAGACGTAAAACAGGATACAGTGAGTGTTGTGTGCAAGACGGATTTTCAAAATTCCCGCGCTCCGAGCCCAGCCCCCCACTACCGTTATAACCTACGCAGTGGCGGCAGCGGTTTGCGGCCTACCCGCAAAACAACGGACTGACAGCTCTTCAGCCTACCCTAGACAACGGCGGCTGCAACGTCACCGAAACGTCGGGTCCTACAAATTTCACGCGGTAAATTCGTTTTCTATCCTATTTATAATGTCAAACAACCGCGATAGTCTTCGATTTTATAGAGTAAATAATGTAAAACTAAACCTTATCACCGATAGAAGCCCGAAACCTTATCAGCTAGCTAAGTTAAAAGTTATGTAGCTGTGCTGCGCATGTGTTATTTTGCTTATGTTCATTCGCTGCTGACATACGGTGTTAGGCGCAACGTAAGAAAACAGAGCAGTTGTTCGGCGGATGGTTTATTTCAGACTGGTGAGCGGGTGCGCTTGTTCAACCACGCTCACTATTACACAATATGCGTTCGTAAAAGTGATGTGACTTTTAAATATGACTCCTTAACTTCGCGCAGGGGGCAATACCGCACGCGGAAAATTCGAATTCAAATATCTTGATTAAATCTATAAAGTTACATTTATTTTACTTAAAAAGCCATCCTAACTAGGCCTTGCCTGAACTAAGGTAGGCTTTGATTGCTGTAATGGCTTTCTGACTGGGCAAACAAATTATAACATGTGACGTAATCGCTACAATAACAATGTCATCGGCTTACGCCTGTGGTTGTACCAAGTTATTGAAGATGATGCCGGTAATATTATTACCAGCTACCAACCACCTGTTATAGTTTATTTTTGACATTTGAAACCTAAGAAATATCAGCAATTGCGTCTTAACCGCTTGAATGCTAATACTACCGATCGGTAGTTCTTCAGTTGCGACAACTCGCGGGCGGCCGATTTCCGTATTTATGCGAAATGCAATTATGCGAAAAAGTCGCCTTCATTGTATAAGCTACTATTAAACATTACTATGCTTGCACTAACACAAGGAAATTTTCGAGGGTTGATAACATTCCGTCGTGAGTTTCATTCCAATTGCGCGTTATAAGGGTTAAAATATATTTAGGTTCAAGTCTCTTTATTAGATAATATACTTAATAGCACTTTTATAGACTCACAATTGTCTCTCTCTCTCTCTGAAATAGGTCTCTTTTTTGAATTGTTAAAATTATTTTATTATTGAAGAGTTTGGCGGCCTCAAAAGATCCAGATTATTTTAATGGACACAGCATCATTATTGTAGCACAACGGTGTATGTCGAATACACTGAAAAGAAGACAAGAACCTTCCAATATCTAAAAGAATCACGGTTATCGAATCTGTGTCCAAAACAGTCCTCCGAAGGAAAACTTTTCTTCGTATGCATAAATGATTTCGTAACTCTTTGCGCAATCCAACAAACGTCACAGCTTCATGCCTCGACTCCTCACGTCCGACCCATTACATTGTCCACCAGCATGATAGATTTCCTTTCGACTTTCGCCCTTTTACTAAAGATAAATAATGTTCCGCGGTCCTAGAGCTTTCCAACCTGTTATACTTTTAAACGGATCGAAATGAAAGTCTACTTTCAATTTCAACTGTTAGGAGACTGCTTTAAGTACAGCTTTTGATATCAAATTACGCGCAAGAAGATACCCACTCCTATCGATCAGCGAAGCCTACCGTTTAAATTTAATTACACAGAGCTTTCTTTTGTATAAAAATCTTTCATATAATTAAAGATCATATCGATGTTTCATCAAGATAATTATTTAACGACGACTCTAACGTTATGCCTGGTTTTATGATATTTTTGATGATCAGTTTAATATTAATTAGTGAAGAGTTCGGAACCTTTGATGTATTTTATTCATAATCAGTCTCTAATGACCACTGACATGTTACTAGCATATTTTTACTTTACCGGAGTAAACGCTTATTGTAAAGAATTGTAAACGCGCTAAAAACAAAATTCGAGAGAAGACGAATATATAACTTCCCCCCCCCCCCCCTTCTCCGATTTCGTTTCTTCGCGAACTAAAATCGGTATTAGTTCATTCGAACGAGACAGAGCAATACGTTGGAGCGAAATATTAAATGAAGGACCGTCGATTTTCCGGCATCAAAACTACCTGTTCGAACAATAGCTATCCGAATTAGTTTGAACGCATTTAGTGCGGTTTTAGATTCGGCCACTTTATTTTCGGTGGGGGTACTTTTAATCCGGACAAATGACAACCGTTCATTTCACGTTCAGATCTAGCGTATTGCCCTGTCTCGTTCGCATGAACTTATCTCCGATATTAGTTCATGAAGAAACGCAATCGAGCCCTAATACCATTTCCATGCTGAAGTCTGTGTGTCTGTCTGCCTGTGTGTATTCCTCCACGATAGCGACCAAACGGTTAATCCGATTGAGTTGAAGTTTGGTATGCAGGCGTCACTCGGTCATGGCAAGAGTTAAACATATTGTGGTTGAAATTGGTCCACCAGAGGGAACGCTAGTTATACATCAATCTGTAAATATTGGACTTAGAGACTTGAGATTGGTTCTCAATTCTCAAATGGATTGTTGGACCGGAATCACGTTGGGAAATTTTGGTTGGAATATCTCGCATACAAGCGACACAAATTTAAAATACGTCATATTTATGAAAATACTATATAATTTTTGGGAAAATACGATACCACTGAAAATACTACAAATATACTATAAATTGGCGCTCGGGAAAGGTTGGATTGGCGCAGGGGGTGAGGGGTTGGCAGGGGGCTTGTTTATTTGCTGGTAAAGTCTTGGGGTGAGACAACCGATTTTTTTAAAGTATTGAGGGACTAAAGAAAAGAACCTCTATGGAACATTATAACAATTAATCAATTTGAGTTCATATAGCCTAACAATAAATAGTATGAAATCGAAGACTATCGCGGTTGTTTAACATTACAAATAGGATAAAAACGAATTCATCACACAGTTTGTAGCAACCGACATTTCGACGATGTTGCAACCGCCGTTGTTTAGGATAGACTCTAAACGATTAGAAGAACTTCACGCGGTAAATTCGTTTTTTATTCTATTTATAATTACAATAATTACTATGGTTCGAAATTAGTGATGTATTAAATTTAATTTTTTTTTTAAATTAATGGAAGTGTACGCGCGCACACCTATCCTAAAGTAACCTAGTGATTATTTAACAGGTACCCACACTTACCCCACACAGTAGGGGTAAGTTTTTTGCAAAAGTTTGATGCTAGTTTTCTGCTCGGATTATTAAGATCATCAGTTATTAAGGTTGCATGTCTTGACTTTATTATAACCTAATAAATACTTAAAATAATGAGCATAGCTTCACTTTAGTAAACCTTTTAGTTTTTCCACAATACCAATCAGGAAAAAATAGGCACACTTACTCCAACCGCCTATATCTAAAGATATACATTTTAATTTAGTAGGTATACTGGTTTCAATGCGTAATAATTACGCACTTGTTATCGTTGGATGAATTATTGGGTTGTTATAATCAATTAGTCATTTATACGAAACCATTCAATATCAATGTTATTATAGATGGCCAAATAAATTGCTGCTAGTTTGGCCGTCAAATCTATTAGCGCCATCTGCTCTTCACCGTTTCAAAACGGTTGCCAAATCGCAGTATGGAGTTGATCAATCTAATACCATATATATATATATATATATATATATATATATATATATATATATATATATATATATATATATATATATATATATATATATATATATATATATATATATATATATATATATATATATATATATATATATATATATATATATATATATATATATATATATATATATATATATATATATATATATATATATATATATATATATATATATATATATATATATATATATATATATATATATATATATATAATACGGCGCAAGCCACACACAACGGACTTAAGACTCGGAGAGGGAGTAGATGGGAAGAAACGTGTCTGCGGTCTTTTCTGTATGTTTTTGCGTGGTGTATTTACTGTGCGTTTTGTAGGAAAGTTCTTTAAATGGACTTCGCGTCCGCGACATGTCCAAGTCTTACGTCCGTTATGTGTGGATTGCGCTTCAGACTTCACTACTGTCGTGACAGCACCGCCTGAGCCACCTTGTCAACACACGTTTTCTTTTCACCGTGAAAATCCACGGTTAATTTGCCAAGTCGTCGACGGAAGCTTGTCCACGTACACGACGGAAGACTGTCCACCGATACAAGACTGACAACCTCGCCTAGACACGGCGAATAAACCGTGGATTTTCACGTCGAAAAAAACGTATGTGGACAAGAGGGTTGATTGTTGGCTAAAATACTAAAATGATAATCTAGCTCGAATCCTAATGCCAAAGAGTAAGCAAACACATGCATGCCATAACATGCATCATACATCATACATAATCGATTATTACCAGCACATTAATAATGTTTTCCATGTGAATAGCCTTTCCTAATTCGCATGGCTTCTCGCTTTGTCGGCGGTACAATAATATGTAGGTAGCTGCTAAGGTTGGTACCAACGTGGGAAAAAGCGTATTTCTCAAGCGTGGTAATTCACACGCACCGTCGATATAGCAATAACACAACGACAAAACGATGTAACAGATAATCCTGATAGTATATTTAAATATTTTTAGCGGAGCCTAAAAACTGTATCATAACTATATTATAAGGCCGTTCATAACAGGAGTTTTTAATTGATACATAGGTATTAAAGGTAAGTATAAAAAATACTTATTTAAAATAATAATTATTACATTATAAAGACTGTTCAGCCATAAAAATGAAGGGAAGGAAATGTGATGGTATAAAAAGAAAAAAAAGTAATTATATTTTTAAAAAAACACAACTGCCGTTACAAAAAATTAACTATTGTAATAATGATTATTTTTATTAAGGTTTCTTATGAAATATTTGTGGTTTATGGATTTATCCATATACATAGGAGTATATTTCTGGAATTTACTCAATCAGACCTTTTATTTGACACTAAACACGATATATTTATGTTAATTTATTCCTTATAACAACTAATTACCTACGTGATATTTGGACCGTTAAGGTACCCTATGACACTCAGGATGAATTCAGATTCTAACAATACTACACACTTATAAAACGGTTCAAGCGTTTAGGTTATGGTGGAATAAAGAAACGGAAAAGATGCATACATGAACCCCGAACACATTACACTCCTTTTTTGTTGGGCAGTCGTTTAAAAACCTCATTTCGAATATCGCACGTAGGCGCGGCGTCGTCACCGCCATTCTTACGTCAACCATGAAAACAAAGCAAATTCATAGGGCAATTTGCTCCGGGACGATAACTTCAAGAAGCCAACAATAATTTTTCTGTCTGGCAACTCTGCCTAGCGCGCACGTATATTCGGCAAAGCTATATTTCGTTTTATAAATTATATTATTATTGAGTATTTTTATAATTTGCAATGGTATATCCTGTTTAGTTGTCGGTGTTTTTTCTTCATATAAGTAGTGATTCAAGTGAATTGGACATTAACAACTGTCGGCGAATACAAACAGCGGTTCGGTCGGAACAGCTGAACTGTTGGAAAACAACGGATACAGTTGAAAAACAAGCAGATACACAGCTAAAGCCATTAAATATTCATCACCAAGACCTTGGGGAAAAAAACGGTAACGTGGATTTATTTACAAATTAAACTCATCACTTTCACATATCACGAATAAATAAAACCGTAATGGCGGACGGTCAAAAATGTAAACAGTGCAAAGATGACGTTGTCAAGACGGAGGCAATTCATTGCAACGGCTGTCAGCTATTCTTCCATTACCGTTGTGGAGGCCTTTCTCTTCTAAACTATAACAAAATCAAGAAGGACTCAGAAATCACATGGCTTTGCCCGAAATGCAACGCCGAAAATAACGAAAGGATAGCGATTTCACCAAATCCGTTGGCACATTCGAACGGACATACGCTGTCGTCTGTAAACAACATAGCCTCTGGCAGCCAATCAGATGCCGTGCAGCCGAAGAAAACCAGGTCTACCACCAAAAAAGATCTAAATGGGCCGCTAAATAATCGCGATGGCAATACACGATCGACAGCTCGACAGATCGACAGCGTTGCCAGCTCAACCCCGCCGAACGAGTTTATTACCGAATTTAAAAAGGAAATTAACCAACAACTGGAAGATCTGAAATTAAATTTCATGAAAGCAGTCGAGAATTGCATTGAAAAACGGTTTAAAAAATACGACCTAGAATTGGAGAACCTTAGAAAAAACCACGATGAGCTGTTAAATTCTGTAAAATTCATTTCGGAGGAGCAGGAAGAAATAAAAAAGAAACTAATCACATACGAAGATACGAATGAAAATGGCGCCTTATCAAGAAAAAATGAAGAACTTGAGGCTAAGATCTGTCAACTGCAAATTAAATCAGATATGCAAGAGCAGCAGTCTAAATCTTGTTACATGGAAATCCGTGGAGTGCCAGAATTTGAAGCAGAAAGTCTACCTATAACCATAAAAAACATCGCAGAGGTTACACATTTTGATTTATCCACTGATGATATCCTGCAAATCTCCCGCATGCGAGCAGATATACATAAACATAAAGGAAACAAGCTGCCAAGATCCATAATCTGCATCTTCAGAAGACAACAAACTCGGGATGATTTCTTAAAATCCATTAAATCTTTTAATCGCAATTTCAAGATAAATTCCCAAAAGTTGAACACGGCCCATATTGGTATAGCAGCTGGTAACGCCACACCGATTTATATGTGTGAGTATCTCACACCCCGGATGAAATATCTATATACGCAGTCTAAAATAATTGCCAGGACGAAAAACTATAAATTCCACTGGGTAAATGGAGGTAATATTTATATTCGCAAAATAGAGGGCGCTCCGGCTATACTGATAAATCACGACAAAAAACTTGCAAACTTGTGACTGGCAATCTCCCGCGGCTGTCAAAAAATATATAAACAAACCAGAAATTCAAAGTCAAATAATGTGTTCTTGAAATTATCGGATGCGGACATATCATATTGGATGTTTAAATACTATATTTTATGTGTATTATGCAGCGTTCTATTTAAAAAGCAGAATAAGGCCAATAAAATAGTCCAAAGTAGGAACGGTGTGCAAAGTATTTTTTATAATTTGAACTGCGTTTATTTATTGCTATATATGCCCTGGGACAATTTACATTATAGTCGGAGCGTGCCGGTTTGCGTGTACACATCCTTTAATTTTATAAATATCCTTAAGATACTGCAACATAATTTAGTTCCCCATTTTATTATGACAATTTTAAATTTCAATAGAAATTTTGTGAAATGTTTATTAATATTGAATAATACTATGCATACTATTTATATGAAAGACTGGTTTTATGTGTGGAATTTATTGTATTTTATATCCATTGAATATGACATTTTATGGAAGTATTATAGATGTATTTGGCTAACTTTATCCATATCAATATTATTGCGCCACCTGTATTTATTAAATATAACTGATAATTTATCTTTCGCTATAATTTTTTATCTGTTTCCTAATTTGACTGCGATTATTATATTTAATTTTATCCTTAAACTGTTCATATGTTTTTCACAATTATTAACATTAATACTGTTGTACTTTATTTACTACACTACACATAGTCCGAATATTTCGAACTACATAATGTCAATTGCATCAATTACACTATGTTGGAGAGTCATTACACAAATTTTTTTTACAAAGAAAAGAGCTCTGCATTATCACTGTTATATCTGTGGTAAACTCACCAAATTTGTTACTCTTTATACGCATTTCTGTTCACACCGTGCTTTAATTACAGAGACAACAACTACTAGGTACATTCAATCGTGAACCAATGATAGATGAAGTTGATTTTCTCAATACAGATAGATTAATAGTGTCTGATGATATAGATGTGTGTAAAAAAATATTTTACAAAAAATCTTCACTGCGATTT
Source organism: Micropterix aruncella (assembly GCA_944548615.1). Classification (NCBI taxonomy): domain Eukaryota; kingdom Metazoa; phylum Arthropoda; class Insecta; order Lepidoptera; family Micropterigidae; genus Micropterix; species Micropterix aruncella. The sequence goes on from OX155956.1 coordinate 31,556,301, forward strand.
ATTTGCCTTAATATTCGCAGTGTCAATAAACATTTTAATGAACTATTAATACTTTTGCAAGACCTTAATATAGACCTGGATGTACTAATATTAACCGAATGTTGGATAAATAGTCATTACCAGCCAAAACCTATTAAAGGTTATGTCGCACATTGCACAAAAAACAACAACCTTCAAAATGATGGAGTCCTCGTATATGTAAAGGAAACTCTATCATGTACAGTGAATGAAAATTGCCTTAATGGCTCTAACTGCCTCCAGATAACCGTTGAAAATAATATCTGCATAATTGCAATTTATAGAAGCCCATCAACACAAAATATAACTGAATTTTTAGTATCTTTAGAGCATCTTTTAGCTATGAATGCAACAAAACAACACCTCATAATGACAGGCGATACAAATATAGATGTTTTAAATAATAATTCTCGACAAGTCACCGATTACATGAATTTGATGGCAATGCATGGCCTAAAATGTTTGATAAATAAACCAACTAGAGAATCCCAAGATACAGCTACTTGCATAGATCATATAATGATCAGATCGAAACTGAACAGTAATGAAGCCATCTACCAGTCTACAATAACTGATCACTATGTTTTATTTTTTAACCTGCTCGGTTATAAACCAAATTTCAAAAAAACAACCGTTATAAAAACAGCTAAAATAAATTATGAATCTATTGCTGCTGCTCTTGAACATTTTGATTGGACTCCACTTTATAATATGAATGATGTATATCAAGCCTCTATTATGTTTACAAATACCTTAAGTAAACTTGTTGAGAAAAATTCTAACAAGGTAATTCTAAAAATCTCACACAAAAAACTAAAATTAAAACCGTGGATCACTCCTGGACTTGTAAAAAGCATTCACGAACGAAATAGACTCCACTCGGCATGTAAAAGAGATCCTACAGACATAACTTTAAAAAATAAATTTATCAAATATAGGAACTGGTGTATTAGGATTATAAAAACAACAAAAGAAAAATTCTACAAATCCGAAATTGAAGCATCACATGGGGACATTAAGAAAATATGGCGCTCTATTAAAAGTGCGACGGACATATGTTCACCAAAGTATGATATCAGCGAGCTGTGTACTGAAAAGGGTGTAATGACTCTTCAACAAGAGCCGTATGCTATGGCAAACTATGTAAATGAGTTTATGTCGAATGTAGGATGCAAATTGATATCTGAAAATTTTAACATCACGACAAATGGCCCCCCAACTATCCAAACGCGGACAAACAACTTCCCCGCTTCTTTTTATCTACGTCCTACTACCGCCGAGGAAATTAACAAAATTATATGTACTCTAAAGCCCAACTCAGCTCCCGGGATTGACGGACTAAGTTCGGAATTATTTAGATCTGCTCACAAACAATTAGCGGCACCTATAAGCTGGCTAATAAATCAAAGCTTTCGTACGGGTATCTTTCCAAGCAACCTAAAAACGTCTTTAGTCGTACCTATCTTCAAAAACGGAGATAAAAAAAGTGTCAACAATTACAGACCTATTTCCCTGTTAAGCTGTATTTCCAAATTAACAGAAAAAGCGGCAAAAAAAAGATTAACGGAGTATCTAAACATACATAATATTTTATCACCAAACCAATATGGATTTCGGGAAGGACAAGGAACCAACAAAGCTATAGCCGAGGTTACACAATTTGTCGTGGAAGCAGTAGACAAAGGAAACAAATGTCTGGGAGTATTCCTTGACATAACAAAAGCATTTGACACGGTTAGTCACGACAAACTTTTGGAGAAGCTAAACGACATAGGTGTTACCTCGATCACACTAAAATGGTTTGAGAGTTACTTGTCAGGTCGAAAGCAAATAACAAAACTTGGTAGTATCCATAGTGATCCCGCGCCTCTCAAATATGGTGTTCCGCAAGGTAGTGTACTTGGTCCGATATTGTTTTTAATATATATTAATGAGCTTTGTAATCAAACTATTGGTGGACAAGTTGTTACTTTTGCCGATGACACCGCTCTACTTTTCAAGGCAAAAACTTGGAAAGAGACCTTTGAAAAGGCTTCTATGGGACTTCGGAAAGTAGTATTGTGGTTAGATGGTGCACTACTATCACTCAATGCGCAAAAAACCATGTACATAACATTTAGTGCCACCAGTGTAGCTCAACCAAAACAAGAGCATATTCTGAAACTCCACAGAGATTGTCTTAACCCCGAAAACTGTAAATGTATTAATCTCAATAAAGTTGACAACATTAAATATCTTGGTATATTAATTGATTACCGGCTACAATGGAGCACCCACATAATGGAGCTGTCGGCAAAAGTTAGGAAACTCACGTATATTTTCAAAGACCTTAGAGGCATTCTGGACCAAAGGACACTTAAGATAGTATACCATGCCCTGTGCCAATCTATCCTAACCTATGGGATCATAGGGTGGGGAGGTGCAGCGAAAATTCATATGGAGCCCTTGATTAGAGCTCAAAAGCTAATACTTAAAATTATAAAGAGAAAGCCTTGGAGATACTCTTCAGATGATCTCTACAAAGAATATAATGTGCTAGATGTACCTCAACTATACGTGAAAACGGCGCTCTGTGACTATCATACTAATTTAGAGACCGCAATAAGAACCCAGCAAACAATCTGTACGCGGCAATCCCGAACTATACATTTTGACGTCCCTCGAATGCAGACCACTTTTGGGCAGAGGCATTTTGTGTACATAGCCCCCAGGATCTTTAATATCCTAGATGAAGATTTAAAAATGTATGTGCCGAAGTCTTCTTCTTCTTTTAAAGCCAAAATTGATTCCTGGCTAAAATATGACGCCCGGCAAAATATCCACAAATTAATATACCGAGACAATTATCCCTGACATTTCTTATTATTATTATTATTTTCTTTGACTCTTTTTATTTTTATTTATTACTATTACTTATTCATAAATTTTGGTGACTATTGTTTGATATCATTTGACATTTTATTTTATTAATTAACACGATTATTTATTTTTGTGTTTTATTTCCTATTGTGATCATTAGTTAGTGATTATTAGTTATAATTTGTAATGGTGACGGGAATATATATATTTCTTTTCCTTTTTATTTTTTTTATTTTTTTATTTTCATTGCCGAATATATGTGATACCTATAAAAACTAGAGAGCTAGCTGCCCTGGAACAAGTCCTGGCACTTAGTTGGGCAGCAGCAGTACTTAAATGCTAATGCTCATATCGGCCGTGTTTAATTTTAATTTTAATTATATATATTTTTTTATTGATATGATTATTAGTGATACTTGTGCACTTGTAAATGAATTGTTAAATTAAATAAATAAATAAATAAATAAATAAAAATAATTGAAGTTACGTGGGTAACACGCGGCCTTACAATGGAATTCACGCATGCATTTATTATGTTACTCCTATAGGTAAGCAGCCGTATTACAAGATAATAAGCAATTATTGTTGTCTAAAACAATTACACGCGGGTACTTGGCATCAATTTTATTTCCTGAAACGATGCATTGTTTTTGTAAAGTAATCAGTGAGTTGGATATCGCGCGGAGTTCCGCGTCTTTGGATGTACGAAAACGGAAGTACGCAGAGAAGCGATGTTCAAAGATATGGAAGAAAACACGAGCCTTAGCTCCGCAGACACTAATTACAGCTGACAGTTGCCTTGGTGGTCGAAGAGTCAACGTCCTTCCCAACGATCGAGGATTTCCCCAACAACGGGTAAAGAGAATTTCCTTATCTGTTTCTCAAGACGGCACAGTAAAACACTTTTGTAAAAGTACAAGGGAAATTCGGTCAGTGATGGGGCAGGTACAAATTCCAGGGGCTGTCCAGCCTATTTTATTGAGCCGCTAAAATCCAAATGCTGTAGCCTACGAATTCATCTATGCACTTGGCACGGTCTGGCCATTAAATGAGTCATGATATTAAATAATAATGGGCTCATTTTGACCCCACGAAAAATTAAGATAACGAAAAATAAACTTCACAGCACCAGTTTTCAAAAATCGTGTTTCGTTCTTGTACTAGATTCAATTCAAGCACGCCCTGTCCAATAATACATTTTTATCGAAATAAAGGTAAAAAGCCCAAAAAAACGCCTACCCGATCGGCCTGTTCCACGCCGTCTACCCAGTCGTCAATGTACACCCGCGGAGCCCGCACGCATGTCTCGTTCCTGTGCGGTCGTCCTTCCATTATGTGCTTTATTAGCGATAATTTCGTTGAGTTTCTCTGAGAGTCCAAATCTGTCACCATCCTCCTAGTTTCCGTCGCTACCAGTCTTGCGGAATCGCCTAGACCATTGCGCCTCCATAAATGATGATTTTAAAGTACCGTCGAATGCCCTCTAATCGAAATCTGCACTGGGTGTCGAGCTATAATGATTTATACAACGTGAGTTTTTAGTTACCGGCATTCTTTAAGGGGTGAATCAGTTTGAGCAAAAAAGCAACTTTTGATAAAAAACTACACAAAAACTTTATTTAAAAAATATATATATTTGAAAATTTGTATTTTTTTCTTGTATGAAAAATAGTATTATAAGCGTTGAACATGATGCGCCACACGATCTATAGGTAGGTTAAATATTGCTGATATTGTTTATTTGTGGTATTATACATACCGCTAGATATCCCGATCGGACTTTAAGTTTCTGAGTTATTCGACGGTTTTTTAGAGTCACGAAAACGTCACAACAAAGAATTTCGAAGTGTCGCCTAGTATCTGTCGTGAACTTCTAGACGTATTCAAATCGACAGACTTTGCACAACAGTCCGTTCTCCACGCGGACCGTTCCAAATTCCTGGGAACCGCTTATCTCGCAAAAGCGCAGTGATTTGCTCGGCATTCGAAACACGACCGCTTCGCCATGCCCTTTCCGCGAGAGAGACAACCGAACACGTTCTCGCCAAACAAACGTAATTTGCGACCGATTTTCCACCGCGTCCACCCGCCGTCAATTCTAATTCAAATCAAGATATTTTCTGTCTCTTTCAATAAATAGAACCGTCAAAAGAACACGACGCACAGTGGGTCGAAACTTCAAATGGAGGGACTTAGGAAAAAACTTTCATTTTTTACTGTTTTCTTTTTTCCGATGGATAGACCTTATTAACCTTTACGATAATTGCCACAACAATAGTGTTATTTTCCTAAACTTTATACTTTGATCAGAAAAAATATTTTCTATTTTTTTGTATGGGACTTATCACAATGAACTGAATGCCTGTTTTTTCCTGATTGATGCAGCTTCGAAACATTTTGTCTTAGTCTTTGTATACTCTCCTATCGTTCTGCATATTGAACGTGAGCATAAAGTTACAACTCTGCCAGATAAATAAATCGGAAAAGATTAACATTTGTTGATTTCGAAGCATGTTTTTTTTGATAATTAGGTTATTGAGATGGCCAAGGATGTCGCCATGCAAAGGCTGCGATGAAGCAGCGATGAAGCATGACATGACATGAGCAAGAAGAACCTTAGAACCACTATCGGTCTCCTCACCGAACATACGACCTTTAGAGCAAGGACTGCGGAATATGTGGCGAAGAACCAGAAGACAGAATACATATCGTTGGTTGCTACCCAGGCCTCGCCGCAAAAAGACACAGTTTACTGGGAGCAGTTTTTCTCGAACCTAGCAACCTACCCAATCTGAAGGTCAGTGATCTGTATGGACTGGTAAGCAGTACTGGGCTTCTAGCAGACCACTGACTTAACCACAAAGCGGGTAGTTACAAAAAAAACTTTCAGATCCAGGTAACATCAAGGGCTGGAGACAAACCCCCCACTCCTTTTACTACTACTACTACGTTATTAAAAGCTAACTTTAATACGAAATAGTAAGTAAAACTACAAAGTAACAAAAATCATTACTTCAAATCTAACAAAGGTAAATTTTAAATGCATCTAGATACCTAATTAATAAATTACCTTAATTTTCTAGTGTTTTCTGGATTGGATATTTTTTAATGATGTGGTTCATTAATAATCTATGCATTGCAATTGTAAGAACTTTTTGCGTTATTATGTAGTTTTACTTACTATTCCGGGTCAAAATTGTCTTTCAATAACCTAAGATAATGAAAAATATCCTTTGACATATTTCATTTTTAATATTTTTTCGATCCATTTATCTAGCAGAGTTGCAACTTTATGCAAACGTCCAATATGCAGAACAATAGTAGAGTAGACAAGAATTAAGACAAACAAGGTTTCGAAGCGGGATCGATCAGGACAAAGCAGGAATTTATTTCTGTTTGATCCGTCACATACAAAAAACAAAAATATATTTTTTCTGCCCAAAGTATAAAATTTAGGAAAAAACACAAACGGCAACCATTGTTAATAAGGTCTATCCATCGGCATAAAGAAAACGTATAAAAAAGAAAGCTGGTTCCTAAGTCCCTCAAATAACAGTTTCAACCCACTGTGCGACGCTTACATTGAAAATACAGAGTTGTGAGTGGTATGCCAAGTTCGACAAAGTTACCTACAGTGGCTCTCAGTATAGTTAAATATTCTACAGCAGCAGGATTTTTTCTTATACATATAAAACATACATATGTATACATATAAGAAATATACAACGTTCACTTAAAAACAGACCGGTATCAAAACACTGGTATTTCTAGTTATTTACAATATTATACAACTATTTCTTATTGACGCTTAACTAAAAGGTACTCTAGGGTTAGCTATTGACAATGATTATATTGCGATAATTCGCAAAAAAAGCATGCTAATGAGGATACATTTTGTAATTTGTGTATTGACCCAAGTTTCTCGTTAGTATTGATTATAGAGCGTATTAGATTGCTCGATGCAGTACTACCGTTTGACAGCTAAGATTTTACTACGAAATGCAACATGTAGATGGCAGTCATAGTTCCAAACATTCATTAATCTTCTCTTATTTTTAAATGACAGCGTCCTTGGTATGGCACTGTGGCGGCGAACGATAGATGGCAATGTAAACAGGCCTATACAGTATAATATCTCAAAATACAATAATATAATAGTAAATAAAAAAATATTTTTTTAAGTCATACCTTTTATTTAATTTAATATTATTAACATAAAGATATCAATTTAAAATTTGAAAGACTAATAGATGGCATTCTATCTCTCCGTATCATTTCTGTGATTATAAAAACATAATAATTTAACAAATGACATTAATAATAACATTAAATTATTAGTGCCATATATCACATACTTTATTTAACCCGATTACATAACAGAAATAATACGGAGAGATAGAATTCTAGGTATTAGTCTATCTGGACATCAAAGTGCGTAATTACTACGTATCTGTATATCTAATTAAATATTGACATTTTAGATAAATATTATTTTAAAAATAAGAGCTATGATTTAAAATTCGTTTGTTATTATATTCTTATTTTGTTTAACAATACGATACGGCGTAGGCGCTGCCATGCTGTTATACCACGAACGCCGCTATTTTGAACACAAGATAATATTAATCAATTTTTGGTACAATGAGCGCCATTTACACGTTGAGTTTCGTAGCAAACTCCTAGCTGCCAAATGGAAGTACTGCATCGAGCAATTTAATACGCTATTATAATCAATGCTAACGAGAAGCTTGGGTCAATACCCAAATTACAAAACGTACCCATCAACTTATTTTATTACTTATTTTAATACTCCTATATGTACTTATTTAAAGCTCATTCATATTTATTTTATCATTTTTTTATTTTTATTGTTAGGATTAGCTTACTTTATTATTTGGTAATTACAATTATTTAAATACTATCTATTTATACCTGATTTTTATTTATTATGATTATGGTTAACAATTTTATATTTTCAATTTTACTTTGATTGTCCAGCTAATAAGGATTATTCATAACTATTACTGTTTATATATTTTCAAATTTATTATGTTCTTTTCATTACTTTCATATAGGTTATATAACCTATATAAAATATTTGTTTGTACCTAAACAAATATACCTAAACAAATATTTCTTTGTACTCTTTATTGTGAAGTTCCGCAATGGCCGGGTGTATTGTCCAATGACAATCTTTTTCAACCAGCCCTACTATTGCGTGTTTATATTTATGTGTGAGTGTAACATGTGTGTAATTGTATGTCTTATTATTGCATTCGATCGACAGAATTAAAAATGCAAATCCGTTAATTTTATCACACCGGAAAATGATGACCCTCGTCGGGAATCGAACCGGGGACCTTACAACGTAAGATCAGGCGACCTAACCACTATGCCACCAGGCCGTGTATACTTAATGATATACATAATGATACAAATTTGTATCATTATATTCATAACGATACAAATGTAATTGTCCGACTTAGAACAGGCTATATCCTAGTTAGGTGACATTAAAGTATTACATTATGGCCAAAATGACATTAAAATAAAGATGTCCAACGACCATTGGCAACAGTTTTTTTGGTAATGGATTTTTGTCTATGATATTTCAATTGTACATTTTGTCAATATGTATGTATATATGATTATGAATTACGAATTAAATAGATATATAAATTTAAATTAAATAAAACGATAAAAATAGAGAATTAGCAGCAACACAAATCTATGCTTTTCACCAACGTGTATTAAAATTATAGTGACATCTATCGTTCAAGGTTTTATTACACCATCTAATCCCAGACAGTTGCGGTCCTGTATCCGCCATTTCCGACATTTTGGCAGGAAATTGCCCGGTGCTACTATCTCGTAGATCCGCAGATCTTATTACGTCGAAACCGTTATCATTTTGTAACGACGGAAACGCGACAACGCCCACTGCACAAGTCATGAGACGATTGGACAATCCGACGGTAATTATTCACCATTGAGATCAAGTACGGCGATCTAACGTCCGCCGAGTCGAAGCGGGCGCTTCCTGCTGTACTAACAGCCTGTCACGGGGTTCACGTTTCGCTAAGTGTTGCATGTGGGTAATAGTTTCTGATTGCGCAGCACACTTTTAAAATAAAAACATAAACTCTACTATTATTTGTTGTGTGGGGCTTTTCTAAGGTCTTTATGAGCCTTGTAAAACTGCGACCATTGCTGATCTATTGTGTTCGCATCCTACTATAGTTCTGCGCCAAGCCTCGTGTCATTTAAGAACCGCAACATGCTTTTGGCGCCAGATTGTTTTACCTCCTCAGGTTGGAGGTAATGACCACCCAAGTGGGTGTATCTTTTACGCATCAGCGGTCCACACTCGCACATGAGGTGCAGGGGAGTTTCCTCTGCCCCTTGGCAGAACCTGCACATTTTTGTGTCTCGGAGCTTGAGGTTGAACATGTGTTTGCTCAGGCCACAATGCCCCGTGAGCGCCCTCACCAGTATGCGTAGATTGTTCCTATTTAGCGATAAGGCCTCACGGGCCGTCTTAGGGTCGTAGGCCCTAATTACCGCTTTGGATTGATTCAACCCTGGCGTGTTGTTCCAGTGGTTGACGGATTGTTCTAAACATATTTGTTTGAGAATTAGGTTTGCAAGGCTTTTAAACTCTACTAAGTCACCTGTACTAAGTCTGCCTGTACTACTCAAGTCCCTTTACTAAATCGGTCTATATATTTCAATTTAAATTTATTTATTTCCAAAAAAATATTTACAAATTGTAGGAACGTAATATCTAGGTACATTTAAATTACAGTAAATTCATCGGTTTTTTGCAACATCCACATTGATCCCCAGGTGCATACAGTTCAAAGTTCATCATTATTGCTTTTATATCATGTCGATATGATCTTAATACTGGTGATACTCAAAAATCATTATTAAGATGTACTTACTAAATCCACAAATTAAAATAATCAAGAAAATGTAAAATCAGAAAGAGTCGGAATAATTGAAAAATGCTACTTAAAATTGTCAAAAAAATAATAGTCATAATAGAAAAATCATTTAAAATTAATAAACTCCTCGATCGGATAAAGAGCTTTTTCTAATAAGAATTCTAAAGCAATTTTTTAAATAGGCTTTCCACTTGAATTCTTTTTAAACTTTCCGGTAGCCTGTTAAAGTAATATGGCCCGGAATATTTTGTATCTTGCCTTGCTGTGTTTAATTTAGTACATGGAATTAAAAAAATAATTAATTTTTCGTATTTTTGGTATGTGTATCCGAAAACTTTTTATAAATTGATTCACTATTCTTAAAGAACTCAGTCAGTAACTTAAAGAGATAGAGTGAGGTTAAAGTGAGGATTCTTATCCTTTAAAAAATGAGTCGACACGACTCTTCCCTTTTCACCTTTTCAATTATTGGTACTGCTCTGTTTTGGAGTATGAACATGGGTTTCCTATTAAAAGTATAACAATTTCCCCGGATTGTAATGGCATAACTTAGGATACCATTCTTAAGGCTCAGAAGCTTTTACTGAGGGTCAATAATAAAACACCTTCCCGATGTAGTTCAGAGCAGCTGTTTAACGAATCGCATGTGCTTGATTAGGGCAAAAATCATCATCAGAATTACTCCTAACGCCATTTAGAGGCCGCGCATGCGACTTTGAACCTACGATCAGACTGTAGGATGGAGTAATCTGGCCAAATCTGGTAGTGAAGGCGCGAGGCTGCCTGCTTTTGCCAAGCGTTAAAGCGTTGGACTCCCGCGGGTATGTTGACGTAGTTAGACGGTGGATTGTGTCCTCCCTAACACACTGCGTTTTCTGCATTTACCTCACAGTTGAAGGAATGATTATATATCGCTATACCTTTCTGGGGTGATAGGTTCGCCCGTGGTAGATGACAACTCCAAACTGTCCCCATCCAACATGTGGAGCTACGAAAAATCATACCACTTACGTATGTCCCTTTCTTTATTACTTTGTAATTTGCACAATCATAATAACTCATTAGTCGGCATCGCATAAGCCTACAATTAAATGGCAGAGATCTAATTAAACTCCGCAGTTGATTTCGAATTAATATCAGTGATCCGCGTAGCAAGAGATCGGTGGGAAATCATTAGTGATTCATTACAGTCGAGAGCAAATAATGTACTTAGATGAAACATGAGCGGAATATATTTTAATGAATGATAAAACGCTAATTGATATTTAATTGAGCAATCAAATGTATGCGACATGTGTCATTTTGAATCATCCATTTTTTAATAAAGAGATAAGGAGCATCTATTTCAATTAAAGCCATTACAATTCTGTGGGAATGACATTAAATTAATCGTTTCTCTACCCAACTTGGCGTAGCACATTTTTTATTAAAAATATTTTTTATTTGCAGCTAATATTTTTGTAACATTTTACTTTCCTGTTTAAGGAAAGTATTGTGGAGGCACTTCTGTGTGTCTGTCTGTGCGTATTCTCCAACGATAGCGCCGAAACGCTTCATCCGATTTAGTTGACATTTAGCATGCAGGCATCATTTGGTCATGACATAAGCTGAAAAGGTTGTGGTTGAAATCCGTCCACCCAGGGTTGGCTCCCGACGAGGGAACTCCTCAACGGTCAAAAGCAGAGACCCAAAATTTTGTATACATATTCAATTATGATAGCATCTTCCAAGTTTCACTATGACATGGCTTATGTACCCTGGGTTGGCTCCTGATGAGGGGACTCTCAACGGTCGACAGCAGAGACCCAAAATTTTGTGTACGCATTCAATTATGATAGCAACTTTCAAGTTTCACCATGACATGGCTGATGTACCCTGGGTTGGCTCCCGACGAGGGAACTCCTCAACGGTTAACAGCAGACACAAAATTCGAAAAGTCATAAAGTCAAAAAGTCGAAAAAGTCTTGACAGGAAAGTCTTGGGGTGACACAACCGATTTTTTCTGTAGCACTGTTGCAACATTTTTTTAAATTTCATTAAGATTGTGTAATAATAAACATTTTCGTTGTATTATTTAATGCTTCTTCATAAAATACAACAGGCCAAAAGGTATAAAACGAAGACTTCCTTAAAAAACGAAAAAAATAAGATTTTGCATTTATTCGTATCTATTTCGTAAAAACGAAAATTACGTATATACCTCTGGTCATGAGCTATTGAATGGTATGGAATCATTTCGCGATCTTAATTTTTATTTTCATGCGTTTCGACATACCTTACTTCAAACATATCGGTCAATATCGCTGTACATTAGATTGTTTCCATATTAAACGGTATACTTATCGGCATAATAAATTTTAAAATTAAATCAGACACATTAATTTCCAAACGACTTGCTGCACTTTGAATCGCGGCTTTGGGTGTGTGCGTGTGTGGTGCAGTTCGTATGTATATACGATTCGATAGTGCACTAGTGTTAGTATAGTTTCACCGTTCACTTCTGCGCACGACTGATGGCCACGCCTTTAAAAAGGAATATCTACCACACAGTTAAGAGGCATACATCGCAAACCGTGAGACTAGCCGTTAAGTATTAGTGAACATCATGATAATTGGGAAGTCTCTTATAGTATTGGAAGAATTGCTGGGAGTAGCCACCATATGTAGTTTTAAATAGAAACCAACGAAAAAACAGAAAGAAAAGAACGATAGCACAAAAGAGATACAGTGGGTTTTGATTTCATCTTCACATCATCGTCGCTCGATACGAATTCAAATTATTTTGTTAGAGCCATGGTTTCAAATCTGACTGTCCACGACGACTATTCCACTTGAGAATCGGAAGATGTCAAATTCCCGAAACTCTCTAATAGCGCACTGGATGAAGATATATTCAAAACAGACGGCTGGAGCAACGTATAAATATAGACGTAAACTATGCATATCGAAAGGTTAAAATAACTCGAAAAAATGTTAAACGATCTCAGCCAATGCAAGTACCTAGTCCTAAAAATTAACTCTGAACAGGACAAAAATGGTATGCACCAGCGAAAGGCGAAAGTGAATATAAATACGGTGGAGCAAGTCGACGAATACCTTGCACTCGACGAATTACTTGTACAGACCATTAGTCTCAGACGAGACTCCCTTGCTCGAGAGGTTAACCGGACGATTCAGTTGGCATAGACCGCCTTTGGCAAACTCAGCGACGTATTCCGCGACAAACTACCGCAGACACTGAAGATGAAAGTTCCAGTTATGGACACATGAACTCTTATCCATGGGATAGTCCATAAAGTGTAATGATCTGAAAATCATCACATGATCGCTTAGCAGCTCTAAGCTAAACGCAAAATAGATTATTCGAAATTTTAAAATTAAATTGTACTTAAAAAATGATCATAGTGACATCTAGTGATTTAATTAGGAACTAAAACGGACAGATGAAGAATGTCACTTGCTAAACTATAGAGCGCAGTGTCAACGTTACATAAATAAAGGGTTTTGAATAGTTTTGAGAGTTAAGGACATTATTAGGGGTTTAAAAATAGATAATCAGGAATATTTGGCAAGAAATTAGCATATTTTGAGATTTTTACGAAAAATCGACGTAAATATCAATAATTGACAAATAGACAATAGAAGCATGTTTATGGTCTTAAAAAGTCGACCGATTGGTTTTTCAAAGAAATATAAAAAGGGGTTCATTAAATAGCAGGAATTATGGGAGAATTAATAGCAATATTGATAAAGTCATTTGAAGAACATTTGATTTATTATTAAGAGAAATTGGAAAACATAATCGACATCGATGGAAGAAAGCCGAATTAATGAAATTAAAAGAATTTTTCACCAAATAATTGCCAGTCAAAATAAAATTTAATAGTTAAAATGAGGAAATTTAGAAACACTTAATTAAAATAGAGGAATTACTAGATAAAAATACTATCAATAAATAAAATTGAAATAAAATAGTTATATTATTTCGCTTTCAAAGGCGAAAGCGGAAACGACGCGAAAGAAAGGCGGCAAGGTCAGGTCAAAGTATGAAGATTTCCCGCCGAATATGAAACATCAATTTCTCATAATACGTAAATTAAATACTTAAAATCATGTGTAGAAGTAGAAGCACGAATTATCGTTAAGAAATTCGCTTGTTAGCAATGTAGCAGAGCATTAATTAACGAAAAAATAGATAAATCAGATCGTTTTGTGATTGATTAGTCAATAGTTGTGGGTTAAATTATTGAAAAAGGTCATATCGATAGGGGTGTTATAAAAGGGATGGACGTGTTGCTTCCGGTATCCATTAAGAAATTTTAGTTGCACGCACTAAAGCTGCGAAAGTTTGGGAAAGAAAAGTATATCTTGGGGCTCAGATGTGAGGATAAAACAGTTTAAAATAAGGGCACTGAGATGCTGTGAAGCATCTTAGTGCCCAGTTCATTTAGATTCGTATAAAGTGTGCAGATCGTATATCACAGAAACGCTTTATCGCACTCGTCATTGAGGCGCTTTTTACAAAGACACTAAAAACGAACAAATAATTGAAAATCCAGTGCTAAAAATGTGAATCGAGAGAGCTACGCGAGTTGGCATGTAAAAATCCAACATTTCAAATAAAATAGAAGTACGAGATTTCGTCGGGTTGCAATACGGAAATTATATCAAAGATGGCGACGAGGAAACGTCAGATTGAGATCACAACATTGCGAACGTTCTTCGGAGGTGTATAAATTAGCGGCGAAATAAGGGAAAAACATTGACGAGAACGTAGTAACGGCTTGGAATTGCAGTACGATAGCGAAGAGGTTGGGGTTTCTAAAAAGGCATTCGTCGTGGTATGGCAGATTTCTAGGAATGCAACAACACATCGAAGATTGACATTTAGTTATAAGTGCATAATCGTGCAATGCAGCTGTAAATACGGGGAAGTATAGCCGAGAGTCATTGTCGGCAAAGATGTACTAAAAATATGTAAGTTTATTTTGCCGAAGCTGGCGTTATTTAATTATTTGGGCCGAAGCTAGCAACCAATATTGTCATTGTTGTATATTTTTGGGGTTATAAATATTAGAGTTTTGGGGGGTTTGTTGGAAATTATTAGAAATGATAAGTAGTAGTAACGTAAATGCGTGATTTCTACATATTTGCACGTTAACTAAAAATGAGTCATTTAACATCGATTGACAGGAAGAGTCGTTGATAATTATACGAGGTAAACCTCTAGACAGACTCTCATTTAATTTGGAAGAGAGTTAGCCTTTCTAACTCCATTGATTCAGACACCAGCCATTATATAAATGTGCTCTTAATTTGGAAACTAGTTAAGGAAACATTCGAATTATACTGAATGTTAGATTAAATTTAAAGATAAGGAAAATTGTAGATTATATTGTATTAAGGTTTTTTTTGTTTTGACTGATCGATGGGGTTCCACGGATAACGGGGAGGGAATAGTATTAATAGAAATAATAGAACGAAAACCATATGGACATTCAGTGGACTGAATGGTAACCAGGTCGTAGTTTATATCGGGCATTAGCGACTGCGGTCATTTAAATTCATTATATCACTGGAACGCCATCGACTAGTTGACAGTATGTTAGTTATAAGTAATTTTATTGTTGTATGTAACATTACGATTCATGTTTCAATATAAATTGACATTGAACATATTTAAGTAAATAAGGGATTAGAATCTAATTGTCGAATTTCACGGCGGAGATTTAAACTCATGCATTATCATTATTAATATTATTTTATTAACAATCGACTGAACGCAGCCATTGTTGTCATCGACAAATGATCGATCGAAATAACTCAAGAAGAAATTGAAAATATTTGTGGTGAATTAGGCGCTCATTATAATAAATATAATTCACAATAGTAGTACTTAGACTAAAATAGAAGAATTTATAATTTTAATTGTTAATATATGCATTTTGATTAATATATGGATTATTAATTGGAGAAGATTTGTTTCATTGAGGAAGTAAATACAGAGGGAAATTATTAGACAAGGTGTTGAAAGCCTATCCCACTGGAAGGTAATATTATCACTGTCGCTGATATGGTAGTGAAGTAAGGGGATCAAAAGTATAGCTTACAATTGTGGAAATAATATATAAAAATCTTCTCTGCAAATGACATATAAATCATAGATAAAGTTACAAATAGTATATTAAAGGAAAAGTCCTTTGTGACAAATGCCGTCCCAATGTGGTGGGCCAATAGACTTTGAAAGTATCTTAACATAACATAGAGAATATAAAATCATAACTCACAGATAGAAATAGAGGTGAGAAGTAGTAGTAAAAATCGACGCTACAAATGTCGTCCCAACGTGTGGGGCCTTGATAGATTCTAAATAAAATAAATAGTAAGTTATTTTCGATCGATCGTAATTTGGGCATTTAATAAATAAAAAATATAGAAACATGAATCGTGTGATATAACTGTATATTTAGCATTGCGAATTGTTGATATATTGTATATGTGTGTTGTTTCTGGAAATCTGCCTATTTACATAATTTAATGTTATTGTACATTATGTACACATATTGACTGCAATCGTCGTAATTGAATCGGTGATTAAAATAGTACCTCGGGAATAAGAATAGTTTAAAAATAAAATAAACAAATTTGATTGGAAATAGATTTTATTAAGAATTAGGCTGGAATTAAAATAAATTAAAATAATTGTAATCAGGACGCCGCGGATAATAACCTTTGGCACGATAGCAATCGTCAACCTTTTGCTTTGAATAAAATATAATAAATTAAATTCGTTTAATAAAAAATAAAATAAATTGAATTAGTTTTGAATCAAAATAAAATAAATTAATTAAATTCGTTTAATCAATAATAAAATAAAATAAAATAAATTCGTTTAAATAAAAAATAAAATAAATTAATTAAAAACGAATAGAGAACTCGATGACTGGGAGGGGGTCGTCGGTTCGCATTTTTAATAATACCCTAAATAGTAATGATATGGATCAGAGACCTTATATTTATGTAAGGTTAAATAATTTTAAATTAAAAGCATTAGTAGATACAGGATCTTCTGTTAATATAATAGGGAGAAAATATATAACATTATTTCAGGGTTGTGCGTTTGATAACAAATGCAATAATATACAATTGATGTCGGCGGATGGTACGATACAGAATATTATAGGAGAATTGGATATAGATACCAAATATGAGGACGTTTGCCGACGTTTAAAATACATACTTAGTAAATACATACTTAAAATACTTACTTATATATAAAATCGGAAGGTAAAGCCATAGGGCGATGCCACATAAAAGATATGGTAAAAATTAGTAAGGGGTGATTAAAGAACCTTACGATTCTATCGGTTGAGTGATTAGTTGTAGAAGCTCAATAAATTATGGGGAGTATAAAAAAAAAAACTCACGGTTTTGTTGATGGTATGTTTTGTGGTTGTCATAGCATTATAATATTATTATATTGGCTGTCATGGCGGTTATTATTATTTTATTGAGAGAATAACCGGCAGATTATTTTGAATATCAGAGTTATTGATTGTAGCGGGGTGTGTGTTCTTGTGTATGTATTGTATTATCATACTAAGATAATAAATCATTTTAACACGATATATCAAATATTGGATTTCATCATTTTTCAAGTTATAAATTACATTACAGATAATATCATTTTCCTGTTCCTTACTAGTAATAGATACCATCCTATCCATCATCCTATCACCATTCCTATCCTACCATTCTATCATACACTACCTATCCTATCACATTCCTTATTTCTATTCCATCACCAAAGTCTTAATAGCAACAAATCATTAATACCATACCAAAAGCAGTATACTATAAATCAGAAATATTTTAATTACAATACATATTAGCTTACACGTTTAGTTGAGCAGTATAGTTTAATTTTTTTTCACATTAGAATCACACATTATTTGCATATATATATATAGCATACAGTTACATTTACTAAATATATTATCCATTTGATACGTATATGTATGGAAGAATGCACCTCGTGAAATCGTTGGGTTGTAAAATATTGTTAATAAGCTGACAGTTTTTTTTCATTTGGGTATCTAGGGGAGTGATATTGTTTTGCAAAATTGGGAAAAGAGTTATAACAAGGAGAGCGTTGTGTTGTTTGAATCTCTTCGTTTTAAGCAACAAGTATTCCTTTCCTATCCTATCCTATCTTATCCTAAATCCTATCCTAATCACCTACAACTTGTTGTCCAATCATTCCTACCTAAAGCGAAGAAATACAAGCGAACACGATTAGGAATCTCATTAGTGTAATAAGTTTTTGTTGTTGAACTAAATGGCAAAGCAGTATCGGGATACGATTATTATATTGGAGAGAAGATTCCAAAGTATTATTAGTAAAGTCGATGGATTATTGTTATTGATAAAGTTGGTTGATCGTTATATTATTGAGACTGTATAGGGCCAGATTAAAATCATTATTATAATTATTATAAAATATAATATATTTTTGGAATTGGGTTATAGTGCTATATAGGAAGCGACTATAGGATGAATGAAGAGTCATATTAATATTGTTATTTAGTATAGAATGTTGGTGGTATTGTCGACGTCTCGCTATTTAGAGCGGGATGAAGAATTTAGAATCGAAAAATAGCGCTAATTTTTAGAGCGACTATAATATTATGGGAATTTTTATCTGAAGTGGGCGGTTTTCGGAGTTGGAGCCACTGCTCGGGTCCATGTTTTGTTTTGTATTTGGTAACTTGCGAGGGAGTATATATCGAGGTCTCGGCAAGGTTGAGGTCGCACCTCAACGCGTGACCCTGATCAGGTCTACGCTTTTGGACGAGTTGACACCCAGAGTCGGATATGGTCTAGATTCGACAGGGAGGAGTTCAGATACCCAATGGGATTATTATTATTACGGTGGCATTATGGTTACATGCACCAAGGGGGTTATTATGGGGTTGCGAAATTAGAATAGGCCGGATATTGATTTAGTTTATGTTATGAAGGAGATAAATAGTAGCGATCCAGGAGGGTGAGAGAAGAAGGACGATAAATACATTTGTTAATTAGTAAACCAACATAAGTTATGATGAAGGAGGGGATTGATTTTGGTATGAAGATAGAATGAAAGGTGCTGTGAACGTGTGATGTATACAAGGCAGTGTAAGGATAAATTCAGTTTCCAATTTCTGAAATAACGAATGAGAGTTAGAAACCATTTACAGTGTACGTTAAAATCATAAACAATAGACTAGTGAAGAACCTATTAACAATCGTCAGGTTATCTAACTTGAGATTGTGTCTAAGTAAATAGCAGAAGGACAAGCCCAGCGTGAAATAGCATACTATATTAAATAAAAACTTACTATGCGACTGGTTGGGACAATGTCACGATTTTTTTTAAATCTAGAACATTAAGGGACGACCAGAGCCTGTTCAAGTGCATTGTTCTGACTTAGGCATATTCAAACTAATTTTTTTGAAGAGTTAGACAGTTAAAATGTTCACCATCGAGGACTCGGGTTAAATCCTAATTGAGCGGAGTGGGTGAACGGAGAATAAATAGACGGAATCAATTTAAATTTTGCAACGGAGAGAAATATTATAATTATTATATTAATGTATTGAGAGTATTTATAGATTGGTCGATAGAAAAGAATAAGTAGGTGGAGACATGGTCGAGGACTCGGGTTTATATCCTAATTGAGCGGACGCATGTTGAAGCGAAAGAGAGGAGGAGAGATGGAATATATTAAATAAATATTAAAAATCTGTAACAGGAGAGTTGGAATCTTCCTTATTATTATTATAGGTATCATATTATTGAGGTGAGATATAGAGGAGAAAGTTAGAAATTATATTAAAAGTATTATCATTAAAAGATCTGGGTTAGGAGATTGGTATTATATGGAAACAAGATAGAAATTATAGACTTGAAGAGGGAAGGCAAGCCACAAAACATATCGTAAGGGTACGTGAATTAAAAGTAAAATATTATCATAACATTATAGTACAAAACATATCGTAAGGGTACGAGAATTAAAAGTAAAATATTATCATAACATTATAGTACAAAACATATCGTAAAGGCACGTGAATTAAACGTAAAATATTATAATTAACATATAGCACAAAACATATCGTAAGGGTACGAGAATTAAAAGTAAAATATTATCATAACATTATAGTACAAAACATATCGTAAAGGTACGTGAATTAAACGTAAAATATTATAATTAACATATAGCACAAAACATATCGTAAGGGTACGAGAATTAAAAGTAAAATATTATCATAACATTATAGTACAAAACATATCGTAAAGGTACGTGAATTAAACATAAACTATTATCATTGACATTATAGTACAAACATATCGTAGGAGTTACATAGTTATTTCCATAAAATTATTAACATTAATATTATATTACAAACATCATGAATAAGCAGTTGGAGATTGAACAGATAACAAGAAAGATATGTGATATGATTGCTTGAGGGCAAGCAGAGATTTTGGGAGGGGGTATTGTAATGATCTGAAAATCATCACATGATCGCTTAGCAGCTCTAAGCTAAACGCAAAATAGATTATTCGAAATTTTAAAATTAAATTGTACTTAAAAAATGATCATAGTGACATCTAGTGATTTAATTAGGAACTAAAACGGACAGATGAAGAATGTCACTTGCTAAACTATAGAGCGCAGTGTCAACGTTACATAAATAAAGGGTTTTGAATAGTTTTGAGAGTTAAGGACATTATTAGGGGTTTAAAAATAGATAATCAGGAATATTTGGCAAGAAATTAGCATATTTTGAGATTTTTACGAAAAGTCGACGTAAATATCAATAATTGACAAATAGACAATAGAAGCATGTTTATGGTCTTAAAAAGTCGACCGATTGGTTTTTCAAAGAAATATAAAAAGGGGTTCATTAAATAGCAGGAATTATGGGAGAATTAATAGCAATATTGATAAAGTCATTTGAAGAACATTTGATTTATTATTAAGAGAAATTGGAAAACATAATCGACATCGATGGAAGAAAGCCGAATTAATGAAATTAAAAGAATTTTTCACCAAATAATTGCCAGTCAAAATAAAATTTAATAGTTAAAATGAGGAAATTTAGAAACACTTAATTAAAATAGAGGAATTACTAGATAAAAATACTATCAATAAATAAAATTGAAATAAAATAGTTATATTATTTCGCTTTCAAAGGCGAAAGCGGAAACGACGCGAAAGAAAGGCGGCAAGGTCAGGTCAAAGTATGAAGATTTCCCGCCGAATATGAAACATCAATTTCTCATAATACGTAAATTAAATACTTAAAATCATGTGTAGAAGTAGAAGCACGAATTATCGTTAAGAAATTCGCTTGTTAGCAATGTAGCAGAGCATTAATTAACGAAAAAATAGATAAATCAGATCGTTTTGTGATTGATTAGTCAATAGTTGTGGGTTAAATTATTGAAAAAGGTCATATCGATAGGGGTGTTATAAAAGGGATGGACGTGTTGCTTCCGGTATCCATTAAGAAATTTTAGTTGCACGCACTAAAGCTGCGAAAGTTTGGGAAAGAAAAGTATATCTTGGGGCTCAGATGTGAGGATAAAACAGTTTAAAATAAGGGCACTGAGATGCTGTGAAGCATCTTAGTGCCCAGTTCATTTAGATTCGTATAAAGTGTGCAGATCGTATATCACAGAAACGCTTTATCGCACTCGTCATTGAGGCGCTTTTTACAAAGACACTAAAAACGAACAAATAATTGAAAATCCAGTGCTAAAAATGTGAATCGAGAGAGCTACGCGAGTTGGCATGTAAAAATCCAACATTTCAAATAAAATAGAAGTACGAGATTTCGTCGGGTTGCAATACGGAAATTATATCAAAGATGGCGACGAGGAAACGTCAGATTGAGATCACAACATTGCGAACGTTCTTCGGAGGTGTATAAATTAGCGGCGAAATAAGGGAAAAACATTGACGAGAACGTAGTAACGGCTTGGAATTGCAGTACGATAGCGAAGAGGTTGGGGTTTCTAAAAAGGCATTCGTCGTGGTATGGCAGATTTCTAGGAATGCAACAACACATCGAAGATTGACATTTAGTTATAAGTGCATAATCGTGCAATGCAGCTGTAAATACGGGGAAGTATAGCCGAGAGTCATTGTCGGCAAAGATGTACTAAAAATATGTAAGTTTATTTTGCCGAAGCTGGCGTTATTTAATTATTTGGGCCGAAGCTAGCAACCAATATTGTCATTGTTGTATATTTTTGGGGTTATAAATATTAGAGTTTTGGGGGGTTTGTTGGAAATTATTAGAAATGATAAGTAGTAGTAACGTAAATGCGTGATTTCTACATATTTGCACGTTAACTAAAAATGAGTCATTTAACATCGATTGACAGGAAGAGTCGTTGATAATTATACGAGGTAAACCTCTAGACAGACTCTCATTTAATTTGGAAGAGAGTTAGCCTTTCTAACTCCATTGATTCAGACACCAGCCATTATATAAATGTGCTCTTAATTTGGAAACTAGTTAAGGAAACATTCGAATTATACTGAATGTTAGATTAAATTTAAAGATAAGGAAAATTGTAGATTATATTGTATTAAGGTTTTTTTTGTTTTGACTGATCGATGGGGTTCCACGGATAACGGGGAGGGAATAGTATTAATAGAAATAATAGAACGAAAACCATATGGACATTCAGTGGACTGAATGGTAACCAGGTCGTAGTTTATATCGGGCATTAGCGACTGCGGTCATTTAAATTCATTATATCACTGGAACGCCATCGACTAGTTGACAGTATGTTAGTTATAAGTAATTTTATTGTTGTATGTAACATTACGATTCATGTTTCAATATAAATTGACATTGAACATATTTAAGTAAATAAGGGATTAGAATCTAATTGTCGAATTTCACGGCGGAGATTTAAACTCATGCATTATCATTATTAATATTATTTTATTAACAATCGACTGAACGCAGCCATTGTTGTCATCGACAAATGATCGATCGAAATAACTCAAGAAGAAATTGAAAATATTTGTGGTGAATTAGGCGCTCATTATAATAAATATAATTCACAATAGTAGTACTTAGACTAAAATAGAAGAATTTATAATTTTAATTGTTAATATATGCATTTTGATTAATATATGGATTATTAATTGGAGAAGATTTGTTTCATTGAGGAAGTAAATACAGAGGGAAATTATTAGACAAGGTGTTGAAAGCCTATCCCACTGGAAGGTAATATTATCACTGTCGCTGATATGGTAGTGAAGTAAGGGGATCAAAAGTATAGCTTACAATTGTGGAAATAATATATAAAAATCTTCTCTGCAAATGACATATAAATCATAGATAAAGTTACAAATAGTATATTAAAGGAAAAGTCCTTTGTGACAAATGCCGTCCCAATGTGGTGGGCCAATAGACTTTGAAAGTATCTTAACATAACATAGAGAATATAAAATCATAACTCACAGATAGAAATAGAGGTGAGAAGTAGTAGTAAAAATCGACGCTACAAATGTCGTCCCAACGTGTGGGGCCTTGATAGATTCTAAATAAAATAAATAGTAAGTTATTTTCGATCGATCGTAATTTGGGCATTTAATAAATAAAAAATATAGAAACATGAATCGTGTGATATAACTGTATATTTAGCATTGCGAATTGTTGATATATTGTATATGTGTGTTGTTTCTGGAAATCTGCCTATTTACATAATTTAATGTTATTGTACATTATGTACACATATTGACTGCAATCGTCGTAATTGAATCGGTGATTAAAATAGTACCTCGGGAATAAGAATAGTTTAAAAATAAAATAAACAAATTTGATTGGAAATAGATTTTATTAAGAATTAGGCTGGAATTAAAATAAATTAAAATAATTGTAATCAGGACGCCGCGGATAATAACCTTTGGCACGATAGCAATCGTCAACCTTTTGCTTTGAATAAAATATAATAAATTAAATTCGTTTAATAAAAAATAAAATAAATTGAATTAGTTTTGAATCAAAATAAAATAAATTAATTAAATTCGTTTAATCAATAATAAAATAAAATAAAATAAATTCGTTTAAATAAAAAATAAAATAAATTAATTAAAAACGAATAGAGAACTCGATGACTGGGAGGGGGTCGTCGGTTCGCATTTTTAATAATACCCTAAATAGTAATGATATGGATCAGAGACCTTATATTTATGTAAGGTTAAATAATTTTAAATTAAAAGCATTAGTAGATACAGGATCTTCTGTTAATATAATAGGGAGAAAATATATAACATTATTTCAGGGTTGTGCGTTTGATAACAAATGCAATAATATACAATTGATGTCGGCGGATGGTACGATACAGAATATTATAGGAGAATTGGATATAGATACCAAATATGAGGACGTTTGCCGACGTTTAAAATACATACTTAGTAAATACATACTTAAAATACTTACTTATATATAAAATCGGAAGGTAAAGCCATAGGGCGATGCCACATAAAAGATATGGTAAAAATTAGTAAGGGGTGATTAAAGAACCTTACGATTCTATCGGTTGAGTGATTAGTTGTAGAAGCTCAATAAATTATGGGGAGTATAAAAAAAAAAACTCACGGTTTTGTTGATGGTATGTTTTGTGGTTGTCATAGCATTATAATATTATTATATTGGCTGTCATGGCGGTTATTATTATTTTATTGAGAGAATAACCGGCAGATTATTTTGAATATCAGAGTTATTGATTGTAGCGGGGTGTGTGTTCTTGTGTATGTATTGTATTATCATACTAAGATAATAAATCATTTTAACACGATATATCAAATATTGGATTTCATCATTTTTCAAGTTATAAATTACATTACAGATAATATCATTTTCCTGTTCCTTACTAGTAATAGATACCATCCTATCCATCATCCTATCACCATTCCTATCCTACCATTCTATCATACACTACCTATCCTATCACATTCCTTATTTCTATTCCATCACCAAAGTCTTAATAGCAACAAATCATTAATACCATACCAAAAGCAGTATACTATAAATCAGAAATATTTTAATTACAATACATATTAGCTTACACGTTTAGTTGAGCAGTATAGTTTAATTTTTTTTCACATTAGAATCACACATTATTTGCATATATATATATAGCATACAGTTACATTTACTAAATATATTATCCATTTGATACGTATATGTATGGAAGAATGCACCTCGTGAAATCGTTGGGTTGTAAAATATTGTTAATAAGCTGACAGTTTTTTTTCATTTGGGTATCTAGGGGAGTGATATTGTTTTGCAAAATTGGGAAAAGAGTTATAACAAGGAGAGCGTTGTGTTGTTTGAATCTCTTCGTTTTAAGCAACAAGTATTCCTTTCCTATCCTATCCTATCTTATCCTAAATCCTATCCTAATCACCTACAACTTGTTGTCCAATCATTCCTACCTAAAGCGAAGAAATACAAGCGAACACGATTAGGAATCTCATTAGTGTAATAAGTTTTTGTTGTTGAACTAAATGGCAAAGCAGTATCGGGATACGATTATTATATTGGAGAGAAGATTCCAAAGTATTATTAGTAAAGTCGATGGATTATTGTTATTGATAAAGTTGGTTGATCGTTATATTATTGAGACTGTATAGGGCCAGATTAAAATCATTATTATAATTATTATAAAATATAATATATTTTTGGAATTGGGTTATAGTGCTATATAGGAAGCGACTATAGGATGAATGAAGAGTCATATTAATATTGTTATTTAGTATAGAATGTTGGTGGTATTGTCGACGTCTCGCTATTTAGAGCGGGATGAAGAATTTAGAATCGAAAAATAGCGCTAATTTTTAGAGCGACTATAATATTATGGGAATTTTTATCTGAAGTGGGCGGTTTTCGGAGTTGGAGCCACTGCTCGGGTCCATGTTTTGTTTTGTATTTGGTAACTTGCGAGGGAGTATATATCGAGGTCTCGGCAAGGTTGAGGTCGCACCTCAACGCGTGACCCTGATCAGGTCTACGCTTTTGGACGAGTTGACACCCAGAGTCGGATATGGTCTAGATTCGACAGGGAGGAGTTCAGATACCCAATGGGATTATTATTATTACGGTGGCATTATGGTTACATGCACCAAGGGGGTTATTATGGGGTTGCGAAATTAGAATAGGCCGGATATTGATTTAGTTTATGTTATGAAGGAGATAAATAGTAGCGATCCAGGAGGGTGAGAGAAGAAGGACGATAAATACATTTGTTAATTAGTAAACCAACATAAGTTATGATGAAGGAGGGGATTGATTTTGGTATGAAGATAGAATGAAAGGTGCTGTGAACGTGTGATGTATACAAGGCAGTGTAAGGATAAATTCAGTTTCCAATTTCTGAAATAACGAATGAGAGTTAGAAACCATTTACAGTGTACGTTAAAATCATAAACAATAGACTAGTGAAGAACCTATTAACAATCGTCAGGTTATCTAACTTGAGATTGTGTCTAAGTAAATAGCAGAAGGACAAGCCCAGCGTGAAATAGCATACTATATTAAATAAAAACTTACTATGCGACTGGTTGGGACAATGTCACGATTTTTTTTAAATCTAGAACATTAAGGGACGACCAGAGCCTGTTCAAGTGCATTGTTCTGACTTAGGCATATTCAAACTAATTTTTTTGAAGAGTTAGACAGTTAAAATGTTCACCATCGAGGACTCGGGTTAAATCCTAATTGAGCGGAGTGGGTGAACGGAGAATAAATAGACGGAATCAATTTAAATTTTGCAACGGAGAGAAATATTATAATTATTATATTAATGTATTGAGAGTATTTATAGATTGGTCGATAGAAAAGAATAAGTAGGTGGAGACATGGTCGAGGACTCGGGTTTATATCCTAATTGAGCGGACGCATGTTGAAGCGAAAGAGAGGAGGAGAGATGGAATATATTAAATAAATATTAAAAATCTGTAACAGGAGAGTTGGAATCTTCCTTATTATTATTATAGGTATCATATTATTGAGGTGAGATATAGAGGAGAAAGTTAGAAATTATATTAAAAGTATTATCATTAAAAGATCTGGGTTAGGAGATTGGTATTATATGGAAACAAGATAGAAATTATAGACTTGAAGAGGGAAGGCAAGCCACAAAACATATCGTAAGGGTACGTGAATTAAAAGTAAAATATTATCATAACATTATAGTACAAAACATATCGTAAGGGTACGAGAATTAAAAGTAAAATATTATCATAACATTATAGTACAAAACATATCGTAAAGGCACGTGAATTAAACGTAAAATATTATAATTAACATATAGCACAAAACATATCGTAAGGGTACGAGAATTAAAAGTAAAATATTATCATAACATTATAGTACAAAACATATCGTAAAGGTACGTGAATTAAACGTAAAATATTATAATTAACATATAGCACAAAACATATCGTAAGGGTACGAGAATTAAAAGTAAAATATTATCATAACATTATAGTACAAAACATATCGTAAAGGTACGTGAATTAAACATAAACTATTATCATTGACATTATAGTACAAACATATCGTAGGAGTTACATAGTTATTTCCATAAAATTATTAACATTAATATTATATTACAAACATCATGAATAAGCAGTTGGAGATTGAACAGATAACAAGAAAGATATGTGATATGATTGCTTGAGGGCAAGCAGAGATTTTGGGAGGGGGTATTGTAATGATCTGAAAATCATCACATGATCGCTTAGCAGCTCTAAGCTAAACGCAAAATAGATTATTCGAAATTTTAAAATTAAATTGTACTTAAAAAATGATCATAGTGACATCTAGTGATTTAATTAGGAACTAAAACGGACAGATGAAGAATGTCACTTGCTAAACTATAGAGCGCAGTGTCAACGTTACATAAATAAAGGGTTTTGAATAGTTTTGAGAGTTAAGGACATTATTAGGGGTTTAAAAATAGATAATCAGGAATATTTGGCAAGAAATTAGCATATTTTGAGATTTTTACGAAAAGTCGACGTAAATATCAATAATTGACAAATAGACAATAGAAGCATGTTTATGGTCTTAAAAAGTCGACCGATTGGTTTTTCAAAGAAATATAAAAAGGGGTTCATTAAATAGCAGGAATTATGGGAGAATTAATAGCAATATTGATAAAGTCATTTGAAGAACATTTGATTTATTATTAAGAGAAATTGGAAAACATAATCGACATCGATGGAAGAAAGCCGAATTAATGAAATTAAAAGAATTTTTCACCAAATAATTGCCAGTCAAAATAAAATTTAATAGTTAAAATGAGGAAATTTAGAAACACTTAATTAAAATAGAGGAATTACTAGATAAAAATACTATCAATAAATAAAATTGAAATAAAATAGTTATATTATTTCGCTTTCAAAGGCGAAAGCGGAAACGACGCGAAAGAAAGGCGGCAAGGTCAGGTCAAAGTATGAAGATTTCCCGCCGAATATGAAACATCAATTTCTCATAATACGTAAATTAAATACTTAAAATCATGTGTAGAAGTAGAAGCACGAATTATCGTTAAGAAATTCGCTTGTTAGCAATGTAGCAGAGCATTAATTAACGAAAAAATAGATAAATCAGATCGTTTTGTGATTGATTAGTCAATAGTTGTGGGTTAAATTATTGAAAAAGGTCATATCGATAGGGGTGTTATAAAAGGGATGGACGTGTTGCTTCCGGTATCCATTAAGAAATTTTAGTTGCACGCACTAAAGCTGCGAAAGTTTGGGAAAGAAAAGTATATCTTGGGGCTCAGATGTGAGGATAAAACAGTTTAAAATAAGGGCACTGAGATGCTGTGAAGCATCTTAGTGCCCAGTTCATTTAGATTCGTATAAAGTGTGCAGATCGTATATCACAGAAACGCTTTATCGCACTCGTCATTGAGGCGCTTTTTACAAAGACACTAAAAACGAACAAATAATTGAAAATCCAGTGCTAAAAATGTGAATCGAGAGAGCTACGCGAGTTGGCATGTAAAAATCCAACATTTCAAATAAAATAGAAGTACGAGATTTCGTCGGGTTGCAATACGGAAATTATATCAAAGATGGCGACGAGGAAACGTCAGATTGAGATCACAACATTGCGAACGTTCTTCGGAGGTGTATAAATTAGCGGCGAAATAAGGGAAAAACATTGACGAGAACGTAGTAACGGCTTGGAATTGCAGTACGATAGCGAAGAGGTTGGGGTTTCTAAAAAGGCATTCGTCGTGGTATGGCAGATTTCTAGGAATGCAACAACACATCGAAGATTGACATTTAGTTATAAGTGCATAATCGTGCAATGCAGCTGTAAATACGGGGAAGTATAGCCGAGAGTCATTGTCGGCAAAGATGTACTAAAAATATGTAAGTTTATTTTGCCGAAGCTGGCGTTATTTAATTATTTGGGCCGAAGCTAGCAACCAATATTGTCATTGTTGTATATTTTTGGGGTTATAAATATTAG
Organism: Micropterix aruncella; assembly: GCA_944548615.1. NCBI lineage: Eukaryota > Metazoa > Arthropoda > Insecta > Lepidoptera > Micropterigidae > Micropterix > Micropterix aruncella. The sequence continues at coordinate 31,585,688 of OX155956.1, forward strand.
AGTTTTGGGGGGTTTGTTGGAAATTATTAGAAATGATAAGTAGTAGTAACGTAAATGCGTGATTTCTACATATTTGCACGTTAACTAAAAATGAGTCATTTAACATCGATTGACAGGAAGAGTCGTTGATAATTATACGAGGTAAACCTCTAGACAGACTCTCATTTAATTTGGAAGAGAGTTAGCCTTTCTAACTCCATTGATTCAGACACCAGCCATTATATAAATGTGCTCTTAATTTGGAAACTAGTTAAGGAAACATTCGAATTATACTGAATGTTAGATTAAATTTAAAGATAAGGAAAATTGTAGATTATATTGTATTAAGGTTTTTTTTGTTTTGACTGATCGATGGGGTTCCACGGATAACGGGGAGGGAATAGTATTAATAGAAATAATAGAACGAAAACCATATGGACATTCAGTGGACTGAATGGTAACCAGGTCGTAGTTTATATCGGGCATTAGCGACTGCGGTCATTTAAATTCATTATATCACTGGAACGCCATCGACTAGTTGACAGTATGTTAGTTATAAGTAATTTTATTGTTGTATGTAACATTACGATTCATGTTTCAATATAAATTGACATTGAACATATTTAAGTAAATAAGGGATTAGAATCTAATTGTCGAATTTCACGGCGGAGATTTAAACTCATGCATTATCATTATTAATATTATTTTATTAACAATCGACTGAACGCAGCCATTGTTGTCATCGACAAATGATCGATCGAAATAACTCAAGAAGAAATTGAAAATATTTGTGGTGAATTAGGCGCTCATTATAATAAATATAATTCACAATAGTAGTACTTAGACTAAAATAGAAGAATTTATAATTTTAATTGTTAATATATGCATTTTGATTAATATATGGATTATTAATTGGAGAAGATTTGTTTCATTGAGGAAGTAAATACAGAGGGAAATTATTAGACAAGGTGTTGAAAGCCTATCCCACTGGAAGGTAATATTATCACTGTCGCTGATATGGTAGTGAAGTAAGGGGATCAAAAGTATAGCTTACAATTGTGGAAATAATATATAAAAATCTTCTCTGCAAATGACATATAAATCATAGATAAAGTTACAAATAGTATATTAAAGGAAAAGTCCTTTGTGACAAATGCCGTCCCAATGTGGTGGGCCAATAGACTTTGAAAGTATCTTAACATAACATAGAGAATATAAAATCATAACTCACAGATAGAAATAGAGGTGAGAAGTAGTAGTAAAAATCGACGCTACAAAAGATAGCGCAAAGAGCCATGAAATACCCCTATGATGGCAATCCCTTTTCGACAGAATGCATAAAGAAGTGATACTTTACGTTTCACTCGATATTGCATTGGATATTTTGAAGAATTTAGGATATTATGTCAATGTTTATGTAGGAAAAAAAACTATAGCAGGGATTAAAGTTTTATCAAGATAACTAGAGCTGTCGACTACAACGGGCGAACCCCCAGGAAGTTTTAACGAAATTCGATCGTTTTGTCTCCCATGAGGTGAGCGCAGAAGACTTAGGACAAAACAGTCCATCGTCAAGTTCCGCTACATGCCCGTAAGAAGCCAACGCCCAGGTAAGTCACCCAGCGGGCCGACACTCGCGCCCTTACTGCCAGTTCCAACCAGATTACCCTAGTCTCACGACTGGTAACGGGTTAGTGGTCGCTTTCGCGGTTCTCTCCCTTACGTAGCGGTGAAACGGTGTGAAATCTATCGCGGACGGCCTGCTTTGCCCGGCTTATTCACCCGGGATCGGGTGGCCGAATGGTCATTTCAAGAGCAGTTGCCATAAGGTCAACAACCACCCCAGCTCTATAAGAAACATTACTGTTCCCAGACTCCCCCGACTGTTAGTCGGAGTACAAAATCGATTGGCTGACGCCGCACGGTGCGCAAACCGCCCAGGAGCGCTCGAAGGTTGACACCTAGGGGAGACTGGCCCGCAGGCCAGCGTCTTAACCTGGCTCTCCCTTCTGCGTGGAGGTCGCTGGATGGTTGTTGACCCGTGAGTATGATCGACCCTGAACAAATGGGTCTTCGTGGTCAACTCCAACAGGGCCCATTAGCTCCCTATCTACATCGACAGGATGGCGGTGTCGACTACAACGGACGAACCCGTCACCCCAGGCTGGTATAACGATATAGATCGTTCTTTCAGCCGTGGGATAAGCGTAGAAGACTTCAGGACAAGACAATCTACTGTCTAGTTCACCAGCAACCCGTTAGAGACCAACGCCTCACGGCGATGCACCGGAAAAGGTACCCAGCGAGCCGGCTCACCCCCTGACTATCAGTTTTGGCAGGATATCTCCGTCTGGAGTTAACCTTCAGGATACCTCTGTCCTCCCGACTGGTTACGGGTCCGAAGTCGCTTACGCAACCTCTACCTGTTGTATTACAGCGGTAATTCAGTTTAAATTTATCGCGAACCTGGGCGTTCTTTGCCCGTAGTGCCACACAGGGTCGAGTGGCCCAAGGTCATTTCAAGAGAGGCATGACAACAGGTGAACATCCACCCCCGCTGCTTAGGAAACAATGTATTTCCATAGTCTCCTGACTCCTTCAGCAATTAGTCAGAATGCACAACCGATTGGCTTTGTCGGCCGGTGCGCAAACCATCCAATGGCGCCGGGATGCAACAAGATCGACAGTAATATCTTCGTACTTTAAACTTTTTCGCCTTGTCGAATCCTTTCGTCCTTTTTTCGAGTTTAGGTAAGTTAGCTAAAGTTTTGCCACCGCTGTCCGTTAGATCGACGCACGTTCGTTCAACTGTGGGTGTGTCGAAGTTTCTTTGCAAACTTCTTAACAGGCCACTTAGACGTACGATAGTAATTATCATTAAGTTATTACAGCGCATTATTATATCGATGCATTTCACAGATATTAGCAAACGGTTCCGTGTGAACTAACTTGCAACACAGTCGAAGAGGTGGCGATTTATGAAATGTAATAGGAAACTCCTTGAAAGGATAATACGATACGATAAGTTGAAAGACGAAGACCCTGATGTTGAAAAGAATGAAGAGCATTGAAAGAGGGTGGTAAAACGAAAACAATAAAATTAAGAAAATCAAGATGTTACAAACGAGACTCCAAGATATATTAATAAGTAATCAAAGATTGTTGACATTGTGATGCATTACAAATCAGAATAGCATTTATGTAAACTCCAATAAACCGCGAACAATAATGTTCGTTATTTGTTCCAAAACAATAGTGTCGTCAAAAGCAATTGGCAAAACGCTCAAATTAAGTTCATTAAAAATCATGCAAACTATCGTGAGTAAGAACAATAAACACGTAGATTTATAATATTATGCAATTATAGCATTCAGTGTTAGAATTTTAAATCTTTGGGAACCATTTTTTCTATCTTGTTATCTATCTCTCTACTTGTTTAATTGAACGTTTTACAAGCGCTAATTAGAGAGAGGCTGTGGAAGAACGGTATTATATAAATGAACTTTAATGATCAGAGTCTCTTCAATACCATAAATACCTACTATAACCCATAGACTATCTTTGTTCAGTCAGGTGCGGCCAAAAAACTAGGATTCAAGCGTGACGCCTCTTTTGCTGAGTCCAAAGTGATGGCTTTCAGTCTTTTCCATTCTTCATTGGCCGACTCAAATGGGTCTAGGTGAGTGTATTTTAATTTCTGGCTCACATAGTGGAGATAATATTGTAATTTTTATATTTTTTTTATTATTATATATATTTATTATTATTATATATATATATATATATATATATATATATATATATATATATATATATATATATATATATATATATATATATATATATATATATATATATATATATATATATATATATATATATATATATATATATATATATATATATATATATATATATATATATATATATATATATATATATATATATATATATATATATATATTATTATTATTATTATTATTGTGTTTGGTTGGTTCATCGACCCTCGTTTTAAATGTAAAAATATTAATTGCTTGCCCTGGAACGGGTATATCCCAGTTGGGCAGCACTATCCAGTGAATGAAAGAGGAAAGTTTTTGCCATTTGTTTTAATATTATACTTATTGTAAATAGTTAATTTTAATAATTCCAATAAAAATTAATAAATAAAGAAAGAATAAACTGATTACAAGCTGTTGCCCGCGGTTTCGCTTCGCGTAAAGTTTCTAATTAATTTGTTAATTTAAGTATAGTGGAGTTTTTGGCCTTTTTATATGTTATATTTAGATATATAGTGCAAGACACCCTCAGATGTACGCTACCTATCTCGTGGACTTACGCGTCTTGTTCCTTGCCACCCGCGCCGCCTTCCGCTGAACGCTGACCTTGCTGGACTAGCAGCCGCAGCCGCCGCCTAATTATCTCGAGGTGCTTGCATGCGTTAGTCATTTCATGATATCTCTATAACTATACCACCTAAACTCTTACAGTAAATGGCTAGTATCTTCAATTACTAGTATCTTCAACAAACACTGCCTACTTATTTTTATTATTTTTTTGAGACATAAAAGCAGTTATTGTAACCTAAATATAAAAGTTGGGTATATGCTAATGCTGTATATGTGTTGTTTTTGTCATATATTGTTCTCACATATATCAAACAGTTTCGTCAGCGCACTTCAATAAAGCAACTCACTAGCTCATTTTGCTCTGACGATTTACAAATATCGTGATTGTATTGAAAACCAATATCTATCATAATACGATATAGCCTATAGTACTCGTCAATAATGGAGCTTTCTGTTAGTGAAAGAATTTTTGAAATCGAATGAGTAGTATCGGAGATTAACCCCTACATTCTTCTTCTTCTCGAATTGCCTCTCCATTACTGTAGGTTGGCCGTTAGCTCTGAATACTTTTGTCGGTCTTGCGCCATCCGGAAAAGCTGTTCCGTACTGGTGATCCCGGTCCAGTTTTCCACCCGGGGATTCTTAGCACCCCTGACCCATTGAAGGGCCGCCGGGTACTCGGGTCCATGGCTGTTTTTGACTTTTCCATTGCTAACTACTAGGAATATATAGTGCAGTGGTCTCCCGTTGCTTTCTGCACCAGACATTTTAGGTCTATTTAGGACCTTAGGCCGCTGAACCTCTTAAATCGGTTGCCCAGTTGGGAATGGTTATACCGCCATTGACTCGGTCTTTTTCTATATACTTTTGCTTCCCATCTCGGAGTACATTCGGGACGCGTCCTGTGTCAACCGCAGGTTAATCTAGACTGCATAATTGCACTCTATTCACTACATTTCATAATTATAATTGATATATTTTGTATCATTTATATATTTTGTACATAATCATAATTATAATTTATAATTTATATATTGAGAAATTTTTAAAATATGCTGTCGCTATGAATTTAAATTTGGGAAACTTAAATTATAAAACCTCTGCATACCAACTTATAAACATTACATCTTTATAATATTAGTATAGATTACAAATATATATAATCACGTCCAAGTTAACCTTTCTGAAGTAACTCTATATTAGCTTCCTTTTCTACATAAATGTAAGCAAACCATTTTTAAAAAGTTATTTAACATATTAAAACATAATTGGTAGTGTTTACTGCCATACATAAATGATTTTTACTATACAAAAAGGCGGAGGCAAAAACTACCTGAAATACGAAATAACTATTTGAAAAAATGTATATTGACAATGGGCACTGATTTTCTTTGGCGAACTTTCCATTGAAGAATCGAATCATTGAGATAATCAATTCATAGAATCCGTCGGAAAAAATATGTAACGGACCTTAAGTCCATTACATGCGATCAACAAATGCATCGATTTCCAGTGAAAGCCACAGACACAATTCAGCTATTATTTTGACTCGTGCAGCTATGAATCAGCACGATGAAACAATACTTTTACTCGGAATATTGTTTGATTGCATCATTTCACGGCCTATATAAACCGGCGAAAAAGCAACCAAATTATGATTCCCCGAGTGATCACCTTCCCCTAAGGTTGCGACGGCATTCGGTACTCTCTCTCACGAGTTAGGTCAACGAATCCGGCTCCTTGGTTTCCTTTCCTCATTCTCCCTGAGTCTCGAAGCATCAGTGTGTAATCCCACAGATTCGAGCCGTACCCAGTACAAGATACTAGGAGCACACGCACAATCCTCATCCACAAATTATTCGGCAAGCGTTATAAGTGGCAATATTCAAACCTTCGATCAATAAATTTCTTCTACTTCATTCAAAACCGCCTTTCAATACAGAGATACCTCGTAAGTTGATACCACCACCTCACACCGAACAAGTTGGAGTCTTGTGAGGGGTGGTCCCTCCCAAATATATAAAATATAATGTACTCTTATTGTCTTTTGATGTTCAGCATATATACGCAATGTATTTGTATTGAAATACAGAGCTTTAAACTTAAACTTTGTACTTCAAAAGTATGTTTCTTAAATAAAAGATCATTCTCTACGAGAGTAACTATTAGAAGCGAAATATTGCTTTCCGCCCTAGTTTGCTGTTATCTAATGTTGTTATCTTATAATCAAGTCTCGGCGAAAAAATGTTTAATATTCAATAGGGCAATAAATTTCAAATCGCCGTTCTCAATAATTCTGCCAATCGAATTAATGCATATGTAGGTACTAAAACGAAATTTAATACGTTTCAATTAGTTTTTCTCGCCATTCGGCCATGATTGTTGATCGATCTATCTATATGTTCGCCGACTAGCTCCAGCACTTCCATCTAATCGATTCTACGTATCATTTATAGATTTATTATCGCGCGAAACCTGAAAGGTGACTGCCGACCACCTGTCGACAGTATGTAGCTTGGTTTAGCACTGTCAGAGTTGTGGCATTAATCGACGTACAATTGTGACTTTCGCGACCTTAAATGTTTGCTCGCTATTAATCGCGAGCAAATAGCAAATGCGAATGTAGATTGTTAAATCAGTCACTGCTATTTTCGTTGTGATTGCTTCAATGTTTGCCATGGTCAGTGTGTCAGAAATTAGCTGAACTATGCTCTAGTTCTGTCTCTATTTTTATAGTACTAGAAGATATGTAAAAGTATCTAAGTAGATACTATGTAGTAACTAGATGCTATGTAGATACTATGTGGTAAGTACTTTTAGTACTAAGTAGATACTGTGTAGAAACTAAGTAGATACTATGTAGACACAATGTAGTAAGTAGATATTATGTAGAAGATATGTAGATACTAGAAATAGCAAAGCATCATCATAACTATCTCAACTGTAGATGCTGCTGTCGGAAAAAAAGAATTAGAGCTCCTTCCAAACCTCCGTCTGAAGCCAAGAAATTCGTAAATTTTGGATCTCTCCGTCCTGTTATTTTACCCTGGATAATAAATTGCAGAAGGTAGTAATTTGGTGCGTCTTATTACGTAACTGTATACTTACACCTATTTCCGTAATTTAATCGTCGTTCTCTAAAGAACCAATTCGTAACAAACTTTATGAATCCACGAATTCTGAAACATCTTTTATAAATTTAGTATTACAATGCCTTGGTTTTTGTACACGAGTATTCTGTCAGGCTCCCTGATTAAATGATATATAAAAGAACTGGAAAAAACATAGCATCTAACAAATCTTAGTCCTAACGGAGAGTTTTAAGGCTCAGTATTTGCTAAGATGTAATTTATTGTGGACACTTGCAGTGTTGCGGCCTGCGAGCCATTCCAGTGAATTCGTGAATACCTTCATCTGGTCAGTGCACCGCAATGATACTTGTCACCACACAAGTCGGACGTTACCAAACAAGCTTGTTCGAGTCATGGATTTCTGTATTATCTGAATGTAAATTATGTTTAATTAGTTGCTTTTATCTTAGGCGTTAATGTCGTTTTTAGTAGTTTTTCACGTTAATTAGTAGTTTTTCACTAGCGACGCATTTGAAACAGGTTTCCTTTATACTACACATGTCTGCCAAATATCCGATCTTCAGTTAAAAATATATAACAATTATTACCCGGGAAAAACATATCTTTATTAGACACCTTTAATATCCACCGTAAATTACTCTCCTTGAGAAGCCACAGTTGTGCTGAAGCTGTTCTTCCATTTTCTTTAATATCTGGCCAACTCAGCTCAAGCTCTAACAACTGCGTTTCAGTTGAAATAAAGATAATACTAGCTTTTCAAGGTGCTTTTCTGTAACATATATTCTGAATTTATTCAAGGAAGCATTACGTGAAATTGAATCATCAAGGACTACATCAAGGTCAATGGTGTCAAGATCAACTAATTTAAGTTGGTTTCAATATCAGTAGCCTCACCCCAGATCCGTATGTAATAAGACATAACATGCTAATAAGACAAAATAAAAATTCTAAAAATGCTAAAAATTCTACAATAATACCTTCTTTATTCTTACGAGTAACCTTTTATGTTTTGATTATTAATAGAAGAATTTGATCATTAATGAAGAATTCAATCATATCACGGCCAAATGTAAATGTAATACAACTATGTTTGTTAAACTATGTATTAGTTTTTGGGACAATAAATTATTTGATTTGATTTAATTTGAAACCATAATTCGGACAATATATTAAAAATATGTTTTTTTTCTATTTCTATGACATTGGCTAAAGTAAACTGATCAAATCGTTGCTACATCAGTCAGCTGCTTGCTTTTTATTTCATTTATTTCCTTATTTTCTTTTATTCAGGAAAATAACAGTGTATAAAGTAAGTAACCAAACAAGATAGATATACAAATTACACCAAAGACAATTTTCCACTAAATGATAACATCAAGATTATCTAAATGATAAGAGAAAGAAAAAAACAAGAAAATAAAGAGGATAGGAAGGGAGGGACCAGGAAGGGAAGGAGGAACATAGTAAAAAATAAATACATTATGTTGATGGGTGTCCACGTATTTAACAAATTTACCAGTACGATAATTGAAGTTGAGACAGGTACGTTGGTATGAATAAGTACAAGTGAAAACAGTAGATAAATAGTAATATATTTTAAATAATTAATAAATTTTAAATATTAAGTGGTAAATATCGCCCTCTTTAACAAATGTCTAAATCCAATGTTCGATTCAGCGAAGATATCTATTGATGCGTATCGATCATCGTAAACCCTACACACACGGTTTAAAAAAGAGTTTTTAAGGTAGTTGTTATTGCAACGGCTAATGTGAAACAATGAGGACTGTCTTGTCGTTCTTGATGGGGTCCGGAAATGTATTAGCTGGACCAAGTCCATGCAGTTTTGTTTGTTGTTTAATTTTCTTACAGCAAAAACTACAACGCTAAATCTACTATCTAAATTATATATATATATAAGAGCTCATTGTATTCTATGGTTCATTTAGTCTATATAATAGAGTCTGTGATTATTCCAAAAGAAAACAGTGTGATCTACAAATTCTAGTCTATTATTTTCACTTTCCCAAAAATATACATTGTGGTACCCGAAGTATGCATGTATTATAGAAAGTCTTGTTTGCTAGCAAATTTAGAATTCGAGTTTTTACCGGATCACCACATTTTGAGATACTGGGAATCCAAAAACATGATTTCTGGAAAATGACTGAAATGGGTCTGTACCCACTATATCTCAGAAATTACAAATATAGTTCATCCTAATGCCGACATTTGATAAGGTAATGAGATATACAGCATTTTGTTTCATATCCGCCTTTTGAAAATTTATACATATATATCCTCCTAGGCGTGTTCGGCCATAGTGACTGCATTATAGATTCTAGTGACTTCATTGCATTTTTTTTATTTTTATTTATGGTTGCTGGTGCGCCCTCAGGTGACTGATGTAGCCGATCTTGGCTTGGAATATGCGGGCACATTTGGCGCAAGTCAACACACCATTTATATAATTATATTTTATGGCCGCTGGTGGTCGGGCCTTTAGCTCGTCGCGCTTGGCATCTAAGTCGAGCAGCCTCTTCTTTCAAAACCATCGCAGTCTCCATCCTGGGCGATCTTTCGCTTTACTCTCCCGATGAGAGGGCTCAATGTTGCACCTTTCCATATGCCTCTTCTGAGCATCCTTGTATCTGATGTCACATATCCGTTTATTACTGATTCTAGGAATATCAATAAATTTCGCCTGCTCATCTGATGTATTCTTACTCCATCGCTGGATGTGTACTTCCCAAGGTGACTGAACTCGAGGACTTCAGTCACCCTGGGAAGCACACATCCAGCCTTTTTTCAACCCCCCGTTAAACTTCGAGGAACACATTAGACAACTATCTACAACTTCTTTCAAGTTTCTGGGGTTTGTGATACGGCAATCCAAACTCTTCAATAATATTCGGGTTATGCGCACGTTTGTACAACTTGATTGTTAGAAGTCGCATGGAAACGAATGCAGCTATTTAAAATCCGCATGAAGATACTTATAGCCTATTGCTGCAAAAGGTATAAACGTGTTTTTTTAACGTTTGTACTTCAAGCAGTACGGATATTATCCATTTTTGTATCCAACTGCAATTATCACGGGCATGGTTGGCTATAATTCTGTCTGTCTCAGAAGAGTTTTTATACTGATTCGTGGTAGAACTGTACCTAGCTTGCGAGCCAAGGTGGATCTTTTCCTACCGAATAACTGTCTTTGTGCTCGATCGCACCATCTTTTCGCGGATCTGTTCTCGCGCACTAACCTTACAAGGTGGAACTTGTTACCGCGTGCTTTTCGGCGCTTAAATTAAATTTACTCGATGATATATAGGCACCAGATTTGATGTTTTTACCGCCAAAACTTATTGGTTTGAATTGCAGGCAATTAATTATTTATTCTTCTATGATACCTAGTATTATAAGACATTTTATTTGTTTGTATAGTTACAAGTTAATATAATATAAATTTTACTTTTCAATGCTTTGGTTTTACTCTAATGTTGATTACTAATAACTGAATAAACAAACAAAAAAAAACACTAAGCCAATCAATCTAACACGAGAGCCACTGCTGCGTTTATGTCGTCTAAGTTATCCTTTTGTCGAGCAATTCACTTTTAGTCATGCATTACTTTAATTTTTTTATATTTTTTTTTATTTTATTCGGTAAATAGACAGCACAACAAAACATATTTACAAAATCAAAATAAACATAAACTATTTATGTGTTTATCTATTAAACGGTCTTATAATGCGCTATGCAATTAAAAAGAAAAGATATATAAAGAGAAATATTTAAAAAGTAAAGCATTTATTTAAAGAAAAACTGTTTTTATTTTGTTATTAATGCTGAATTCATTGCTGAGTTACTAACTGACCAGTACTAAGTATAGAAGAGTAAAAATAAAGTAAAGAGAGCAAAAAAATCTGTGGCAATTAGGCAAAACTACATAAGTCGTTTTTTGGCCAAAATGAGTTATAATGACCACTTAGCAGCGTTTTTTTACTCTTTCATTGGCCAAAACTACATAACTCCAAGCACAATATAAAAGAAGTTATAGCACCTACTTTCTCACTAGTTATATATTGTTGAAATGAACAAAACTACATATGTGTAACTTATATACTTTTGCTCAACTATTGATAGGTGGTCATAGTAGCATAAGTTAATTATCTTTTTATTGATACATATTATTTTAAAATTACACATATAGTTTAAGAGAGCACACATATTCTATTCCGTATTTTAGTCATGTTATATAAAAAAATAACATAGATTAACAGATTTGAAGTTGTCATAAATTTCAAAATGCTCTCCTGAGAAAATGGTATTTATGATTTAAGTAGTTTTGCCTAATTGCCACAGAAATAATCATACATTAATTTATAAATAAATTAATTAATATGGTAATTAATAAATTATTAGATAAATAGAAAGTAAAAAAATAAATGAAATAATTATGTTTTGTAACACTTTATGAAAACGAAAAGATAAAAAGTTATGATAGTTAAAGATATGATTATAAAGATCAGTTTAATCGTTACAAAAACTATGGTATTGAAGCCTTGGATTTCTATTTTCTATATCTGGTTGCGTTATACTATTTCTTCGCGTGTTTCGTTCACGTTTGTATTTTTTTAAACGGCGACCTCAATCCGGTGAGAAGACCGTTGATAGCCATCTACAGTATATTTAGAGTCGACCGTTTCTGAGCTCGATTGTCTGCCACGAGACGATGCGATTCTACAATAAAATATATTTGTTTATATTTCACTTAATGATGTACATTAGTGGAAACCTCGGTTGCATAATTGCCTACCGATAAAGTTGCGGTTGTGGAATCCTTCATTGGGATCGTATCGAAGCGCGAAGGTTTAATCTCATCTGTGTAAGGTTGGTAGTAATAGCTAAATCATGGGAATTGGCGGTTTTATATCCGTCGTGATGATTGGCATCTAACGGTTTTGTGCATGACATGTTTGTTACCTTGGGTTGACACAACTCACGTTCCAACTCCCATCCGGTAGCCTTCTCGAAGAGGGACTAACCTGGATAGGACGATGTCTGCGGCTGTCAGCCCAGTCGTGGACAGGTGGATCGGAGAGTTGATGTTCCAATCTAGGAGAGCACCTCGAGCGATACTGGACGGTGTGCACATAGCGCGGCCTTTGCCGATCGATTTGGCACTCTGGTGAATAACCCAGGGAATCTAAGCAGCGGGGGATGTTGTTGACCTGATGTCAGCCACCTTTGAAACGATCTGTTGGTCACCCGATCTCGTGTCATATTGACGGGCGCCACGGTCCGCGACTAATTTGAACTAAATCACCGCTTACATCAGGTAGACGTGCAAGCGGCTTCGAATCGGCGACCAGATTGGAGGATGGAGTGACGGGTGACCAGTCCGGGGTGAGGAGTTCGCCGGTTGTAGTCGACACCGCCCAACTGGAGGATGGAGTAACCCGTTCAAATCTGCTAGTGAGGGCGCGAGGTCGTGGTCCGTGATAGATTCGGTAGACACCGTATCACCGCTACGTACGGGAGAGGACCGCGCAAGCAATCTCGATTCTGTAACTAGTCAGTAGCCAGGAGGTATCCTGAAGGTAAATCCGGACGGAGATATTCTTCCAAACTGGTAGTCAAGGGGCGAGGCTGACGCTGGTTACCTATCCCCGGTGCCTCGCCGTAATGCGTTGGCCTCTGACGGACGAGTGGCGTAACTAGACAGTGGACTGTTTTCGTCCCAAGTCTTCTACGCTCACCTCACGGGAGACAGAACGATTTAATATCGTTAAAACTTCCTGAGGGGACGGTTCGCCCGTTTTAGTTGACAGCTCTAGTTGGGGTGGCGGGTTCGCCTCTAAAGTGTTGTGATAATTATAGATTTTTGTGTGGGCGTTGTACTAACGGAATTGTTAAAGCTCCTTTAGAATTACTTGACTAGCTACTCAAATCTGTGTGAATTGCTGTTCTATTAGAGTCCGGCACACTGGTCCGACGTACGCAACGCATTATGACATCTGGCCGTTGTATTTGAATGCAAGCAGACACACTTATCCTACGCAACTTTGCGTGGGACAAGTGTGTCTGCTTCCATTTAAATTCAAGGGCCTGATGTCGGCCATGATGTCGTTACGTACATTGCCTACGTAGGCCCAGTGTGTCGGACCGCTTATTCTACTGATCTGCGGTGATAATGTCTCCCTGGCCCTCTCTTTTCTTACTTTTGTTTACCTAATGCGCATAAAGCTGGCCAGTTCTCATATTTCCATCATTTTTACGATTTAATTATTCTGTATCTGTATCGTATCTAGTAATATAATCAAATCAAGGAAATATTTTAAATTGGCCAAATACACAGTAAGCATCCAAATCCTTTTAAATATTAAAACGACGATTCGATGCGCGTAATTTGAAGCCAATCATACAATATAATGAATATGCAGATCTGGCCAATAAAATTCGTATACTATAAAAATTACTCTGTCCTCGAAGTCGACTTGACCGACTAGATGTTTTCGCCGATTCGACGCGGAGTTTTCCTCAAATTTGACGAGGCGAAAAGGGAAGTAAATGTCGGAAGTCGAGTAGAGGTGTCAGTCATGAATGTTTCCTATTTTGGAAACTGCTTCCGATTTTCTGCTGAGAAATGTTTTCCGCCACGGAAACGTAATTCGGAAAGGATATCCGATTTATGTATATAAGATGATACGGTAGTTAATTCTGTATATCATTTTTAACGACATGTCATTATAATAGCTTCTGAATAATTACAAAAAATACACATTCGCAATTTTAGTTTATGCGCAGCGGTTCAACATAATTGAAATATTATTATTATTATCCGGCTCGAAGGACCAACTAAATGACAATTGTATTGAACTGAATATTTATTAAATGATATTACGTCAGTTTTGTGTCAGATTTATATACGTCAAAAGATGTTTTTTATCGTGTAAGTCTTTCATCTGAAAGACTATCTATTATACAAAATTATTATCTAGAAAAGACTAGTCTATAAAAAAAAAATATTTTAGTACTAATGACTGTACTCTCCGCTCGGCCCGCGATAAATCGGTCGTTTCCCTGACATATTCGACCTTCAAGTTGCGACGATTCCGTTTTCTGTAGACTTATCGGACATTTTTTTCCATTGACATGTTTCTAACTTCGAAGACAAGCGTACTGCCATCGGATTTGATGGAGATTATGATTTTCTTGTCTCCCTTGCTTTTCTCTCTCTCTCTCTCTCTCTCTCTCTCTCTCTCTCTCTCTCTCTCTCTCTCTCTTCATATACTCTATTGATAAATGTCACAGGGCGGTGTAAGCCTGTTACAGTTATACCGATGAACAGCAAATATATGTCCAATTAAGACCGGATGCTATCCCAACGGCCATTTCTCAGATAAATTTGTACTTTTACTGAGTTACAAAATGAGCTGACTCCCATGGCATAACGTTCCATCCCAGGAAATTCAAAGTGATTTTGATTAGAAGTCAGTGATAACAACACCAGTGAACACCCCTCACAAAAACGAGTTCTTTGAAAGTAAAATACTCCGCAGAATTAAGAAGAATTTTTTAAGCCGTTCGGCAAGCAGTTCGGAGAAGACGACCAAACAGCGAATATTAATATAATATGCATAACGATGTCCAAGACTTAAGATTTGTTTTTAAATCAGGAGACTTTGGTTGTTAGGTCTTGTATAAGGGATGTAAAGTGCATAGTAAAGTTGGTCGATCCAATAGGCATTGTAAATATGGTCGACCAAAACTGCAATGCCTTGATTCTGTAGTTAAAGACCTGAGTACCTACTCTCAATCAACTAGAAACTAAAGCATAAGATAGTGAGGGATAGTTAAAGATTATCGAAGAAATAATGAATATAGTAACAATAATGATGTGTTGAATAATAAGTAAAAGAGTGTAGAACACACATTATGTCACAATGTTAACGATGCAGTTCTCTGTAAGATAGTAGTAACACGCCCGTCAATCGAAGTGTTCGAAATTAGTAACATGTTCGTCGATCGGTCACGAGTAGACTGTCGAAAATAGTGTGGCGGTTGCAAAACGAAAGCGAAAATCAATAAGTCTGTCTGACAATCGATCACTATAACTACATCAGTCACGTCACCTAGCTTGGCACGCCCACTCGCTGGGTGCGGAGCCATAGACTTTTAATTATCGCCACTCTTTGTTCCGAAAAGAACGTGTCGGGTGATTAGTCGGTAATTACATGCCGACAAATGCACATTTGAGCTTTGCGCAATCGAAGTGCTCGAATGTGCAATGCAGCTTTCAATCAATTAATGTATTTTCTGTGATACAACATTAGTTGAAAGCACTATTGATTTATCACAGACAACCGCGTGAAAGTTGGTTTTTTCCGATAGTGTGTCTTTTAAGGCACTTGAGAAGACTCAATAATGATCTACGTATCGTGAAAACATATTTTCAATACTGGCTTACCAGAACCTTAGGAAAAGGTTTTATACTTTCACAAGTATTAGTGTATATAGCTCTTTGTGGTACCACTTCAGGTTGCGTAGAACCAACTCGAGCACCCCAAATGATGAGCACGCGAGCGTATAACCTGGCTACGATGAGTTTCAGATGAACTTAGCGCCGAGGATTCTCACTTCCATCAATCGATAGAGCTGACTCTCTGTCAGAAAATAGTGGCTGCTAGTGGTTCTCGTGCAGTTAGGCCACTATGATCCGCCTTGTTCTTGAGTCGGCCCAACCCATCCGGTAGCCTTCACGTAGCCTGGTAAGGACTCTTGTTTCCTATGCCACTGAGTACGCAGTTGTGTCAGGTTCGCCCGGGTGATGTCCTTCGGGCGCAGCTGGGCGGTTTATGCATCGTGCGGCGTCAGCCAATCGATTGTGCACTTCGGCGAATAAACGGCAGAGTCTGGCTTATCGAGTTGCCCGATTGCGGTTTGATAGAGAACACATAAATTGGACATTGGAGCGGTGGAACACGATACTGGTCACCGACGAAAGCAGAATGACTCTTCATGATTCCGACAGTTGTAAGCTTGTGTACCAACAACCTGGAGACAGATACGTGCAATGTACCATATCGCCTCATAGAGGAGACTCCGTTATGTTCTGGGCGGGTTTTTTTTAGACTCAAAATTCGAGTTGGTTTTTATTGTCTTAACGTATAGTATCGTGTGTATTGGCGTAACTTTTTTATTGACTTAACTTTTACTAACTATTGGTTTAACTTCCATGGGACATACATGAGAGAGGTTCTTGAAGAACATATCGTCCCTTTCGAGAGATTTATTTAAGAAATTCCCGCTCTTGCAAGATAATTCTCGCCCACACGCTGCTGCTTCTGTCACTCAGTAACTTCAGAAGGTCGGTGTGCAAGCAATCAGATGCCCCGCTATGACCCCTAATTTAAATCCGATCAAACACTTATGGGACGACTTAAAAAGACGAATGACGACTTAAGTCGGCGGTTCACTCCATACAAGATCCGCGAGCTGAAAGCGGCTATACTTGAAGAATAGGACAGTATTTCTCAAGAAATTAAGAAAAACTCGTAATTTTTTATAAAATATCTTTGTGAATCTGTGATATAAAGGAGAAGGGGAAATACCCCCGACAACTAAAAAATCTCACAAAAATAAAGAAACTTCTATGCGATAGAAGAAGAAGGTTAAAAATGTAACTTCGTGTTCGACTGGCGCGCTTTTACATTTTCTAAATTCTACTGCACGGTGTAGAAGCGTGGACACTTACGGATGCCATGGGCAAGAAGCTGGAAGCGGTCGAAATTTGGATCTACAGGAGGATGTTAGGGATTTCCTGGAGAGAAGGTGCCAAATGTAATAGTATTGCAATATAGTTGGAGGTTCCAAAAACAATTAAAAGAAGGAAGATGGAGTTTCTTGGGCACATTATGCACAATTAAAAATATGAGCTATTATAACTGATCGTCCAAGGAAAGATACAAGGCAAGAGGAAACCAGGAAGAAGAAGAACATCTTGGTTTAAAAATCTACGCCAACGGTTTGGGGCCAGCACCCGATCCTTGTTCAGAGCGGCTGTGTCAAGAGTACAAGTCGCTTTAATGATCGCCAACCTTCGGTAGAAGGTTGGCGATCTGGCACCCCTAGAAGAACTGAAAAAACAAACTACAGTGGGTTTTGCGTTTTTATTTGATTTTTCTTTTATAAAACCAAAAAAAAAAAACGTGTTTTTCACGAAAAAAAATATACTTAAACTTGAAATTTGATCATTAATCTTGTATACCAGCTTGATAAACATTTGAAAAATAAAAATATTTTTGTAATAGTAAAAGAAACTATTTTTGAGATTTGAAATTGCAAATGTTTCTAGTGCTGCAGAAATTACGGTGTCTGTTTGCGCCGCGCCGGTAATAGCGAGCGTATTTTTTCTTGAAACCAAAAAACTAAACTAAGATATTAATTTTTACACAATATGTATAATGTAGATTAAATGAAAGTTATCATTTTTTAAGATTTAAAGAAATAAAATCGATTTTCGCCCCAAAATGTTGTGTTACACTGGTAAAAAGATATATATAAAAACATTTTACCTGATTATATGCAATATGCAAGAGAATTTAATAATCTTTTTTTTAACAAATTGATTCGTCAAATAATGTGGGTTTGAACCTAAAAAATATGGTTTTGAGAAAAACGCATTCAAAGTTTTTTTCAAAGAAAGTAGCACGTTTTTTTTATTCTTGCAGCAATCCATTTTTTATTCTTGCAGCAGCAATTCCAGCGGTAAAAGATTCATTAATATATTTCGACTTTAAATTTACAAAAAAAAACATGGCAAACTTTTTTTTTTGGCCGTCTATACCAGCCTCCCCCTTAACATTAAAATATTTGATTTTGTTAAAAACAGGTTTTCTTCACCTCTTTCAGTAAAACTGGTTGTTTTGAAAGTTTCGTCCTGCGACCGAAATCTCTACGCTTATTCGAATAATCGCGCATATATGACTTATTAATAAACCTACTAACAAGAGACTATTTATTAACATGACGTATTGTTTTTGTGTTGAAATGAATATACATTAAAATACTCAAACTAAAGCCGAAATTACTTCCTCGCAGATTCTAGTTCAAACCGTTCCGAGATTCCGTAGAGTCCGTTCGCATAGCTGCGCGGCGCGAGTCGCCCGGTAGAGACTCGTGAATGCGAGAACAGTGAAAGTAAGTACCGATGAAATTTACGATCGTTCTATTAGAGAGGAGTCACGCGATTCGACGAGAATTCTGCAATCGTATATTCAGCGCTAATAAATCTTACAGTAGCGCATAGCCCAGTGGCACATAAAACGATCGAGTGTCATGCCAGTGCGCAGGCGTAGCGGCAGGAAATCAGCTTCGTGATGAGCAAAAATCATGCGATACCCAAATAAACGAATAAAACGGACGAACAGATCCTTTATCTTCTTTGTTAGGCGACCTGCATATTTTAAATAAAACGTTTTTAATGAGTACCTACTACTAGCGAACCCATGACCTATCGAATTATCATTATTACTGACCGTGAAAACAACATGTCGGCGTAGCTAATCGGGAGGTACTCAGACCCTAGTTTGTCGCTCACCACTGTAAGCCATTTTGAATTTGCGATATTCGGAATAAATAAATTGTTTAAAAAAAAACACTAAAAACACGCTTTTATAAATGCACGTAAAACCCACATCATCAGACCTTGAAACCTAATCGTGGTCAAAGTTCATTCCAAGACTTTTCTAACAAGTCCAAACACAGCTATGATACGATGTTCCATCATGAAGTTCCAGTTCATATCTTCCGACTCCATCATCAGATCAGTTCGACAGTACCATATTATTGTATTGTCATCAGAACTACATACAGCTGCCAATTTTCATGACGCTTCGATCCTTGGAAGATGGTTAAATTAGTTACCTTAGATTACATTACATAGTTAGTTACATACAGGTCGACCTAAAAAAAACGTGTTAAAAAGAGACTCGACGTCAAAGCTCGGCGTCAAAGCATCTTTGGCCAGTTTTAAGAGCTTGTAGCAATGCTTTCGAAATGCGGTGTTATTGTTTTAAATGCCGGCTTATTATATTATATTTTGTATATTTTTACACGACTGCCCAATAAAAAAAGAAGTGTAATATGTTTAGGGTTTATCTATGTATGTTTTCCCTTTTCTTTATTTCACTATAACTTCTAAACGTTCGAACCGATTTAGAAGTAGGTATATGGTATTGTTAGAACCGTTATGTTATCCCGAGTGTCATAGTACCTTAACTGTCAAAATATCAAGTAATTAGTTGTCTAAATGACTACAAATTTTTCATAAAAAAACTAATAAAAAATATTATATAATACATATAGTACCACATTCTAGGGCAATTTAGTGTTATTAGCTTTTTGCTAAAACTTGTACATTTGTAAGCAATCAAGCAATCAAGCAAACTTGATTGTAATATTAGAGTCCTGTCCATCCTAGAACGGGCTAGTCCCAGTTGGGTTACATCAAGTAAGCAAAAGGTTAAGGTTTTGCCATTCGGTTCCTGTTATTTTTGTAAGCAAATCAATGTTTTATAGTAATTAATTCTTAAAAAAAAAAAATTTCAAAATAATTCAAACGTTCCAAGAAAGCGAATTCCCTAAAAGGGCAGAATAATTTGCAAAATACTTAGCCTGACTGAAAGTGAGATCCTGAGAACAAAAGAACTCGAAAGGGAAATTATATCAGTAGTTATAATGTTTGCTTTTAGTCCTTATTGCGACATTTCATAATGGGCTAGTTTATTATCATATGATAATCTCTTAAAACCAACCCCATTTTGAAGTGTTTATGTGTGCGTTTAACATGTGTGTAAGTATTTACCTTGTTATTGTATTCGATCGAAAGCAATTCCATTAACCTTCCATTAAATTTTTCCCGAAGAAAAATGATGTCAAAGCCAGGAATCGAACCCGGAACCTTACTTTCAATGTAAGATCAAGTGACCTAAGCACTTTGCCACTAGGCCATATAAAAGGGGTATAACAAGTTATGTTGCCTACTTAGACTTAGGAATCCCTCGATAGGATTGAAAACGATGCTATCATGTGGCGATTTGCATGTTTAGTTTTTTCAATTAGTCATCTTTTATCCTTCGCCGACTATCTTAGAAGTCGTCAAGAATTTTGTTTCCGCGTTTTATTTCACACGTTCGACAGGGAGTTTTCCACGAATGCAAGGAAAATAAAATTCCCAGGACAGAGCTCTCGTGGAATACCAACCGACGCAAAGCCGGAGTACGAAGAATCGCGTTTGAGGAATCGATGCCGACAAAAGTGGCGTGAATTCAAGTTACGTGCACATCCTCTTATGCCTTAACACTGGAGTATTAACAAAATAAGGGAGTGGTCAACCAAATCAAATGCTCGACAGAGGTTAAGAGATTATAGATGCTTTTTTTAGCTTGAAAATGAAAAATGAAATGAAAAATACCTTTATTGTACTAAAAAAAAAATTACATTGGTAAAGAAAACTTAAATTCTATTTTAACTTAGTACAACCGGCGGGCTTATCGTTTTGCGATTTCTTACAGCCAACCGTTGTAATATTAAATAGCTTGACTAGATAGATGTGGGTCGATGGGTATTCCACGATTTTTGACCTTCTCATGTATAGGTAAATAATTATCGAGAAAGCAATATCAATACAGCACTAATCATATCAACATATATAGATAGCATAAAGGTTAGGTAGCATGATCTTACATTGTAAGGTTCCGGGTTCGATTCCCGGCTGGATCACTTTTCCGTTGGGATAAAATAAAAGTTAATGCAATGTCAATTCTGTTGATCGAATTCAATAAAAAGACACACTTATTACACGCACATATGCAAATGAAGACTTAATAGAAGGGATGGCTGTGAGAGATTGTCTTATGATTGGATAATATTATAAGCGACGTTGAAGGTCTCGTTGAAGAGTTCAGAGAATTGGTTCGCTTTCGAAAACGACTCATTTCTGAAATTCTCCGAAACGGACATTCTGTTAGTTATAAATTACACTTTTAGGCGTAAGTTTAGGGGACAAGAATTCTATAGAAAATCGCGAACACTTGTCGCTTCTTTGTCAATAAGATAATAGACCTTCGAGAACGCTCGTCATAAATCGCCATCGCCTACTCACCATGGGAGGCCGAATTCGGTGGAGGGTTATTTTGTTTCTTTAATGGTTGGCTGAGCTTTGAAATGCTGACCCTTCGTAAAACATTATTTTACACTCGCACCGGTCGCTTTCTTGGCGGCGAGGATTACCCCGTTCTAATAGTGTTTATTTTTCGGGCGGATTATAATGTAAAAGACTCGTTTAAGTATTCTAATAATAGTGTAAAAAAGACTCTTTTTAAGTAACCTAATAGTGTACAAGTGGTTACGATACAATTTTAAGGCAATAAACGTCCTTATAATGAAATTGACCTTCTTTCTTTCGAACCAACCGGACTATTAGTGCTTAAACCTTAGATTCGTCGGCAGTCGAGCAGCGGTTTTAATGTTGTCACCAATGGAGCTGAACCCCGGTAAGAAATAAAAACTATCGAAATACAGTAACAGTCCAACGTGTCTACCGGGGTCGCTGCGAAAAGCAGCGATAATAGAGGTATTCGCGCGAGGTAGTGGGAATATCGCCATCAATGATAATATACCTGCCCATTGAAAAAAATCACAATAAATAATAGAAACAAATAAACAAATATATCACAAAGAATGACGAAGTCAAGCAGCACAACGCTGTAATGTTCATTCTGTGCTTTATTACAAATGACTACTGCGGGCCATTTTTCGGTCAAGGTCCAAGCAGATTTGAAAACAAGAAACCATCGCCTCACGCGTGCATCAGTACGAACGACAATCGGACCTTAATTAAAGCCTCTGTTTCTACTCTGCGCAAGAGCGACAATTGCACAAACGAAGACGCCTGGCACGTACGGCAAAGCACTCGCACTCTGTCCTATAATTAAAATTGCTCGATCCCACGCGTGCGAAGAGAATGGCCACGAAAATGATGTTATTTTAAATGTGGGATCTCTAGGTTACGGAATATGTCGTCGCACGGATGACGACCGTGATCTGAGCACGATTATACTCGTAGATACTGAATCTCTATGCCATTCCATGAATATTGTTGATTTACAAATAGACATTGAAGAATTCTTATAGACAACCGATATTGGGGAATGACACCTCATTCAATCACAATTTTTCTCCAGAAAAGAGCGGTACGCAGTTTGTACAAAGTCTCTCCAAGAAGTCCTTGTAAGCCACTGTTCGTTCAGAAATCATAATTCTATTTTCTCCTTACATCTGTCAAAATATTATGTACGCTCATAGACACCTAACAGACTTCTCAGCTAACAGTGCAATAAATCCAACCTTCACATAAACCGACAGATACTTAGCAATGTGTGACATATTTCTATTCACCAGAATTAGCGTTACTACAATAGGATTCCAGAACAAATCAAAAGCCTCGGAAGGACCAATTTAAAATGATTATGGACAAATAATTTGGTAAGAAACCCAATTTATGGTATAGAGAGTTTGAACATTCTGAATTTACTTTCCATGCTGATGATTTGTAACATTCTAAACACAATAGTATAGTGATAGCAGACAATCTTCTAATAATCTAATTTGTTTTGCAT
Organism: Micropterix aruncella; assembly: GCA_944548615.1. Lineage (NCBI taxonomy): Eukaryota > Metazoa > Arthropoda > Insecta > Lepidoptera > Micropterigidae > Micropterix > Micropterix aruncella. The sequence goes on from OX155956.1 coordinate 31,608,792, forward strand.
TTAATAATTATAAAAAAATACGATAGCAAAATATGTTTTTTTTTTTTATTTTGATAATTCCACATAGACTTTGCATTTCTATTTTTAATCTATTATTCTTTCTGACTATTAAATCATGCTAGTATGTTTTTATTACTTGTAAGTAGGTAATATTGAATATAAAATTACAGCCATGACAACTATCATGATAGTGATATCTTTAATAATGGTTTTTAGCATTTAATTTTGTGACGCATCCAAGTAATGCCTTTCTGTTGGAGTAGTTCATTGTATTGTATTGTTTTGTATTCGGTTTTAAGATATTTAACTTTGGGAATAACATTAATATGTAACTTTCAGGTACGTCATTTTAGTTTTTATTGTTTAATAATAATATTATGAATTTAATATTTAATATGTAGATTACAATGTTTAACTTCATATTTGACATATCTGACCATATACATACGTTGTTTTTTTTCCAATTTTGTTTCGATACTTTCTATTGTGTGATTATTTTTTGTATAGAGTGCCTAAGATGACTATTAATATTCTTATAATAATTGTTTATTTTATATGTATGTATACTCGTGTACATGGATTCAGCTCTTTTTAAATTTATTTGTCTGCCGTGTAAAGCCGACTTTAGTCAACGCTATTGTCAAATTAATATTTCTGCTTTAATAGTTTTATATCTACATATATTAATATATTACTAGCAACTGACGAATTCGAATTGATAATTTATGCTTTTATTGTATATTCTGAATGGATAAATTGATTACTGAATACTGAATACTTTGAAATTAAGATGACTATTAATATTCTTATAATAATTGTTTATTTTATATGTATACTCATGTACAGGGATTCAGCTCTTTTTAAATTTATTTATCTGCCGTGTAAAGCCGACTCTAGTCAACGCTATTGTCAAATTAATATTTCTGCTTTAATAGTTTTATATCTACATATATTAATATATTACTAGCAACTGACGAATTCTAATATGCAATAATTAGCTTTAATTGATAATTTATGCTTTTATTGTGTATTCTGAATGGATAAATTGAATACTGAATACTGAATACTTTGAAATTAAGGAATCTACACAATCATATTTATCCGATCTCCTAGTAATTTACGGGATATCTCCTAAGAATGTAACTGAGTTAGTCATGTGATTTAGTATAGAAATACTGAAGCTATTCATAAGAAGTATATTAATCGCCATCATTAGCACTATAACTATTTCTATTCCATCCTATTCTGGGCTTTGGTATTTAATTTGTTCACTTACCAACACTTACTAACACGCGTGTAAATTTGTTTCGTCAAGTTCCTTACCTGAAACAATGAAAAATATATATTATTACCATTATATTATAAATTTTAGTTAATGCCATGACGACATAAAAAGCAGAAATACATTACATTTCTTTAGACGTCTATGTTCACAATTCAAAAATATTCGAAAGAATTTGCCAGTAAACATAATTAGCCCTTGTAAGTTGTAATTACAACTTATTTAAGTAACCTTTTATTTCCTACAATTTAACATTAAAGATCTAATCAGTCCGTTGTAAACGATTTTGAAGTCTTGTCAATCATAAAAGTATAAGGTGTAACGATTACAGATGATATAAAGAAAACGCGCAGCAATTCGGCTAAATCAGCAACAGATGTTTGAACAAAATAGTTCCTAAAATCAAAACGACTTGTACTACGAATCATAATATTGCTGTATGGTTTAGCATTGAGAACATTCACGTGCATTCGTACACGAGAAGTGTCATGCCGATTGACCTCTTGCTTAAGTAACTGCCGAGCCTGACAATAATGGTTGCCGTCGCAGCTAAGCAAATACGAACTCCATTGGCATATTCCATTGTTGACACTGTGGAAGATAGATCACCATGCGAGATTCGTGACGTACGAAAGAATGTGTAGTAGAAAAACATATTAAAACTGTGGTATACATAGTAAATAAGCGAATAATGCAGATCAGTTCGTATGTTACACAGACAAACTGAATTGGAATTTCACAAGGGATGTTGCCATATATAATTAATTATTATATTAATTCATAACTACTCTTTTATTAGCAAACTATGTTCGAGCCGTTGTCTTTCTGGCAGAATGTCGCGTGTGAGTACTTGAAACAGAAAGGTATATTCTGTTTTATAAGATTCCTCCGGAATATTAACATTCCCAGTTGACGAATTCAGCGTTTAAAAGATACCAAATCTATCTCTGCGCATACCCACATTTTACAGCTGGCAACGTTCTAAAACTCTATGATTAGAATGTGTTCTCTTTCTAGCTTAATTATGCCTAGGTGCATGAAAGAGACAAATAGATTCTGTGGATACGCTGCCGCGCCGCTTAAACCGGTATGTTTGTTAGTTATTATGACGTAGACACTAAGCTTTCGCAGCATGAATTCCAAAATCAGGTCTGGCAAAATAACCGGACCTATGGGGAGGGCCTATAAACTACATGAGGCTTAGGAAGGTAGCACTGAGTTCAGTCACACTGGACTCGATTGCGTTTCTTCGTGACATAAAATCGGATATCAGTTCATGTGAACGGGACAGGCAAATACGTTAGAGCGGAATGAGAAATAAACGGTTTGTCACTTTATTAAAGCCACCCACCGAAGACAAAGCAACTGCATCTAAGACCGCACGAAATGTGTTCAAATTTATTTTGACGTCTACAAGGTAGACAGATAGTTTTGGTGCGGGAAAATCGACGATTGTTGGTTTCATATTCCGCTCTGACATATTACTCTGTCTTGTTCGCTTGAACTAATTTCCAATTTTACTTCACGAAGAAAAGCAATCGGGCCCGTTTGGAGGAGATGGGTCGGAGTAAGAGGCCATTAGGCTCGTAGATATTTATTACCTTATGTCTGTGTGCCAGTTAGGGATCCAATTGGGGTTTTTTTTGAGCTTGGCTAATAAGCCGGCAATAATCAAATTCTTGATCTTATGAAAAGAAAACAGACGATTATGAACGGGCTTATATTGCAGTTTATTTACATATAAGGCAGCAGGTCATGAAGAGTGTCTGTCAGGGCTCCCTAAGGTCTAATGACGGCGGCGCTAACCTCGACTGCTATCGCAATGAGTCACCGCCGTGGCGATTGTTACTGACTGTTAAGTCAGATGTTAATCGGACCATGACCGATTCGTTTTTGCATTTTAATTGGCTGCACGGATTCATAATTATGGTAATTGTCAATCAGCAACGTCGAAGAGGCGATAGATGATTCTGCAACTGTCGTGGATATCGATTTGGAGTGGTTTGTTTTGAGTAAAATTGGACCTCTAGCGTTTAGTCAATTTTTAGTTTTGTCAAACATTAAAAACCATATTCATAAAAACCAATTTACTTATGACGTTAAAATATTTCAAACAAGGAAATGAATCGATATATTCAATGATATAGGGAAGGGAAAGGAAAGTGAAGTAATGATCTAAGTCCACTCCTGGTTTGTGGTATTCCATGACTAGCTATAGTAGATATGGTTTTACTACCAATAGTGAATTATTCCGGGTAATCGGAAAGGACACACGTTTGTTGGCAATGTGGAGTATAATAGTTATAGTGGACGATACCTTCTGCAGCTCGCAGTTATTTATTTATTTAATTAAAAATTAAATACTATAAAAACATTGATTTTGCTTACACAAATAACAGGAACCGAATGGCAAACCTCAACCTTATGCTTATTTGATTCTGTCACTCAACTGGGACTAGCCCGATTTAGGGTGTACAGGGCTCTAATATTACAATAATTTATAACATGTCTAAGCTTTAGCAAATGCTCATAAAACTAAATTACCTTAAAATTTGTAATAAAAAAAACTCAATTCCATTAGAAAGGGCATTAAATAGAACATAACATTACGTTAAATAGAGAGTGTCAACTAGAATAGACCTTCAACTAAAAAAAGACAAAAATAAAGTTATAAGAAGTTTATTAGCTAGAGGTGTTTAGTTTATTAGCCAGACTTTAGTGAACAATATTTATAGTTTTAGCTTCCTATTATAAACAATATTCACGAGTTCTGTGACAGTTTTTTCTTCCTTCTTCTTCTTCTTCTTCCAGTGCCATGTTCGCTATCAAACGTTAGTCATGAGCATATTGGCTATTTTAACTTTACTAGCTGTGAACCCCACTCTCCTCCCGACTTACTTCATTACATTACATTACATTTTCGTCGTGTCCAATTGATGGCTAAAGACCGTTTTCAGACGTGTCAAAATAATTGTGCTAGGTAGTAAGTCTCGTTACTACTCTTTACTGAACATACATAGGTAGTCAAGAATTAACTACTAGATTGTCAAACTATAAATATATATAATCAAAATAGAAGCCTAATATTTGAAGTAGTTAGTAATTTGAAAAGATACGTAGTAAAATTATTCATCGTAATATTCAAATTGTCAGTAAAATGTTAAATAATCAAATTAAATCTACGTTATGCATTTTAAACTAAAAGTACATATATAAGACCATATAAAATAATCAGACAATAAGGCTCTACTTTTTAAGTAATTTAAATGGGCACAATATTTGAAAAATCATGGCCCTCAAATTCGGCAAGATTATAGAAAGGGTGGCCTATCAGCATCTCCTTGATGTTTTTTTTGAATTTTATGTCCTCCAGCTGTTTAAATTTTGTAGGGAGTAGATTATAAAATTTAATGCTAAGATACAAGTAGCTTTTCTGTACTTTTGCCAGTCGTATTCGGGGTACGCATAAAAGGGAGCTACCGCGGGTATGATGCGAGTGAATGTCTGAATAAATTGCAGTTTCTGCGAGGTGCTGTCTAGCATACATTAAGCACTGGTATATGAACGCCGAATACATAGTCATTACCCTTGCCTTGCTGAAATATTCTTTGCATGAGGTCCTAGTCGTTACCTGATACATGCTGCGCAGTGCTCTCTTTTGCAAAAGAAAGATTCTTTTACTGGTTGCGGCATTTCCCCAAAACAGTAGTCCATAAGTCATTAATGAGTTAAAATAAGCAAAGTATACTGATTTGGCTGCCGCAAAACCACAAAGACTTCTGATTTTTTTAATAGAGTATATCGAGCTACATAGCTTACTAGATAATTGTTGGATGTGCGCATTCCATTGTAATTTACTGTCAATTCTTAATCCTAGAAAATTTCCGATTATTTTTAACTCTCTGAACACGAGCTTGGAAGTTAAAATAGAATAAAAACACAGATGGAACTCCAGGCGTTCAGAATTCAATTAAAATATAATTAAATTGAACCACACCACGTCAGTTAAAACTCGCTCAACGTTATTCACCGTTATAGAAATATTAAATTAAAACTATATATTTTTTAAACAAGCTTTACTTTCCATTATAGAGTTTCACTGGCAATCTACCGGCTCCGTCTTCAGACCCTAGCATTCATGTGTAATGGAAAGTAACCATGACAACAAAACAAACGAGCTCGAACTCGACTATCTTAGCACTTTACATCAGGAAGTTCCAGTGGAAATCTTCCGGCTCCATCTTCAGACGTCATCATGAGTAATAGAAAGTAATCATGATTACAAAACATAATAGGCCAAATTTGACTGTCCTACCATTTGCCATCAGGGAGTTCCAGTCCCTACATTCAAAGCTGATCCAAAACTGCGTATCACTGCTGAATTCCCAGAGCGAAAAGAACAGGGTAGTTCTAAGATGGGTTCCCGGCCAAGCAGGAATCGAGGGAAATGAAAAGGCCGACGAACTTGCTAAGACGGGAGCAAAGAAAACGTTATACGACCCTGAACCTTGCTGGGGCGTACCAAAAAGCCTTGCAAACCTGATGGACAAAAAATATATTTAGAACAATCCGTCAACTACTGGAACAACACGGCAGGTTTGAATCATTTAAAAGCGCAATTAAGGCCTACGACCGTAAAACTGCCCGTGAGGACTTATCGCTAAATAGGAACGTTCTACGCATACTGGTGACACAGTATACCAGACAGTAGCTTCTCTTAGAACAACATTGAAATCGATGCAAGTATCGTCAGGAATCTTAAGGGCTACCACAAATCGTAATATGATTACTCGTCTTTTCCTTGAAGCATCGTCCCGGCCACATTTACGGTGCCCCGGCGACGCAGATGTTATTATGCTACCGATTTGTTCTGAGAATACCATATGGCGTCGACTCGTAGATCTCCACAAAAAAGTAATAGTAAGAGCGGACACAAACTGCGCCCACAGCCCGTCACAGCCCACAGCGCCGTAACTATGGGCCTTAGGACGCGACATGACTGACCCCTGGCCCCACTTCCGTCGCACCCTCTTCCCGCATTGCCTTGTAGCTTTTGAGTGAATTTACTGGGTGTTATTTTACTGTGCTGGTGCAGGCACGGGGCATCGTGGCCTGAGCAAACACATGTATAACCTCAAGATCCGGGACACGAAAATGTGCAGGTTTAGACAAGAGGCAGAGGAAACTCCCCTGCACCTCATATGCGAGTGGGGTCGCCGATGCGTGAAATATACACCCACTTCGGTGGTCATTGCCTCCACCCTGAGGAGGTAAAACAATCTGGCGCCAAAAGCCTGTTGCGGTTCTTAAATGACACAAGGCTTAGCGCAGAACTATAGCAGGTGGCGAATATAATAGATCAGCAATGGTCGCAGTGTTACAAGGCTCAGAAAGACCTTATAAAAGTCCCAAACAACAAATTTAAAAAAATGCATCCCGGCTCCATCATCAAAGCAGCATTTTGCATTCACACCAAACTTACAAAAGTATGCCAAATAACAGCTCAATTAAATACCAGAAAGTGGTAGAAAATGGTTTGCAAATTTTTAAGCGGTCAACGAACATTTCAATTTAAAATAAATCTTGTAAACACAAATAGCATAATAAGATCAGCAATCCCCCAAACTACTCAACTGAATAACCCAAATAGAAATTCAATTAAATGTCAATCAATTTTAACAATCAACAACCTTCAATGCTGCACACACAAAGACGAACATGAAGAGATGTGAATGGCACTATCAATTTAATTAACCAATATCGTCTTTAATACAAAAAACCCGTATCATATGTTAAGTAATGCAATTAAATTGCAACTTACTATAGCTATTAACTGAGAGGTTACGGATTAGGTCGCGGATAACCCAAAGCGAGATGTACACGATCTCACGATGGATAGACCTCGGACGTCGTTGAAAGGTCGCTTAATCACAATGAGAATTCATAGGCGCAGTGGCGGCGCTAGGCGTCGGCGACGTCGGCGACCGTCGGCGACCGCCGACGGCCTCGCACCTAAGGGGACCTCGCAAAACTTTTACAAATTATTTAAATGCATTTACAGACTTTTGAAATGCATTACAGAGTTAACTTTTTTAACACAATGATAGATGCTATTATAGTCATTTATAGGAAAACATCATTTGGTCAAAGACATTACTCTTTCATTGCGCCGAGATTTTACAATCTGATCAATATGGAAATAAAAATGAATTTGACATTTAGGGAATTCAAAAATAATTTAAAGAAATGGTTATCGAATCATGACAGACTAACCATACATCAAATGTTAGAAATAATAGTATAATAAAACTTAGGTGCACAAATTATTAACATATTTTTAAACTTATATGTTAAGTATTGTTTAACATTGAACTAACTACCAAAAAATATTTGACTTTGACAATGAATTATACTTTTAGACTAGGTATTTTTATATTAAATCTTATATTACTTAAAACATAATATTAAATATTAATGACTGTTTCTGTCTTTTCTCACATATAACTCTATTTATATTATTTAATCGAATTTTATATTATATTTATTGCCGATTTATTAATGGAATTGCATTTTATTTATTATATATTTTTAATATATTTTTATTATTATTATTTTTTTATTTTATTCTGAAGACCACATTTTAGGGCAATTCAGTGTCATTAGCTTTTTACTAAAACTTGTACATTTGTAGGCAACCAAGCAATCAAGCAAACTTGATTGTAATATTGGAGTCCTGTCCACCCTAGAACGGGCTAGTCCCAGTTGGGTGACAGAAACAAATAAGCAAAAGGTTAAGGTTTTGCCATTCGGTTCCTGTTATTTTTGTAAGCTAATCAATGTTTGATAGTAATTAATTCTTAAATAAATAAATAAATAAATAGTCGACACCGAATGTCGATTTAAAGCGCTCAATGAATATTTTGAACAATTTGGTTATATTTATGATATCACTTATTTGAAATCGATATCAAAAGAGGTCCTTCTCAAGCATTGTAATGATTTAGGTACAATACTGCGGGAAGGCGACGGCGAGAACAGTGACATACATCCTTTCGAGCTATATGAAGAGCTACAGCTTTTAAAAGCGAATTCACTTGACTCTGTCAACCACGCGAAACAACTCATTCAGTACATTTTAGAAAATAATGTGGAAGAAATATATCCAAATGTTTACATAGCAATTAGAATCATGCACACAGTTCCCGTCAGTACAGCTTCCGCTGAGAGAAGCTTCTCAAAGTTAAAATTGATTAAAACCTACTTGAGAAGCACGATGACTCAAGAGAGACTATCTGCGTTATCAAATCTATCAATTGAAGCTGAAATAGCAGATAGTATGACATGACATGATTAGCTATGACATAATCCTGAAAAAGTTCAGGTGGCCAAAAGCCGAAAAGTGCGTCTATTTTGATTTCCGTTTGTGTAATTTTTAACATCACTTGATTAGCAATAAAGCTCGTTTACCCATACATTAGTTTCACTATAATTCGGCTCATGTAATCTAACGTTTTCTTTTTGACTGGGAAATAAAAAAGGGCTCGCGAAACTAATTTCGCCGACGTCCAAGTGTGGTCTAGCGCCGCCACTGCATAGGCGGTTATTACGAAAATAAATATTGGTTCGCGCGCGATACGTACAATGAAACTGACCGTTGTTGTGTCGTTATCGATACTTGATTGATGCGAACCCATCTTTATTTCACCGAGTCAAGGATGATTATTAATACTGTTTTTCATTGTGAATGTGAATTGAGGGCAGGGAAGGTTAACCGTTCGTTATCTAGCAATGAATATTTGTATTTATGGTGGTGATTTCGAAATGATGTGTTAAATGCGATTATCGCTAGATTAGAAATCTCGATACGGTAAGATAAACAACTGAGACCTAGGCAACCTTCGCATCTCCTTCGATAGCACTTTCCGATCATAGTTGACTGAGCTGCGAAGCTAACCAATAAAAATACAATAAATTTGATATTATCATATCTTTTAAAATCTTTATTTAGTATTATTTATTACTTATGAATGACTCTTGAATTTTGACATGGTGATTTTTTAACCCTTTATGGATTTTGGGAAATATGTGTCACATAACTTCAAAAATCATTTTATAAAAAATCGAATTCGAATAATTTATCAATTATATTTTTTCCATGTTCTTGAGATACAAGAGATATTAGAAATAAAAATTCATTATTGTTTAAAAATATACCGTATTTTTTTAAGTTATTGTAAATGACCAAGGAACTCTGGTAATTGTAAATAAATAAATAAAATATTTATAGCGACTTTCCAATTACATTTTTTCTTTTGGTACATTTTTTTTAGTACGAATGGTTTCTGAGTTAAATAAATAATAAAATAAACTTGCATCTTTATGGACCACTGGGACACTTCTGTCTCATCTATATATACAAAATCTATTAAACCAATTTTCACAAAACTTGGTTTAATAGATGATGATATTTACATCGCCCTTTATCAGTTTTTTGTATCAAAAATTTCCATACTCTACCGCAAAGCTTATGGCCCTCAAAGGGTTAAACTGATTATTTCAACATGACTATTTTACAATTATGACGATTATGATTATTATAACTGCTGCTAACTTTATAATTAATTACAATTGTTTGTTTACAATTTTGAATTGTACATTTTCTATAACTGATTATTATTATTTGATTATGATTATGACTATCTGATGACGAAGACGATTTATATATTTTTATTACTACTATTCGAATATAATTATGATTATTTTATGATTAGATATTTAATAACAATCATGTATTTGATTATTGTACATGGTCTTAGTTTTTATAATTTAACTAATGTGATTTTTTTACATTGTAAGTATTTTATAACTATGACTATTTTTACTACACTTATTTTTGTAATTATTAGGGCTTTTTATTTGTGACTTTAAATATTTCATCGCTGTAATCTTCTTTTTATTAATTGTTGGCTGTGTATTTAATTAAATTGCTCGTGGCCATTTTTTTTTTAAACGCATTACCTATTAATTTGTTACTGGTGACTATTTTTATGCAATGTCCAAAGCACAAACTTATGCAATGTCCAAAGTCCACCAAAGCACAAACTTATTGCTTAGTTGTGCGATTTCAGATAACGGGCATCATTTAATAATTGAGTTTAATTTCTTGGTGTGGATTAAGTGGTTTAGTCAGATGATGTTTTATGTGATGTAATAAATTGTAAATTGTAATATTTGTGAATTGCTTTAAATTAAATTAAACCACAGAAAGGTAACAAAAGCATGAAGAAACAAATATCTAAAATGTTTCTATTATTCCCTGTCTACCATATTTAATTATTCGGTCCCAGAAACAAACATTAATTTAATGCCGTTACGGTCTTTCGTAATAACCCACAGCATTAATAGTGACAATGACACCTCTCAAACACTGTCATGCTTTAACTCATGAATCTGCATTGTGTAGGAAAGATTTAGCAACAATAGCCGGTTCGAGTCTCTATTAATTCTGTCAAGCTGAGATTTGAATAAATAAGTCCTACGTCATGTTGGCAACGCAAAACTGATAAGACGCTACAAATGTCAAACTTATTAGAATATATAATTTGAAGATTTAAGCGACTAAATTGGCGCCTTGTTATGTGAAAAATCGTCTCAGCGGCATATTTTGACATTTGTGAGCGATATTCGTGACAATAACGGTTATTTAAAAGAGTGTTTATACGTGTTATGAAATTGTTATGATTTGGTTACGTGATCGAATTTATTATGTATATTATCAGTCTAGAAACAAATATGTCGTAAATTGTACTAGAAATTTGGTACCTAAAATCATGTTTTCAAGCTGCAGATTCCCCTATTTTTATCTCAAATATTCCTATAATACCTGTAACCTGGTGGATATTGAATCTTATATTGTTTAATCATCTCATCAGTTGACCGACCGACTCAAAAATTGACCGAGCAGTCAGAAATACACAAAAACAAAGATCAACGTAACATAAGTACTGTCCCCGGATTCTGAAGAGATACACGATGTCTCAATACACGATTGTCATTAGTCGACGATAATTGCGATTCTGGAAGCGATTTGACAGTCCTTCAATCATCAGAAGTCAGCAGACGACAGCACATTAGGTGTCGTCTGCATATCGTTGCTTTAGGACAGGTTAGGAGATAGCTGGGAAATGGCAGTAAAATTCAGCAATAATTACCTACTATTCAAATCAAAGACTATTGAAATTTGAATATAGCACCGAGAAATAAGTATATTCGATTTAATAAATAAAGGACGCGATCCGAATTGCCCTTAGTTTAAAGCACTAAGCAGAGATTCATAGCCCGGTCCGAATTGAGCATACGCCGCCGCTCACTGCTAAACGGCCAACCCCAGCCAATTAGAATACGATATCGGGGTGGGAATCACGTTGGAAGTATCGAGTTCCGAGATTAGCAGACGAATCTGAATTAGAATCAGTCAAGGTCGTCGGATCGAGCGCGATATCGAATTAAATGTCGTGTCGCATTGACGCATCGTATCCCAGGGCTGCTTTAAATCAGCATTAAGAATATCAACATTAATTCAGTGAGTGAAACCTGATAAAGATTATAAATAAGATTAAAAACAAATTTACCACGTGAAGTTTGTAGCACCCGACGTTTTGTCGATGTTGCAACCGCCGTTATCCAGAGTAGACTAAAGCGCTGTCAACCATCATCAGTTGATCTGCGGGTAAGCGGCAAACTGCTGCTTTCACACTATCACCCTGCTTGTAAAACGCTCTCCCAGCGATAGTACGTTCAGGCTCATTCCAATGCTCTATTATTACTAAATGGCAACGCATTGTCAACAATTACGCATCGGTTTCAAACACCTTCTGGCACTGCAGTGTTGCAAACCCCATTTTAAAAATTTCCCGTTTCCCTGCCCAACCCCGTGCGTAGGTATAGGTTTGCCTTTACATATATACATATTTTTAATAAAACTCTATATTACTGTTTCCAACTATTGAATCTTTATTTGCGATTACTTTAGGAATCGATTATTTGGTCATTCCTTGCTATTTCCTTAATCCTTTAAAGATCACGGGACATATGTGTCCCATAGCTTCAAAACCATTTAACAAATTATCTAATACGAATAGTTTATAAATTATATTTTTTCCATGTTACTGAGACATCAGAACCTAAATATCAGCAAAAAAATATTGTTTAAAAATATATTTTTTTTATATACCGCAAATGAACAACGACCTCTAGTGATTTTAAATAACTAAATAAAATATTTATGGCAACTTTTTTTTCTTCTTTTAGTACGTATTTTAGTAGGTAGGTACGATTTCTGAGTTAAATAATAAAATAATTAAATTTTTGAAATAGTTGTAACTTTCTATCTTTATAGACCACATCCCGGGACATTTATATCCTATCAATTTATACAAAATCTATTTAACCAATTTTTACAAAACTTGACATGCATGTTATTTACATGGCCCTTTAACAGTTTTATATATCAAACATTACCATACTCTACCGCAAAGCGTATGGGACTTAAAAGGTTAAGGTCCTCTTTTGCAATTTCACCCAATTAATCATTACCGCTACCAAAATCAATGCAATGATTAATACTCATTTCTACGTCAATTCTAATTTTTTAACCCGAGTATCTCTGTTCCGTCTTCTACTTCAAATAATTCCAAGCACGAGTACATTGCAAATGATTACATTAAAGCAAATGATACATTAGGCAATTACAGTTGCCGTTTCGGTGTGCGTTACATTACCGGCTCACGATAAATATTTACGATTGCCTTTAATTCACGGCCGCCTAATTGCGAAAAATGACCGACCAGTCAGAAATATACAGAAACAAAGATGAACGTAGCATAGGTAAATAAAACACCGCTGAACGGGCAAAGCTCAATTAGGGGTAGTCCGTGAGCTCAAAGTAGTTTACTCTACGTTATCGGTCTCACGCACAAAAATAAACATTTGTGAAACTTGACAAGCTGTAATACGGTACCTGGCTACTATTATAGAGATATTATAAAGATATTTCTAGACGGGAAAGTCGCGTATGGATATATCTTTATTGGAATGTATAATACGCGTCTTGGAAGCATTTGGGACTCGGGTGGACATTCGCTTTCTATACGCTTAGCCGATCGACTGTGCGATCCGGCGAATAACCGGGAGAGTCTGAAATCGTACATTTCCTAAGCAGTGGGGGGTAGTTGCCGACCAGACGTGATCTATCCTTAGAAACGATCCGTTGGCCACCCGGTCCCGCGTGAGCTTGATAAGCAAAGAGCACCTCGGTCCGCAATTAATACGACTTTGAATTATCGCTGACGTCAGGTATAGGCCGCGCAAGTGATCTTGAATCTGTGACCAGACTGGAGGACGGAGAAATCCCTCCAAATCTGTCAGTAAAGGCGGGAAGTTGGCCTGCTGGTTCAACTCCCCAGTGTCTCGTGGTAAGGCGTTGGACGGGCTGTGGCGTAGTTTGACTGAGGATCAAGTTGTCTATTTTTTACGTTCACTCCACGGGAGACAGAATGACACGATGGCGTTATATCTCCCCGGGGTGACGGGTTTGCTCGTTGTAATTGACACTCAGCAATATACGCTTGGCCGCTATGACGTCATCAGGATAGCCGCCATAGCAATATTAATCCTCTTGTAACTCGATAACGGCTCAACGGATTTATTTATGTCTAGGCTTGACGGGGAGGATACATATTTTAGGTACCTATTTATTTTTTCTATATAGTTATGTTAATATTCTACGATAAAATCATATGTAATTGAAGTAAATATAGCGTAGTTCGTTTAAATATTTTAATATTTGACCTAACATAATGATTTAAAAAAATGTGTGACATAATGATTTGAATTTACAATACTAGACGAAATGTCGGATGCCAGAAGAAGGAAACCATATGACTGCGATCCTCGTCTTTCTGCCTAAAAGGCAGTTACTAGGTGTTCGAACGCATGGCTATGGTATGAATAGGAAAGATAGTGTGGTGGTTATCCTTTTTCCTCCATCCACACCGCCGTTGGAGTAACGTAGTTATTAATTCTACTACTTCGTTCTACGTCCAGTCTAGAACCGAGGATTTCGATAACTCTAACTAAACTATAGGTTTTAGTTGTATTTAATTCACTAATAGGCCATCACTCTATTTTTCGAATCTTGATACAGTTTTCGAATCCTGAGACCCGATGATACAGAATAGACTACAATGTTCAGTGATGACATACACCTCTGATGTATGATTACTTCATCGCTGGCGATGTGCTTACTAGAGTTGCAAAGGTGAAGGATCTAGGAGTTCTCTTTGATTCTCAGCTTTCGTTCAAGCAGCAAATCACCGATTTATCTAAGTCCTCTTTTAAATTACTAGGTTTCGTTATTCGGAAACTAAAGCATTTTTATTCGTAGCATAGCATTTCATTATTCGGAACCAAAAGTCCAGGTTATGCACACATTGGTATAATTCAATTGTGAGAAGTAGATTGGAAAAGAATGCAGTTTTCGAGAACACGGTTATTATCCCTACTTATAACCTACAATTTTTTTACTAAGCATGTTGGGCTACAATTCCCTTAAATTGCGTTGAGAAATACTCACCATGGGCTACGCTTTCAAGCTGGTCCAGGGCAAAGTTGATAATCCTAGCATGCAAGCGAAGATTTGTCTCTTTGTCCCGGATAACAACATTCGATCTCGGTCACATACTCTATTTGCAAGCCGTCCTCGCGAACCAACTTAAGTCGATAGAGTCTCCTTACGCATGCCTTGCGACGCATAAATGCGCTATGATCGACAGCGTCAGACCTGGATTTTTTTACAGCAAGCCCACATCTCTTCAAGGTAAGGGCATAACACTACCTGTTTATGCTAGAATAAGATCGATTGTTTTTTATTTTTCTTTTATGTATTCTGTTACTCTTACGATTTTTAACGCTTCAGCTTGCATATTTAATGCATTTTATATATGCACGTATATTAAATCTCATCGAATTGGTATGTTGATTTGTTAAATAAATAAAAAAATAAATAAAAAGAATGAGCTTCCGGACTAAAATACTGCTAAACTAGCAAAGCTGCTGTTCATTTAGAGATCATTGCAGCGATTCAGCATTGTATTATATTCGCCTTGTCTTTTTTCCTTATTATTCAGGCATATTTTGACGCTAATTACAAAATGATTTTGCATCGAGAAGACAAGCTAAGGTCATAGGTTTAAAATGCCATTACAATTAAACGCTATGCCGTGTCTGACCTACGATTTTCATGGCATTTTAGACTGTTTAGAAAAATTGTAATTACAAATGCTTCAACTGGTGTATTCCATGTCAATTCAGGCAGGGCGTTACATTCATAGTCTCAGAAGTTTTTGAAATAAACATATCTAAAAATATAGAAAAAATTAAAATATACGTATCTTTTTGTTTTGTGCAAAAAAATCCTGGCTTGAGATACAGGTCGCAAAAATGGCATCCGGAACCATTTTCTCACTTGAATTTCGTCAAAAAAATGTGAATTTCGTCAAAAAAATAAAATGCTTATCTCTGGAATGGAGATTTCATTGCGTTTTTTTAATATTTTATTGCAAGTATTTTTGTGATAAGAATAATAAACTCAACTTCGAAATATGTGCCTAACTTTTCTCGCTGCAGCTTTCTAAAAAAAAATGTTTTTATTCAAAAATGATTATTTTTAAAAACACCAATCTCAAAAATATAGATTTTTTCACTATTGATCTATCTATACCAATGAGTGCTACATTTCTTAAAAAGAAGAACTTCTACATTTAAGTTTAACATTTTTAGAAAGAACGTAAAATTTTTACATATTTCACCATTTTCGATGCTATATCTCTGGATTGGTGAAAGATATTTCGTTGCGGTTTTTTTTTTTTGGTTTAAATCTTTTACACTTGTTTTTTTAAATAATGGACTCCATTTGACGATACGTGTTTTTTTAAGTAAATATGGCGTAGTATACAGTAAATTATTTACGAATGCAACCTATTAGTGTAGTAATCTCCGTATCGGCGTTATGACTGGTTAAATTATTTTTTTTTCATGTAGGGTATAGACTTTGTTTAGAAGTTAGTTCCAATTTTGTTATTTTTTGTATTTCTTAATGCAATCAATTAATTTATATATATTTTAGGATAAAATGTCATGACTATAGCATGCATTCAGTGGCGTGCCCAGGGTTGGTGAATGGGGCAAGCCCGACATATCTTTTTGTGTTTTTTACGCTTATTATAGTAAAAAAAGTGTTACCTCTACTCTTCAATCTTATTTTGAAATTTACTGCTTGTGTCGTAGATTGATTCAATAAAGCACACTGAAGGCATGCTACTGCTAGACAGAGTTTCATATATTGTTTTGCGTAATTTGTCACAGGTTAGAATGAGAGGACCACTGCTTTTGAAAACCCCGTTGCAAGCCCATGTGTACGAGCGAGATGACTAGCTGAACTGAATTCGATAAGATTGCAGCAAATTGTCGCTTTGTCGATAAGTTGTTTTGTCGCATGGAGCCATCTGTACCCGATAGATAGCAATAGGCGCTCGCAAATTGATATATTAGTTTAGCGACCTTTTTAAGAAGATTTTTAAAATATTAGGCAAGCCGGGCTTTTCGGCTTATATGAAGGAACCGCCACTGCTGATGCATTAGATGTTATATATGCGCTTGTTCAGTTACATTATAAGCCATCTCAAAAGGCACTATGACTACCAGGAAAGCTTTCAAATGCCGTCTCTTTTTGTACGGTCAGATTCTTTTTAATAACGTTACACAGCGTATCGTATCTATTTTCGTGACGTCTTCACGGTATATTACCTTTTCGGTGTGCCTTGTCCATAACCCTCTACTATAGACGTCGAGTGAAAGTTGCGATGTTTAAAATTCCCTAGATCAGGAGGGGTACGCAAACTTGAAATGTGGCCACAAATAGAGTCAAATAAATAACTGCAATATCTGTGATTTATAACGACTTCAGGTGTGGTTTATTCCACAATCTTAGAGGGGGTCGCTCCGAGCTATCTCATAAGCAGGTTCAATGCTCTATCAGCTCACGGGCGCCCTCTTAGATCTGAATACAACCTACTGCCTGATCACAGAAGTGATTTCTACTCCCACTCCTTTTCGTGCATAGAGCCCGTCTCTGGAATGTTTTATCCACACAAGTAAGGATAGCACCCGTTTTGTATTGCTTTAGACGCAGGCTCAAAAAATACTGTAACACGCTCTCATACATTTCCTCGTCCCCTCCCAGCCCCTTCCCTGCGTCATTATAGGTTTATTGTTTTGTTATTTTTTAATTTACGATTATTAGTTTTCTGCTAGATTTTAATGCTAGATACATTTGATACGAGCTGCCTCTATGAGTGATATAAAAAATAGTAACATCCTTTTTTTACAACAAAACATGCTTTCCTATTCGTTAAAGGTTAGCTGTAAGATATTGCTTTAACACAATAAGCATGCAGATTTGTTTCAACAAGTAAAGCGTCGTATTATTATTATTATAAATGTTAAACAGCACCCGTAATGTGGTATTTATTCTGAGACAATAGTA
The DNA here is from genome assembly GCA_944548615.1 of Micropterix aruncella. NCBI lineage: Eukaryota > Metazoa > Arthropoda > Insecta > Lepidoptera > Micropterigidae > Micropterix > Micropterix aruncella. The sequence continues at coordinate 31,626,677 of OX155956.1, forward strand.
AGTGTAGTAAATAGCTGATTATAATGAAAATACAGTTAATCATCTTATATACCATATTTCAAAATTTAATTATGACTAGCGCGCTCTTTGGTGGACCCATTTCAACTACAATCTTTTCAACTCTTGCCATGACCGAATGATGCCTGCATGCCAAATTTCAGCTCATTTGGATGAAGCAATTGGGCGCTATCGGCGAGTAATACACACAGACACACACAGACACACACAGACACACACAGACTCGCAGACAGACTTCAGTCTTGAAATGGTCTTAATCGTCTCATCTCGAATTAAAAAAATGCGCTTTCACAATACATCAACTCTGCCGGGAAAGTAAATTGAAATAAAAACTTGGCAAACAGTTAAGTAAAAATTAAAACAATACCACTTCCAAAAATATTCAAATTTCAAACGGGTTGCCTCCTCGTTCCTATAAACTGTTAATAGTGAATAAACAATGTGGAAAACTAAAAAATATAATAATCAGCACAATAAAATACACCTATGTTGAATAGAATGCCGTATTATTTTATTACAGTTGTTAAAAATGTAATAAAACTACGACCCATAAAAATAGGCAGTTTAATATAATTATAAGGTATGTTAAAAAGAGACGACTCCTCATTTTTATAAATAGTTTGAAGTGAATAAAAACTGTTCAAAATAAAAAAAAATAGGTAAAATAGACCCAACAACACACGTTCGTTCAGATTAAAATACACTTATATAATAGTAGAGAAAATATAATAGAATAAAGGGTTTCTTCGTCCCTATAAATCGTTTGTCGTAATTTAAGAATAATGTTTACGATAAAATGGTTACCTATATAAATCATAAGCCCCACACTTTGCATAGTGTTTTATCGTATCATACATTTTCAAATTTGTATTTTTTACACGACTTGCTTGACAAAAAAGTAGTGATATCTGTTCAGGGTTCATCTATGTATGTTTTCCGTTTCTTTATTCCACCATAACTTCTAAACGCTTAAACCAATTTAAAAGTGTGTGGTATTGTTAGAATCGTTATGTCATTCGGTAAGTGTCATAGGGTTACATAAATTACACAAATCTGAAATAAACAATTGTCTAATTGACAAATGTCAATAAATTAAGATATAACGTTAACTATACAAATATCAAGTAAGTAGTAAATTATTTATCAAATATCAACTTAGTGGTCGTCATGTTTAGTGTCAAATAAAAGGTTTGATTGAGTACATTCCGGAAATATAAATATATCTATATGAATAAATACATAAACCATAAGTATTTCATAAAAAACGTAACAAATATAACTATAAATACAAAAGTTCAATTTCTGTGTTGGTACTCAAACTCAACTTGAGTTGGTACTCAAAAAGGTTTGCGGCTACTATGACGTCGATAAGGCTACCTCTACGATTCTCTCCAGCTATATTCACTGTTTAAAAACTATATATTAAAAAGGATGAAAACACGACTGCCGTTACAGAAATTGAACTTTTGTATTTATAGTTATATTTGTTACGTTTTTTATGAAATACTTATGGTTTATGTATTTATTCATATAGATATATTTATATTTCCGGAATGTACTCAATCAAACCTTTTATTTGACACTAAACATGACGACTACTAACTTGATATGTGTGTGGTCAGAGGTAGATTTGATGACGAAATTTCGCATATTTTGGCAACATTTGTGTCCGTCTGTCGTCGTGCTAACTTTGAGCAGATAAAAATAAAACGTTCAACTGCCTGCCACGTCCATTCCGTCGGTTATGTCATTCGCCGTGACCCAGCGTCGTAGAATAGAGCTAGAATAGTGTCACTGCTGAGGAATGTAGTATTAAAGGGTCTTATGCGACAATAGCCTGGTGGGAGATTGCATCTATATTGCGTAGACGGTGCTTTTTGAATTGCGAGTTAACTAATAAAAAAAACGTGAATACATAGCTATTATATTCTGGGTCACTGCCTGATATCTATTTGTTTTGGAAGGTCTAAAAGTACTTCGACACTCGTTTATGTAATCCAGAATATACCCAGTACTATACTTAAGACTACCCACTATCTAGCTGGATTTGACTACTTCTTTGTGGCTATTATTATTATTTTTATTATTATTATTTTTAAAGTTATTTTATCGCTTTATTATATATATTTTTTATATTCTCTGTGACTATCTTAAAATATTACCAATTTTACAAATGTATTTATATGTATTATTGTGATTATGTAGTTTTGTTTTCTCTCTATTTAATCTTACTGTATATACGTTTGTATGCTATTCAACAATTATTTATGACATTTGGCCTTATTTCGCCTATATTTTTTAAATTCTTGCCCTGGAATATGCTTTCCCGTCTCCACCCTGCGTAATAGGGTCGCCAACTCATTTTCATCGGCACCTATGATGGTCGTGTCGTCGGCGAATCTTAGGTTGTTGATTCTGAGACAGATATAAGCAAATACCCCCAAAAACAGTTTAGTTTAAACAAACAAATTAGCTATTGCGTTTTTTTTTGTTCTTTAAAATACGAGAAACAAATATTATTTTTGATTTATTTTAGTCACTTAAAGTTTAAAATTAAAGAAAACACCTGTTTTTTATAATATATTTTAGAATAATGCAAGTCGGTTGATAATGCAATTATTATTATTTTATTTATTCCGTAGCCGGCGATTGGGGAGGGGGTCGCCCTCGCAGCCAATACGCTGCTGTCGGTGCCGCTGGATCTCTTACTCCATTCACGATTCGCTTCCATTCTTGACGATTTTTTGCCACGTTTCGAGCATCCCTAACCGATAATCTTTTATTTTTAAGGTCGTCTTTGATGTTATTTAGCCAGGTTTTCTTCGGTGCCGATCGCTGAATTCTCCATTCTGTCGGACGGTCTCGCCAAAGAAGTTTACGTGGCAAGCGATTATCGTTCATTCGGCAAACATGGCCGAACTATCGTAGTCGACGTTTTTGTACTTCTTCTTCGATCGTTGTTACTAGATCGGATCTTTCTCTAATGGTCTCGTTTCGAATTCGGTCGCGGAGTGAGACACCGAGAATCTGCAATACGGTTGATATTGCTTAGTTCTAACAATTTAAAATCGAAGACTGTCGCTGTTGTTTGACATTATAAATAGGATAGAAACGAATTTACCGACATGCTTCAACATTGCCTGATATCCTGCTACTTTCTATGGAGTGGCGATTATTACAAACAAATCGACGGAGTAGCAATGGGATGCCCCATATCGCCGATAGTTAGCGACTTATGTATGGAATATTTTGAGGAATTAGCCATAAAAACCTCCAAAATTAAGCATATTTTCTGGCTTCGCTACGTGGACGATACCTTCTGCATCCTGAAGAGTAACATACAAACAGTGAAAGAATTCCTGGGTCATCTAAGCTCCATACACCCAAAAATCAGATTCCTTTATGAAGTAGAGAAGGACGGCTCCCTACCATTTTTGGATGTCAAAGTGACGAGGAGAAGTGACAATACTCTCGGACATACGGTATATCGGAAGCCCACACACGGACAGATATTCGCATGCAAGTTCACACCATCATCCCTACCATCTACGTTCAGTGCAAACGTCGCTCGTGAATCGAGCACGCGATCTATGCTACGCTGAGCATTTTCCGCAGGAGATGGAACATGCAATGATGTCCTTAGAAGAAATGGATACGGAAAATATCACGAGATACGCACACGATCTAATACAGATGAAACTCATTTCCAGAGTCCCCCGGTAGTTCTCCGGAGTGCACAGTCGTTTGTCTAACGCCTCACGATACACGATACACAGACCGCTTAGTTCCGCCCGAGGTGTTCCCCCAGATCGAACCAATTTTTTTAACTGACGACGACTGGACTACAGCCACAGGCAGAGACCACAGGGACCATTCCAGGTTAGTTCCTCTTCGAGGAGGCTACCCGATGAGAGCTGAACCGTGAGTTGGGCCGGCCTTAAAAAGACAAGCAGGCCTTCAAGCCGAAGTTCCCATTAGGTCACTAAATTACATGTACAATTTAATATTAAATATACGATTATGATAATGATAGTGTGTCTTAGCCATAATTGTGTCGATACGCAAGATAGGTTCAGAACGGTTGTGTTTTAATGATGCTATTTTGAGAATATTCACTAGTCATTCGAATAGTCATTAGAATATTCACTAATACCTAGCGTATTTGTTAGGGGCACTTTCGCTTCTTTAGAAATACCTGTATTATGCAGAGGAGATATTTAATTGTATATTCACCAGTTAGCTAGTGATAGAATTAAGCATTTCTCAAAAGAACCGGAACTCGCAAAATCTCTCTTCCTAAGAACAGCACCGACATTGATGAAATAAATAGCGTTGAAAAGAAAAGCGCACCTAAGTGCAATTCGATGAATAAAAACTTTCGCTCTCTTTCGTTGTACGAAGTGAAAACGGCAAAAACTACGAAACGCTGCTCAAAGCCTTAAGTCAATTATTCAACGAGATAAAAAATATTGACTAATTCAAGGTTCACCGATTTACATGTGTAAGCAAACCTCGAAGTTTAGAAAGCAGCGACAAGGTTTGTTATTATGTATATTATTATCTATACTAATATTATAAAGAGGTAAAGTTTGTGACGTCGTAGAAAGTAATCTCTGGATCTACTGAACCGATTTTGAAAATTCTTTCACAAATAGAAAGCCGCGTTATTTGTGACTGTCATAGGCTATATATTAATCCACAAAATATAAACATTTTTTCGTGGTAGTCGGATTTCCAAAGTAAGTCGGAAAAAATGGTCGAACGAAAACGTTTCTAACTAACGCTGCCTTAACGATGAGAGATATATGATTAAGTTCTATAAAAAAGTTGTAGAGCTTGATAATGCCTACAAAAAAGTCAGCGTTAGCATATGTCTAACTTTTATATTAAAGGTCACAAAAAGTAGTTTTTCAAATTAAAAAAATATTTAAATTGTTAGGTCATGTTTATTGGTCATATTATCAACAATTATGAATTATTATCAAAATAAGTAAATTTATCGTCTCAAGTGTTTAAAACAAAAGACTTTTCCCTTTTACTGCATATAATTTCACTTTTACTGCATAAATGGTTAAAGAGATAAGACACTCACAAATAAGACACTGACAAGAAGACACTCACAAATAACTATAATATAGTCAAATTGGCATGCAAATACATACATACATATGCAGTTAAAATATAACCCTTCTTTTGGCAGTCAGGAAATAAATCATAGCACTCAGACCTAACCAAACCACACTCATAATTTCATCACAAGTAAAAAGTTTTACCGCCCAACGAAGTGGGTACGGGTCAGCTAGTTTAAAATATATGTGCATTTAGATGTATGTGTATGTGTGTATATGCATATATGTATGTATGTATGTTTGAATGTGTATATGTGTATGTAACTAACCCTTTATCATGTCTATTTGTATTAATATGTGTACTATTTTATGCCATTATCTTAGTGTTAGTATTGAAAGTAGTCTATTACTCAAATAACGTCAGTACTACTCAAAAAACAAAGGCAGTATATTTCGTATGCCCAGATACAGGCTGTTCGGTCTAGTTGGGCATTCGTCTAGAATTATCGTATGGGCTGTGTTAATTTCCTATTGCTTATATAAATAGTTACAAATTATATCTGTACGATCACACTGTTAACTCTCTAACAAATAAATTAATTAATAAATAAATAATTAAATAAATAAATAAATATGTAAATAGACTTGTACATATTTCACTTTTCTATGATAAAATATTATTTTCTTTATTCAAAAATTACTCGTAAATCAAAATCGACAGTCGTTGTATGTCGACAAAATGTTGTATGTTGCCAATTGGCAGTTATGACAAAGAAGCGTATCTATGCCGATCTGGACTTATCCGATTTTCAAACTGAAATGAATGCGTCAATGGGTGGGTCAATGGGTACGAAATGGCACGACGGGTAAGAACGACATTTGCACAAAGGCAGGCTTGGTAGGTACGTTTCACCCCGAATTTATTTATTTATTTATTTATTTATTTATTTAAGAATTAATTACTATAAAACATTGATTAGCTTACAAAAAGAACAGGAACCGAATGGCAAAACCTTAACCTTTTGCTTATTTGTTTCTGTCACCCAACTGGGACTAGCCCGTTCTAGGGTGGACAGGACTCCAATATTACAATCAAGTTTGCTTGATTGCTTGGTTGCCTACAAATGTACAAGTTTTAGTAAAAAGCTAATGACACTAAATTGCCCTAAAATGTGGTCTTCAGAATAAAATGAAAAATAATAATAATAAAAAAATATTAAAAATATATAATAAATAAAATGCAATTCCATTATTAATTTGGCAATAAATATAATATAAAATTCGATTAATTAATATAAATAAAGTTATATGTGAGAAAAGAATGAAACAGTCAATAATATTTAATATTATGTTTTAAGTAATATAGATTTAATATAAAAATACCTAGTCTAAAAGTATAATTCATTGTCAAAGTCAAATATTTTTTGGTAGTTAGTTCAATGTTAAAAAATACTGAACATATAAGTTTAAAAATATGTTAATAATTTGTGCACCTAAGTTTTATTATACTATTATTTCTAACATTTGATGTATGGTTAGTCTGTCATGATTCGATAACCATTTCTTTAATTTATTTTTGAATTCCCTAAATGTCAAATTCATTTTTATTTCCATATTGATCAGATTGTAAAATCTCGGCGCAATGAAAGAGTAATGTCTTTGACCAAATGATGTTTTCCTTCTGGGTATTATTAAGCTATTTTCTACAACTTGTCTCGTTGGTCGCCGGTTCTGAATTATTCCTAAATTTGGGTTATTGTCCAAAAATAGCCTTAAGAGGGAAGTTTTTAGAAAAAGTTGCCTACAATCAAGAACTTTAGCTTCCTTATACAGTTCATTAGTGGGATGGCGATATGGTCTACGTAGAATAATTTTTAATATAAATTTCTGCGCAACTTGTAATGGCTCTAGCAGGGTTTTACCACATCCACCCCATCCAATTATGCCGTAAGTAATAAGCGATTCACATAAAGCATAATAAACAGTTTTTAGTGTTTTGGAATCCAGAATATTCCTCAGTTCTTTGAAAACATATCCGCACCTTCGTAGCCACGTTATGTATATGAGAATCCCAACGGAGAAAGCAATCTAGAGTGATGCCTAGATATTTCCAAGATATTTCTCTTTGTAGAGGCTGACAGTTACAAGACTCTATGTACAATAAATATGTACAATAAATAAACTTGAAGAACCTGTAAAAATATTAGATAATATTGATAGTTTAGAAACTAGGATTAATAAATGGCTATTAGAGTTGGGGCGTTATAAAACCGAGAAAGGACTGGCAATTGCAGTTTAATTTGTTTAAAATTAAACAATCTATTTGATATATTTATTAATATCAAATAGATCTATAATAATTATTATTATTTTGTGATTAAACTTTAAATAGGAAGTATTGCACCCCAAATATACAATAAACTTGAAGAACCTATTAAAATACTGAATAATATTGATGATTACAAAAGTAGCATTAATAAATGGCTATTGGAGTTGGCTTTCTAGAACGGAGATAGAACTGACAATTGCAGTTTAATTTGTTGAAAATATTATTTTTATCAAAGATGTCAAATAGATCTATCATCATTTTTATTTTTCGTGATTAAACTTTAAATAGGTAGTATTGCACTCTGAATGTTCAATAAACTTGAAGAACCTAAAAAAAATTGGATGATATTGTTGATTTCAAAAAATGAATTTATAAATGGCCGTTGGTGTTGAAGCGTTCTGGAACGGAGAAACAACTGACAATTGCAGTTTAATTTGTTTTAAATCTTATATCGAAGAACGATTTTTATAGATATATTATTAATAATATTAGTGTTTAAATTTTAAATAGGTAGTAAATACATCGTGAATGTATTTTTTTTATCTCTACATAAAAAACTATATTTTTTTACGTCAGCTCCCAATCCAAGTTACGTCGTAAATCGCACATCTAGGTACAGGCGTAAGCCTAGTTAGATGTGTGAGGGCCTCAAATTCCATGGCATTGAGATGAACCAATTTGTCGCTTTATTTTAATTTAATTATACTATATGGCCCGGCGGCATAGTGGTTAGGTCGCCTGATCTTACATTGTAATATCCCGGGTTCGATTCCCGGCTGGGTCACCATTTTCCGTTGGGATCAAATTAACGGAATTGCATTTTCAATTCTGTCGATCGAATGCAATAACAAGACACACACTTACACACATGTTACACGCACACATACATTTAACACGTCATAGTAGGGTTGGTTGTAAGAGATTGTCATATGACAATAAACCCGCTCATTGTGACATTTTCACGATAAAGAGTATAAACAAACAAACAAATAAAAACATAAAAAAATTAAAAAAACATCGCCGAAACTCCGATTCTAGAAACTCCACATGGTAAAATTAGTCTTTTCTTATTTAATAAAATGTCTAAACTCTTATGTAAGAATGAAAATATTTTGCCATACATCAGACAGCATTTTGATAAGATCAGCAAAGTTGTTGCTGATATCTGATAAATGCTCTAATTTAATCCATTTTCTTAGCATAAATTAAAACGAATGAATATATTTAATAGAAACCGGATTTAGAAGCTTTGTTGATATATTATTTAAACAGATATTTATTTGATAATTACATAGTGATAAGGTAAAACGTAACAATAAAATAGGTGGTAAAAATAAAAATAAGGAAACATTCTTACGATCTCTCAAGCATTAAAAAAACGCCGTTATCATTTTTGTTATTCATTTTTCAATGTTAATCTTAGCTTTATTGGATCGTAAACCTTCGAACGAATTATTTTAATGAAATCATCATTAGCTCTACTATCATCATAATCATTGTGGTCTTGCCTTTTTCAAGAATTTTCTTTCGTTTTACATTATCCTGTGTGTTGATCCAGAATCAAGCCATCACAGTGTTGGTCGCCCGACTATATGTGTCAGGTTGTCCATAAAGTAAGCGTTTAAACAACTGTTCATTTTCTATCTTTACCACTTGACCTTACCAACTGAACTTTCCTATTTTCAGGAATCTCACAACTTGCACATCATTATATGAGTTTACGTTTGTTCGCCTTCTCCATGCGCCATACTTCTGCACGGCATCGACTATTTTGCGATCAAAAAAACATCCAATGCATTTTCATACGCTTTGCTGAGAGCCTGTGAGGAACCACCCCTCACTAGACTCCACATTGTTCGGTGTGAGGTGGTGGTGTCAACTTACGAGTTATCTCCGTATTTAAAGGCGGTTTTGAATGAAGTAGAAGGAATTTATTGATTGAAAGTTAGATGTGCCAGTTATAATGCTTGCTGTATAGTGTGAGAGACTCTCGACCGATTTGAAGTGAATTTAATGTGAGGAGGAACGTATTTGCCAGTGAGTAACGAGTGCTCGAATTACTTTATCGAGACGCGAGGGTTGCGCGACGGAGGTTATGTGGGAATAGTGGATGAGGATTCTTTCCCAGTCACGAGGACTGGGAAAGGTAAGGAAAGGATACCAAGGAGCCGGATTCGTTGACCTAACTGGTGAGAGAGAGTGCCGAATATGCCGTCGCAACATTGTGGGAAGGTGATCACTCGGGGAATGATACTTTGGTTGCTTTTTCGCCAGTTTATATAGGTCGATAAATGATGCAATCCGAAATATTCCGAGTAAAAGTATTGTTTCATCGTGCTGATTCATGGTTGCACGGGTTAAAATAATAGCTGAATTGTGTCAGTGTATTTCACTGGAAATCGATGCATTTGTTGATCGCATGTAATGGACTTAAGGTCCGTTACAAGCCCATGTTCTGACGTAGTGGGTTGTTTCCATCTTCTGGATATCAGACAGGATTTTATTTGAGACTGGAATTCGAAGAACCACTTATTTGAAGCCATTAAAGGTACTTTCACTGTTTACTGCTGTTTACTTATTACTGAAAAGTAATGAGCGGGAGTTAATGGGCCCTGTTGCAGTTTGGCCACTAAGACCCAGTCTTATAGGGTAAGCAGTTGCATCCGGCGGCCTCCACGCAGAAGTGCGAGCCAGGGTAAGACACTGGCCTGCGGGCCAGTCTCACCTAGGCGTCAACCTTCGGACGCTCCTGGACGGTTTGCGCACCGTGCTGCGTCAGTAATGTTTCCTATAGAGCGGGGGTAGTTGTCAACGTTACGGTAACTGATCTTTAAACGACCATTCGGCCACCCGATCCCGAGCGATGAGCCGGGCAAAGGATGCCACGGAATGCAACTGCTCACAACGGTCAAATGAATGCAACTGTATAATACTTCGGCCATGTCATGTAAGCCAGTCAATTACTACCTTCTGCAAGGTATTATCTAAAGTAAAATAAAAGGAAAAGAGGCCTAGACCTAATGAACATGTCATTTGAATCCTTGGTTTATTGCATCGCATTTGGATCTCTAGGTTATACAATGTTATACATTACATAATTACGCTACTCATTATATCTAATAATGCATGAGTAAGTTAGGTTGAAAAATTATTAAAACCAGAAAAAAATGTTCGCATTTAAGTGACAATTTCACTAAATGTATATATTTAAGGCAACAACGCACACAAAGAGAAATAATATAAAATGGAAAATAAAATATAAAATGGATTATTTAAAATGTGGGCCCCACTGGATTTAAACGTTAATTTATTAGAGGGGAGGGGGTATAATGAACGACTGTGTTTCACATCGGCTACATGGTAATTACGGATAGTAGCTATACCCTTGCTTGGCCGACTCTGAAACCGCAATGACGGACAACTCTCATTGTTTCTTTTTTCGCTATCAGAATAGAGATAGTCCAAAAATTAACGCGTACTATTGCCTATATTTGGTTCTTAAGGGTTCCGGGCAGCTTGGGACATGCTGACCTTTTTGTTACTTTGGATCGGCTCCTCACGGTTCGGCTCCCATCCGGTAGCATTATCGAAGAGGGACTAATCTGGAAAGGACTCTGCGAACCCTGTCTGCGGCTGTAAGCCCAGTCGTGGACAGGTTGGATCGGATGCTTAAATATGGGGCAATACCTCAGGCGGCATTAGCCAATCGACTATGCACTCCGGTGGATAACTGGGGGAGTCTAGAAACGTACGTTTCCTAAGCAGCGGGAGTTGTTGTTGACCTGATGTCAGCCATCTTTGAAACGATCGGTGCCACGGTCCACAATAAATTCGAACTGAACTACCGCTAACGTTAGGTAGAGGCCGCGCAAGGGACTTCGATCCGTGACCCGACTGAAGGCCGGAGAAATCCGAACTGCTTCGATTTTGTACATTTTCTGCACGGTATTTATGTACATACGAGTAGTATGTTACACGATCTGCTTCACCAGAATGTAAAATCTTGCACCACTGCGGGCGGCAAAACGTGATAGATTTCTCGCGTATGGGTGTGTCTTAACGACACGTTATACCATCATGTGCACCCGTACGATGGCACGACTGCAGCTTGACACGTTGTTTTCCCACTATATTCTCGCGGGGTCACTTTCTCTTTCCGTTGACCGCACTACGGACACCGAGAAAATGAAATATGACGGTTCTTGTATCAAGTACTGGGAATGATAGTGCATAACTGAGAAAGGTCTGTGAAGGATCTCATGCGTGGAAGTTCCGATATTAAATAAAAGTAATCTAGTATGTTTATCATGAAATTATCAGCATAACCGTTACTGTAGCGTTACGTTTTATTGAATTTTTAATGATTGATATTTTTAAAACGACTGATGATTGCAGTGCGATTGTAGTTGATTGCTGGATAACTATAGGCCGATGAGTCTTCCTCGCACTTACATAAACTGTCCACGAGGTTTCACATAAGCTAGACTTATATCAGCCAAAAGAACCAGCTGGCTTCCGGTCAGGTTAGAGAAATGCAATGAGTATAAAAAGCCGATTATAATGCATTCGATTCCGTAGACATTTGGGGTTGTCAAATTGTCGGTTTGTGGGGGCTAATGGGCCCTTGCTGAGTTGGCCACGAAGACCCATTCTGTTTAGGGTTGGTCACACTCACGGGTCAATACTTATCCGGCGGCCTCCACGCATGAAGTGCGAGCCTGGGCAGGACTCTCGCCTTAGGGCTAGTTTCCCCTAGGAGTCAACCTTCTGGCGCTCCTGGACGGTCTGCGCACAGTGCGGCGTAAGCCAATCGATTGTGCACTCTGACTAACAGTCGGGGGAGTCTGGAAGCAGTACTATTTCCTATAGAGCGGGGGTGGTTGCGGACCTTACGGCGACTGCTCTTGAAACGACCATCGGCTACCCGATCCTTGGTGAACAGCCGGGCAAAGGATGCCGTGGTCTGCGATGGATTTGGTTTACACCGTTTCACCTCTTCGTAAGGGGGACGATCACGCAAGCGACCTCGAACTCGTAACCAATCGAGAGACCGGAGTAATCTGGTCGCAATTGGAAGTAAGGGCGTGAGTGTAAGCCAGCTGGGTAATATACCTGGTTATCTTGCGGATAAGGCGTTGGCCTCTTACGGGCATGTGGCGGAGCTTGACGGCGGACTGTTTTGTCCAAGTCTTCTGCGCTCACTTCACGGGAGATAGAACTAACAATCGTTAAAACTTCCTGAGGTTACGGGTTCGCCCGTTGTAGTTGACAACTATATTTGTCAGTTTGTTAAGCCGTACATTCGCTTGATCAAGAATTTGCAAAAGAATTTCTCATGAGTGCGTCTATGTCAGCTTTATTAAGCTGAATTTTGGGTGACCAAATCAACGTGTTTAAAACCTAATGAGCTTTACAACAATACATTACTGTAAAACAGGTGGCTAGTTAATATTTATTTCGTGTGTACATTATATTTTTCAAATCTTTTGAACATCTTCCTCTGACTTGACCTTCTTTACTGACCTCCTGCGTGAGTCTGCACGAGAAGACCGATATATTTCAATTTGCTAAAAGAGTACGATAGGGCGGCAAGATCTCTCTTTTCTCTGTGGCTATTTTTATTTGTTCAATGATTATAATTTATCTTGAAATTTGCGTTGCATCTATAACCTGTACATGCAACGTTTATATTTGGATATCTGATACTGTATTATATTTTAGACCACTTACCGTGATAATCATTTTACATTATTTAATTAATATTTATACCGAGTCAGTTAGAACTATATTGGAAATGCAATTGAAGTCCTCGAGCTCCATAGTCAAATTATGTAATCCTGTTAGCACCCAAATTCTACGTACATTATTCGATTTTAAAAATTTGTCACCATTTACACCTCATAACTGGTCAATACTTATACATAAGTCTTACGCTTATAACTGGTCAATACTTATACATAAGTCTTAAGAGTTATATTTAAGTCTTACGCTTAAATATAAGATGCATTAATTGCAATTATGTCAATCTAATTCTTATGATCTAAATATTGACGTAGATATTATCATTCTCACTGAAGCATATTCTTAATTTTTCCTCATTCTATACTAAACTGATTCACATTCACAAAATGATGGGGTAATTGTCTACGTAAACCACTGCATTCAAAATATTTCAGCATCCGAAGTAAATCTAGAAAGAGCTAACTGCTTACTCTTGAATGTAAACTGTGAGAGTGGCCACCCTTCACTAGACTCCAATTGATTGTCAGCGAAGGGTGGTTCTCATCAGGAAGTTGTTTTCTCCGTTATTGAAAGTCCTGTATGTCGAAGTTGAAGTATTTATTCAGAAGGTCTCTAGTAGGTTGCCAGTTCGTAACGCCTTGATTGATATTTAGCCGTTGTGTAGGTAGTGTGGGCGCGAGGTGAAGCCGTAGTTGTGTATCCCCAGTTGAAGCGCTGCGATAGATTCGAAGATAATGGTAGTCGCGTATACTATGCGTGATTTGTTGACTCGAAGTGAAGTGTAGAGCGCGAGTACTTGTTAATGCGCGGTTACTGCCCTCCAGGGAATGATGAAGATGTGTAGCGCGATAACTGCCCAACAGGAATGATATTGATCGATCGAAATGTACTGCGTCTTATATTGTAAGCAGTGACGCAATAGTTGTGAGTGGGGTGAGAAATGTGTATTAATTTCGTATCGATCAGAAGAAATGACATTAGTCATCACCTGACTGTACGTAAAATGCCGAATTTAGTTGGAAATCAACGGCAGCTGGCTCGTGTAGATTTGAGCGAATTTGCGGTTTCGATTCTGTAGAAATTACTTTTTGGTTGTGGGTATGTTGGATTGAAGCTCCAACAAAACAATGAAATTAATATTATAGCTATATATATTTCGTGTAATGCTGCTGGAATGTATATCTCGTGCTTTACTTTTAATAGATAAATAAATAAATTAAACTAGAATGGAGAAGACATAATTGACGGAGAGATATTTCAAACTTTAGATACACCGACGACTTGGTTATGCTCTCTGATAACATTGCAGACTAAAACTGAAGATTTTATAATATTGAAGACGTGATAACATTAAAGATATTAAAGACAATTTTGATGATCTTTCTGGAATTAGTCAATTTTGGTGATCAAATAAACGTGTTTAAAACGTTATTGCGCTTTACAAAAATAAATTACTGTAAAAAAATGCCTATTTATTTTATGAGTTAATATTTTAAACATTTTCCCCTGTCTTAGCTTCCTTTACTTCCACTAAAGATTACTTTACTTCTTACATGGAAATTTCTGACAAATCTTTTATGGCTCATGGCAAAAACAATATTTTTTGTGGCTCGACACAATTTAAAAATATAGTCTATTCCACCTCACATAGCCCCGAAAATTGCTCATGGTTAGTTTCCCGAGGGAACTAACCTAATCACCAATATTATTTCATCGTAATAAAACCAAAATGTTATTATTATTTCTTTCTTTATTCTTGTAGCCCAAATAAATGATGTTTGATTATAAAAAAATATATATTTTTTTCGATATGCCAGAGTACAAAGTAGTTACGTGTGCATCGCTTAGATGGCGTTGGCCGCGAAAGTAACTTATTTATTTACTATAATAATTATTAATAAAACCCCATGTATATATTAACATTTGCCATCATTATCAATTATAGTTAAATGACCTGTGTTTATCATAATTATAATTAAATGAAATGTGACCTTATTTACGATTTTTTACACTTGATAGATTACATTTCTTCGGACTTGGTTTTGTTTTTGTGCAAACATAACGTGAAATGGACATTAAGGTCTAACTTTAACAACTAAGTTACATTCTTTCTCAAAAATCAAAAAAGAAGGCTACTAGATTCAATTATTGTAATTTTAAATGTGATAGAAAAAAGCCTCGGACGCACAATATTTTAAAACAAAAACAAATCAAATTATTATTTTTTTTAATATATATTTTTACTCAGATTTTAAGATTGTTTAACCAACTTATATATTATTATTATTATATATGTATTATTTAAAATAAAACTAACAACCTAACGAAATATATGGGTTTGACGCATTTTGAATGCCTATATCTCGCTCATTTATTGAGGCCGGATAAAAATATTGCAGATTCAGAATTAGCGTGATAAATATAGTCGGGTGACTTTTAGGACAGGTTCCTATAATGCATTGAAAACTAAAATAAAAACATTTACTTTAGGCTTCCACAATTTATTTTGCACGAAGCAGTACAATAATTTAAACTAGGAGCCATCTTTCTTTCCTTATTTGGTGGGCAGTTACGATTTCAATGCTGATATCATCAGCGTTTGCTGTATTTTCGCGAGTCACTTCAGCCGTAAAAGGGGTCCACTTTCCATTTCTCTATTTCGCGGCAGTTTCGCGGCAACGAAACCTACGTAACGTTATGTTTCTACAGGTTTATAGCTGCTAGATCTAATCTGAGTAGCGTAAACACGAGCACGCACGGATTTCCTACCATAACCGGTCTTGTCACTTTCGTTGGGATATACCGTTGTTTCTGTTTCGATGGGTTTGATTCTGTATATCAAATGGGATGGTTATAAAAGAGAAAATACATGGGGAGGTAGAAAAATATTGCTACAAGTAAATGAATCGGAGAAGCCAAGTCTCAACAGTCCTATACTTTTCGATTTCGAACAATATTTTTATGGTGTGTGGATGGCTGGTACCTCTAACCAGCCCAAAATATAGCTCGATCTGTGTCAGATGTCGAGTATTATTTCAAGACGGTTCTGCAATGACTAAATTAATAAAATATTATAAGCGACCGTAATATGTCGCAGATTTAATTTTTTACACGATCTTCATAACAGAAAATTGATAAAGCCGTTAAGGCTATTGGGTAAAGGTCTCAGCTATTATTTTTTTAATGTTTTTATTAAGGCGTTATCAATTTAAATAAACATATCATTAGGCGCCTCGAAATTAGAGGTATAAATTAATTATTTTATTGATTTTCTACGAACAATACAATTTACAGAAGAAGGGCTATGGTATGCAGTAAACATTATGATAAAACGGGTTGGAGAAACAAATTAAACCCATGGCTATTGGCTCATATTTAACTGATCAAAAACGTCGTATCTAGGGATGCTGATGTTATACTAAGGATATTGCTTATCTGCGTACCAGCCATCCACACACCATAAAAATTTTGTTCGAAATCGAAAATTATAGGACTGTTGAGACTTGGTTTCTCCGATTCAACCATCCGGCGGCCTCGTCATTACTTGCGTCGTAAATCTGCGCGAACCATGCGGGCAGCATATTTTCATATTTTTTTCGATTTTTTCTGAATTCTGGTAACCCAAGAATTTGGTCGGTTTGTCTTGTCTCGAAACTTGGCATATTTCCGTCGGATCGAGCTATATTTTGGGTTGGTTAGAGGTACCAGCATCAACACACTATAAAAATTTTGTTCGACATCGAAAAGTATAGGACTGTTGAGACTTGGTTTCTCCGATTCAACCATCCGGCGGCCTCGTCATTACTTGCGTCGTAAATCCGCGCGAACCATGCGGTCAGCGTATTTTCATATTTTTTTCGATTTTTCCTTGAATTCTGGTAGCCCAAGAATTTGAGATGTGACGTTCAGTCGTTCGGGAGACGCGCGTAGTTCGCCGAGTGAAGCCCGGTAAGACAAATTGATAAATGGTAAATATTGCGTTCGACAAATGCGACAAATAATATTTGTTTAGCCATAAATATAATATTTAAAACTAACGTAGGATGTGACTCCTTACATAAGATGATACTTTGACATTTCTGACACACTTTTAACTTCTCAACCAGTTATGTATGATTTCACTATTTTAATAATATGCTCTTATTATGATTTCAATAAATCCTCCCACAAATCAACTTTCTCGTGTCGATTTGCGTCGTCATAACCATCGTTTTGCCAATTTGACTAAATTATCTTTAAAAAACCGGTTTACAAGTACGAATGTAAATCAAGCGGTATACGATATTTATACTTTCCAATAACTTTTGGCAAAAGTGGAGATTAATCAATGTAATCACTTTGATTTAATAATATGAGAGTCGATTGATGAATAAAGCTTTGATTACTATCAAATGGTAGCGAATGATTTCGTGCAGCTTGGGCCATAAGATCCATTTTGTTCTCGGATCGGCCCAATTCACGATTTAGCTCCTATTTAGAATTCTTCGTGTGGAAAGCCTCGCGACTGGTGTATCGGTTTGGGAGCTAATGGGCCCATGATGAGGTGGCCATGATGACCCATGTGTTCAGGGTCGGTCACACTCACGGGTCAACACCCATCCGATGGCCTCCACGCATGGGGTGCGAGCCTGGCTAGGACACTGGGTCAACCAGTCTCCCCTGGGAATCAAACCTCTGGCGCTCCTGGACGGTCTGCGCACCGACCGGCGCAAGCCAATCGACTGTGCTCTCCGACTAACAATCGGGGGAGTCTGGGAACTATATTGTTTCCTATAGAGCGGGGGTGGTTGTCTACCTTACGGCGACTGCTCTTGAAATGACCATTGGCCATCCGATCCCGGTTCAGAGTCGGGCAAAGGACGCCTTGGTCCGCGATAGATTCGGTGTATACCGTTTCACCGCTTCGTAAGGGAGAGGACCGCGCAAGCGACCTCGAACTCGGAACCAATCGAGAGACCGGAGAAATCTGGTCACAATTGGAAGCAAGGGCGCGAGGGTCGGCCCGCCAGGTAACACTGGCTATCTCGCGGTAAGGCGTTGGCTTCTTGCGGGTTGTGACGTAGCTGGACGTTGGATTTGTTTCGTCCAAAGTCTTCTACGTTCACTGCAGGGCGACAGAGCGAGAAAATCGTTAAAACGTCCTGTGGTGACGGGCTCGCCCGTTGTAGTTGACACCGCAAGTTGGTGTATCGGTTTCTCCTGGTAGAATTGCATCCCGGCGCTACTGGACGGTTTGCGCACCTGTCGGCGAAGCCAATCAGTTGTGCGCTCTGACTAATTGCTGAATGAGGCCGGAGACTATGAAAATATACTGTGGGGGGGGAAATATACTCCTAAGCAGCGGGGGATGATGTTGACCTGTTGTCGAGCCACTCTTGAAACGACTTATAGGCCATACGATACCGTGTGGCCCTACTGGCAAAGGACGCCCAGGTTCGCGATAAATTCGAATTGAATTATCGAATTGAATTGAAATACAACAGGAAAAGGCCGCTCAAGCGACTTCGGACCCGCAACCAGTCGGAAGGACTAAGGTATCCTGAAGGTTTATTCCAGGCAGAGATATCCTTCCAAAACTGGTAACTAGGGGAAGAGGCTGCCAGCTGGCTACCTTTCCCGGTGCCTCGTCGTAAGGCGTTGGCCTCTAGCAGGCATGATGGCGGAGCTAGGCAGTAGATTTGTTTTGTCTCTAAGTCTTCTACGCTCATCGCATGGCTGAAAGAACGATCACATATCATTATACCAGCCTGGGGTATAGGGTTCGCTTGTTAAAGCCGACACCGCCCTACTATCAAATAGAATGGTTATTAAAGGTTTCGTGCAGCGTGGGTGATGTTGGGCAAACTCTAAATCATCTATCTGGCCTGCCCAACTCACGGCTCAACTCATATCTGGTAGCCTACTCGTAGTGAGGCTTATCCTGTTAGAGTTTACCCCGTGAACTTCTGCGACGGCTGTAATCCTTAAGTCAGAGACGTTTGGAATTGGAAGATCGCGAATTCGTGGGAATATCTCGGACCGAACTGGGCGGTTGGTACTCCATCCGGCTTACTGGGTACCGAATGCCCATCCGGCTAAGAACCAGGTGTCCTGAGATGTATATTTCCTATTATAGCGGAGAGTGGTTGTCGACCTGACGTCTTCAATCCTTAAATCGATCCGTTGGCGACTCGATCACGAGTGAATAATATTCAAACTGAATAATCGCTTACGTCAGGTAGAGGCCGCGCAAGCGTCCTCGAACCCATGACCAGACCGCGGGACGGAGAAATCCGACCAAATCTGGAAGAAAGAGTGTGAGGTTGACCTGCTGGGTTTACTTCCCAGTGCCTTGTGGTAAGGCGTTGGCTTCTTACGGGCGCTTTGGCTGAGCTAGGCTAAGGACTGTGCTGTCTCTAAGCCTCTGTGTAATTGACTCACGGCTGAAAGAACTATCTATGTATATCGTTATACCAGCCTGGGGTGTCTCGCTCGATCGTTGCAGATGCCAGCTATAAATAGAATAGAATGTCTGAAATGTGAATAGAATTGTCAAATAGAATTTCTGAAAATGTATGATTCCTAAGAAGTAGTACAGCAGGCTGCAACCAGACTAAAAAGCGGAGAAATTCATCGAAATCTGGCAAGAAAAGCGCGAGGGGCCCCAATGGGACCTCTTCCCAGTAGCTAGCAGTATGAGGTTGACCTCTGCCGGACTTGTGGCGAAGCTGGATCGCTAGATTGCCATTGTCTCAAGTCTTTGCCTATTCTTTTAATGGGGACCAGATGCTAACAGACGTTATAACATCCTGAGATGGCGGGCTCGCCCGAAACAATGGACAAGCAAGTGTCAAATAGTATACATTACTTCTTGTCTGCATTATATTATTATTTTGTACGTCATGATTTCTTAAAAATTAAAATAAAATTAAAAAATATATTATATTTACGAATACCAATAAAATATGAATGTGTAGAAAAATAAAAGTCCTATATTTGTAAATTTTTGAGACTTTTAGTAAAAAAGGTGCGCGAACTTTTTTAACGGTAAAATGTTTAAAAAAGTAGGACAACACTTTTAAGTTGCCGTTAACCCGTTTAAAAATATGGTATGAAAATCTTACAAAAACATACGAAGAAGAAACGTTATTTACATTTAAGGTGACTTTAAACCCAGTAACAGTCAAAAGGCAACCTCTGAGGGTGGAATTATCATTCTCAGAAAAAAATATCGATAAAAAACAAGACAAAATAGATTTATGATTTTTAGGATACATTTTTTAAATAAACTTATCCCTTGTCAATTGTTCTAGGTAAGTAAGTTGATGAATTCTTTAAAAGAGTTTAAAATCTAAAAGATTTCATTAGTTTTTTATCAAAATTCAATAAAAAAATAATACTGGCAAAAACTACAAATAATGAAATTTGCTGAATTTTGTCACAATACTTGTATACCCTGAAAGGTTTTAATGATTTAAAAATATTCTTCGACTTATTAACTTTTAGATTAAATGGGTAACGTTTAATGAAAATATTTTAAATGGTTAAAAAAAAGAAGACGAGTTAAAGCATTTTTGAAAATATACACCAATCTCACTACCTAAATTTTGTAGTATTTAAGAGTTTTACAAAACGAGACTAATATCGCAATAAACGTCGACTTTTATCTACTAAAACAAAACTATATATTATTCGTTATATTGCTGCAAAAGTTAGACTACAAAATGTTGTTTTTCGGGTTTTCTTTTATAGGCACTTTTGTGGTAGATATTATAAAAAATACATCAAAATTATGAAGTTAATACATGAGATTATCAAGTAAATAAACTTATTATACGTTATTTTTTTATTTTGAAGCAAATACCTAATATATACATACTAATGAATATTATAATTTCTTTAAAACGGAAAAAATACTTTTAAAACGAAAAGTTACTCTTAGATTATCCTACGCACGAATACATTCAACCGGCTCAAGGTATAATAATCGACATAATTATACTATTGCAAATATGGCACATAAATGAAAAATTACCGAGTATGCATTATTTTATAATAAAATATTATAAGAACAGCCTTTATAAGTTGTCCATGCGTTGAAATCTCTGTGTATAATAATGAGACAAAATTACAATGTCAATTCTTTGGA
This sequence comes from Micropterix aruncella, assembly GCA_944548615.1. Lineage (NCBI taxonomy): Eukaryota > Metazoa > Arthropoda > Insecta > Lepidoptera > Micropterigidae > Micropterix > Micropterix aruncella. Next base: position 31,647,963 of record OX155956.1, read on the forward strand.
GTAAGCTGCCCAGTTAGTTTTCGAAAAACGTTCATATCCCTTATATGGAAATAAATAACAACTAAAGGCTCTGTTCATCGGGTTGACGCTTTATTCGAGAAACTATAGAGCTATACTAGCTTATTTATTAGTAATACAAAATCTTTGATGTGTATGGTCAGCAAACCGAGAATTTTTTTTCAGCGACTTAAATTTATTTCACTTTAATTCAATTAAATTGAATTCAATTCATTTCAATTTAATTGGTACACTTCTAAAGCATATGCCGCCATAACATCTCTTCCTCATCTTTATTTTTTTTATATAATCGTTGTGTGTCATGATTGCCTCGTCGTGACTGACTTCTTTCAAAAGTCCTGATTACTGTGTCTCCAAGTTGGTACGTACGTCCACACACGTTTAAGCCCGTCCTACTTAATCGAATGTAGCAACGTTTGCCGTAATTCACGAAACGGCAATAAGCAAATTTCGGCTATTGCACATCCCTAATAAAACGCCACGGTTTGGTACTGGAAATAATGAACATTAAATTCTAGAATTGAAGGTCTGGTCGCTACCGATTTCAGCACATTTGACGCAGATTTCAATCATTGTTTTCACGACTTACCAACACTTGCGTGTGAATTTGTTTCGTCAAGTTGCTTACCTGAAACAATAAAAAAATATCTGTTAGTACAATTAACAAACTAGTAACTAGACATATTGTTACAGCGCAAGAAGAAAATGTGAAGAAAATACAGTTTTTTAGTATTATGGTAAATTTCGAGAAAAGGGATAATAAAGCCAAATCATGAATTCAATACATATATTTAACTCATAACCTGAAAAAAATTGTAATATAACTTATATGTTAAAATAATAATGCGTTATAAAAAGTAGGTAATATACATAATAATATATTTATTATACATAATAATCATTACAATTACATATACACACCTACACACATACACGACATACCAACATTAATATATTACATGTTACATATCACATGGAATGAGGAACGGTCTTGTCCCGCTTTTTCACAATAACCTCGAGTACTTAATTAAACTTAGGGCAATTATCATAACTCTGAAAAGTGCAAAGGCATCCGAACTAGATCAGCCATAGCGCTAATCTAGTTATGTGCGTTTGCGCCGGTAAAATTACGCCATTCGGTGTTTAAGCTGCGCACAGTATGGCTAATTTGATATTTTAGCTCAACTTTGTTATGTTGGGCAACAAATTTTGGGCCAAATCTGAGTTTTACTACTGTATATAGCTGGTAAATAACGTATCGTAAATTTAAAATTATACTTAGTTCGTAAACGTCATCATTTCTGCAGTCAAGGCCGTAGTCAGTGGGGAGTACAGAATGTTTGATCCCCCCGTCACCCCTTTCCCAATTTCTTGCGACTACATATTATACGCAGATGACTTAAAATGTATTCCAAAATCAATAGCATCAGCCATTGCATTAATATTCGACCCGATTTGAACCGCTTAAAATATATTGTCAAATAAATTGCGTAACTATAAATGCTGATGAATGCAATGCCCTGTCCTTCTCTCGGAACAGTCATATACTACACATAAGTATTTCATCTTAGATAACCACATTCCAGCCATGTCCAAAATTCAAGACTCGAGATTGCTGCTAAATAGAACTCCTAATCGACCAATACATCAAATTACTAGTCGTTAAGGCTTTCATTTATTTATTTTTATTTTGTGAAATTATCTAATGTAATACATTTTAACAAAAAAAAAATTATAAGATTTTTTTTTGCGAAGCAGATTAGAATAGATTTAGGATGTAAGGTTTTTATTTAAATCAGTTCACACATTTTGAAGCTCCTATACTTTGCTTATATTCGTGACGTCCTGAAATTCGGCAACTCTATCTGGTCACCACAGTACAAGTTCACAGTACAGTACAGTACGTACAGAACAGTACACAGTACAGTACAGTACAGTACAGTTCGTATAAACAGAATTAAGAACGTCCAAAAACAAATCCCTCGATATCTTATCTTTCGTAATCGGGTGAACCGCCAAATTTGTACAAAGCACGCAGATTCTCTAATCAATAATATCAACACAGCCCCTAACATCACCACGTTCAAGGCCAGGCTCCAGGAGCACGTAAACCTAAATCAATAAAATAACCACCTCCCCCCCCCCCCCCCTCTCCTTCTCGAATCCTTTTCCTCCCTTCGTCCCCTTCCTTCCCTCTGCGTCTTTATTTAATTTTAATAAATTGTTTTCCTTTTGTATTATCATTTTTTATCTAGTTTTCAGTTTATTTTACAATTTTATTTGGTGTAGCCAACCTAAAACTTGTGACATACACATTAAAGTTTATATAAGTTTTTTTTATAATATGTGTTGTAAGTATTGAGTATAAAACGCTGTAAATTTTCTGAAACATAAAATAAAATAAATACAATAGTTTGCCCTGGTGTCAATACTTTGCCCGCACGTCTCTCGCTCGGAATCGTAAGAGTACATGTAACCTGAACTATAAACTAGTAAAAGCGTTTACAACTCGTCTGCAAAAAAATCGACTCTGTGTGTAGCGTGCTCGGAAACCCTTATATATGCTAGATAATTTTCTGCAATCTGGTCAATTTACTTTAATTTCTGTGCATTTAATTTTGATCGACTTTTTGCGAAACACTGTGCGGAGCGGGCGGCCCGAGCGCGCACCTCATAGTAACCTCATAATGGCAGATATAACGGACCGCAAAAAGATAGCTGCGGCGGTGGGCCATAATTTATAATCGCACGTTATGTGAATAAGTATTTCGAAATGCTTTGCGAGTGCGTTTGCGTTGCGCAATACGGACGGACGCTCGGGAGCGCACAATCGCGCGCGCTATCTGCAACGTCTGCCAAGTTGAAACAGACAAAATTTAAAAAAAAAACAGGACATACAGCTGTTAGATGACGATTTTGGGGATTTTAAAGGATGTTTTTTTTATTATTTGCAACAACCATATGTAAAAAAAAATACGTGTGGCACTCGGGGACTGCCGCGGTAAAGCTATTGCATAGCATTTTTAACAACTTATGCAATTATTATAATTATTTATTTTTTTTTTTTTTTCTGATATCAGATAACTGCGCTCTATCGTAAAACGTTGAAATTATTCCAAATCATTTGCGGCTGCAGAAGCAAATGATTCGGAATAATTTAAACGATAGAGCGCCGCGCACGAATTTTTTATTCGATAAAGAAAAGAAAATGGGATTATTCGAAAAAAATCGTAGATAAAAAGATAGATAATTAAATTATCTTTAAAATGGTGCAGGTTTCATAATAATACGCCAGATAGTATTTGCGTAGTAGTCGTTTTTGTGTTCGGTTAGACCTAATTTCACAAATTATTACACTATGTAATATAAACAAAATCTAAAATATTCAAAGCTAAGAATATTAGCAAAATGTTCTTGTTTAACATATATTTTTTTCGAATCGTAAGCAGTACTCGTTTAGACGTAATTATCAGTTTAAAATCATTAATTTTCGTTAGGAAATTTCTTGATTCGGTCGCCGCGCTGGCCTCTTCTAGGCCCGCGATAAAAGCTATGCAATAGCTTAAAAATAAGATGAAAACTTCCCAATTATATATTTTTTTAAAATAGATAAGAAGGAAATAAAAAAGGAATGAAATTAAATTTATCTTTATCTGTAGGTTTGCTCAGTAGATACAAGTAAACAGTAGCTCAACTCAAAATAAACAAAGGTCAATGCATAAAACCAAAGCCCGTAGTTTCGTTAGAAGTGTTCTCGATCAAATCGAAAATTAACTTGTCGAAGAGCTGCTGTCACTTGTAGACCAGAAGCAGGACGATGTGTGATCAGGTTTGCTTTATGCTGCCTTAATCTTACTCTCTACTTGTTGACAACCACGCGTCGCATTCCATGGGACATCGGTACACTTTAACCGTTGTGAATTGCCAGCATCGTCTCCACCCTGCCCGCTGTCCAGGAGAGACTCCCAAGGTCTGGTCTTCTTCAGTCTGCCGTCATAACTCTCTACACAACTTATCTCACCTGGTCCGCTCTCACAAATACAAGTAAGTTATACAGCAATAGTCAATATGTTTGTCAATATGTGAAAGTTATGTCAATATGTGAAAGGTTCCCTCGCACTACAAGCAACGGAAAATCTATATACGAGGATATAAATAAATATAGCGTTATTCGCGTAGTAATTAGCCTCTCAGTGGCTCGTACCAACAAAGATCTGATAGTACCCTCCAAACCCCCTGATTCTGCAGCGTTCATGTCCCTGCAAAGAAGCAGTCGTGTCCTCACATAGTATCCTGAAGTCAATCAAAACCTGATCTTGGGTAAAAGCACTAGTCTTTATGTACTTCTTAGAGACTCTTTGAATGGAAGAAATATGTTTGTTTGAGAACTAAAAAACTGAGTGCTTCTAAATACTGAGTCATAGATGGAGTTATAAACCAACGACCAAATGAACTAAATAAACAATAACACATGATAAACAGACTATCTGTATTTTCTTAATTTTAGTTCAGGTTAGGCCAACTTCACAGACGTCTATCTGGGCTAACGCATCTCAAGCGCACTCATTCGTTAGAGATCGGAAACGCTGATGAATTGAAATTCTTTTGTGTTTATGGGATGTGTGAAGATTCTGATTTATAAAAAGGAATACGTTCGGAATATGGCGATTTTAAGGCAATTTACGTGAATATTTTTTTTTAATTATAGATCCCTATATATTGATCCTAAAAATAAAGTTAATTTGAATTTTGGGGACATTGCCTACAACTCTTTCGTAGCTCACTTTTTGACATCTTTAGCGGATTTTTAATTAAACATGTAACAATTCAAGAAAATTATACTTTATAACTCCGTTATTATTAATGCTAGAATGGAAAACAGAAGTGTTTTAAAATCCCGAGAATAATGCCTCAAACTTAGTGGTTTGCGGGTTTAATGATAAACATTTCAAAATAATGGGTAGATAATGAAGAATATGAAAATCAAACCTGAAAATCACGATTATTATAGTCGATAAAAATCAGTTAAACGGAAGGATGAAAACAAATTAAAAAGTTTCGTAAATAAATTATAGTACTTATTATATAGCCAATATTTAGAACAGCGACTTATTATATGTGGCTTTTTCAAGTCGAAATTTGGTAAAGTATATGCATCAACCAGATTTTTAAAAATAATTATAAAAACTTAAAAATATACATAAATAATTCAGGCGTTCATGTATAACCTCAACTCGATTCCTCTTAAATTTATCATAGCCAACCTACTATGAAACGAAATGAATGATTATTGATTATTGTTAGCATATTTATAGACTAATTTTATTCGGTCAAAAATAACATTACATAAGAAAAATACAGTGATTTTAACATTTAAAATGCATTGGTCGCATCTTACGTCGGTTATTTGATAAACTAATTTTAGTTGTCATCGTAAAGTACACAAAATAAAGTCAAATTTAAAATAAACTAATAGGAATGTCTAAGTAACAATATGCTTTTTTTATAATTTTCCTTAGGTAAGGATATTTGTAGGTAGGATTCCTATGTAAGGTAGGATATTTTTATGAGAGAAAGAAACGTTTCTTCAACATATTTTAGAAAGTGAGAAACAAAGGTGCAAGTCTAATGAAATATCATCGGAATATGGTAGTTCATTCCATAAGCGAGAAAATAGACCACAAAAAGTAGATATAAACAGAAAAATGATGTAACGGAAAAACAAAGAGGAAGAGCGTAGCTACAAAGGGTAAAATGTCTACTTAAGATGGGATGGCAAAGTGGGATTAATGGGGATGGCGTATTCATTTCTGGCTTCTCCTTTAAACTGATACTTCTGCTAGCATACTTCAAAAGATCCTAATTGCTTCACTGTTCTTCTGACATTTCGCAGCGCTTCAAGCCTAATAAAATAAGATATCTTTGGTCTTGCTCCTTAAACTGTTTAAAATACTTAATAAGCATTATATTTTAGCGGATAATTTTATTTCTTTGGAATATAGCTTTTATTGTAATAAAAATAAAACTGTTTCTGAGAAATAAAGTTGATTAGTCCTCAAAATATCCTTCTTTGGCTTTGATGCATGGCGACAAACGTTTAACGACATTCGACACAAGATTCTATACATTATCCAAATATGCCCTACATGCACAGCAACGAACTTCAAATCATTAATTATACCAACAAAATAGCATTACCCCTCTACTGCGCCGTTCTGTAACTTCATACGTCTAGTAAATTTACAAATTGTTTTTCAATTCCGGATATAAATTTACATTTTCAGATTCACAAAATTCACGAAAAATAACCGCCTACGTATCTTAAAAACACCATCTACCAACAAAGTAACACCACTCCAGCACTGCATCTTTTTGTAAAATCATGCATCTAGTAAATTTACAAAATCGTTTTCAATTCCAGATATAAATTTACATTTTCAGATTCAAACAATTCATGAAAAAAACCCACCTACGTATCCTCATAACACTAGCTACCAACAAAATAACATTAGGTCACCACTGCACCGTTCTATAACATCATGCATCTAGTAAATTTGTAAAATCATTTTCAACTCCGAACATAAATTTACATTTTCATATACACAAAATTCATGAAAAAAATCATTGAGGTATCTAAAAAACACCAGCTAACTATCAACCTGTCAACACCCACAAAACAAATACTTTAAATAAATACATAGGTTTTTTAAATAAGGAGTTAGGCAATATGTTTTTGTAATCCTGATCTGCTTGGTAAATAAGGAGTTGGTGTAAAATTTTGTTTCCACAAAATTCCCACCTAAAGTATACTGCGATACCTAATTCATAACTATATAAACTAATATGTCAAAAATAAGCAATTAGATAGAGAAAGCGTTTTATTATTTTTATATTTGACTTTATCTTCCTCTCTGTTTAATAACAGGGAAATTACGCATCACCTGTAACAGGCGCAATTCAATAATTCAAACGAAATGACTAAACTGTCTCAGATAAGATCGAAACATTTTTTTAATGATTGAAAATATGGGATTATAGAAAGGTCAGAGACATCGATCCGTTAATATTTATTGTTAAGAGCCTGGCCTACTCTAAACCACTTTTTTATTCCTTTTTTCTTAGGCATATACCTGTTTTTTTCTTAAATTTACTTCCTACGTGTACATGATATATGAAATAAGCTGGATAGGAAAACGTATGAAATTAAACTAGTTTTAATAGTTTTTCGGTGTTTATTTTTAAAATTTCTAACAAATAAGTTTACATGGGTAGATACATTCTCAGCCTGTAAAAGCAGAGTTAAAAATAATAAATAAGTATAAAAAACTAAATTTATTGTTAAATATAATGGTATATAGGTGGTGTATTTGAAGAAACACCAGGTATCCAAGACTCACACAGTTTCTGCGCAAAGGCTCTTTAACTTCTTAGTGCCTAGATGGACATACACGAATTTGAGTTCCATCATACCATTTTGGATATAGCGATAGCGACACACGATATTTTTAACGTTTAGCGAATATAACGTTGGCGATATATTACAGTTTGTGCATCTGGAATAAGTTAAACATTATGAATACCTGAGGTGCTACCTAAACAAGCATTTGAGCATTGAGATTTTTGCTTCCGCACTCCATTCAGGAAGCAAAAATCCGGATTGAACTTGCACGAGCTAACTTATTCAAGATAAAGAAAATTCTCAACAGCCGTAACCTATAATTGCACCTTAGAATACGAATAGCAAAGTGCTAGGTATTATCCACCCTCTTCTATGGAATGGAAAACAGGACTTTTACTCAGACCCTGGGGGACTTTTACTCAGACCCAGTAATGAAGATATCTATTATGATCTCCAATTTTCGACAGAAGAAGGTGTCTAGACTACGTCACATAGTATAGTCATTTACCCCGACAGAATCCACGCGAATTAACATGGAGTCAGATACAATTGACACATAACTTTTACGAACGAACATCTTTGTAAACACAAGCTGGCCTGAACAAGCTTATCCACTCACCAGTCGAGATCATCACCATCCTTTCATCAAATACCAACTCTGTGTTTTCCTCCTCCGTACCTCCTCCGCCATCGGTACCTACACCAAACACCGCAAACGGCGGTCCCGTATGGTCAACGCTGACAACGCCGAGGAAAATATTTAACGATGTAATACACGAAAATACACAAATTTCGACAAGGATTACGTATATAACTCGGACTGTGGTGCATACGTATGAATTAACATGACGCGTAACGGTGTTGGCGTGATGGCAGTTGCCGTGTCGTAATGTTAAAACCTACTATTATTTCATTACGTCGCGAACTTGGCATCTCGCTTCTAACATGACAGAATGTAGTAGTATACGTGCGGTTATAGTCGGACACATGAATCATGTTGAGACGACAGTATACTGTTATTTCCGTATCAACCGAAAGAAAACTGTTGATAGATATAATCGAGTAATGGAGTTTCAAACAAAATTCCTCGTGATGTAACAAAATAAGGATTAAAACATCGTTATTCGGTATGAAACCGTAATAACAAAATAGTAATGTAAGAATCAATCCAATATTTTTATCAGTGCACAGGGGCTACAGTAGTCGCGATAAAAAGGCATAACAAGAAGAAATGGCCAAATTACAATATTGACGTTCCGACTGCGTTGCATAGTCAGCTGCAACGAAAGCGTACTCGACAAGTGCGCGTCTCGACCTGCTGGCGAGTTTTTGAATTGGATATGATAATTGCAGTCGACCTAGGTTGCCCGTCATGTCGAGCACTGAAACTGGACCGAGCGGGGCGACCTGAACAACTTTCTAACCGCTCGCCCATGAGAATTATTTACAATCTAACGAACGGCCGCAAGAGTCGGAGAAGTTGTCCATTATAATTACCTAGGAACATGAATAAATGAATCTCATCATGATAACAGAAAAAAACACTATAATAGAAGTAGCTAGGAATGCAATCGAGAAAATTTAGAAAGTGTTAAACGACCGAGATATCTATTGAACTCAAAATACGAATTGCTCAATTTCTAATGTGAAGGAGTTAAAATAAATGGGCGAAGTTAAATCTCTCGCGGAACACCGAATCTATCGCGGACCAAGGCGTCCTTTGCCCGGCTCTGAACCGGGATCGGATGGCCAATGGTCATTTCAAGAGCAGTCGCCGTAAGGTACGCAACCACCCCCGCTCTATAGGAAACAATACAGTTTCCAGACTCCCCCGACTGTTAGTCGGAGTGCACAATCGATTGGCTTGCGCCGCACGGTGCGCAGACCGTCCAGGAGCGCCAGAGGTTTGATTCCCAGGGAAAACTGTTTCCAGAGTCCTACCCAGGTTCGCACCCCGTGCGTGGAGGCCGTCGGATGGGTGTTGACCCGTGAGTGTGACCGACCCTGAACACATGGGTCATCGTGGCCAACTCATCATGGGCCCGTTAGCTGAACTCTGACTAACAGTTTAGTGGTTTCAAGGCGGCAGGTGAGGGTGGAGAACCCACCCACCGCCCGGGCAGTTATAACGACGGTGGTCGTCTTATCTGCCCGGGATATCATGCAACGACACCCCGCGCGTACCAGAAGGGTATACGCGCGGGGGGTAAAGAAAGGTAGCCACCCCCCCGTACCACCCCGAAAACCCATTTATTCAGTATAAAAAAAACAAAAGAAGATAACAACAAAAGAAGATAAGAAATAGTCGTAAAAATAATAATAAAATAAACACAAAGCAGAGATTAAAGTTAAACAAAGACAGGCTACCAAACACAGACAGGATGTCGGGGGGACTAAGTGGTTAGTGAGGGGGTATGTAGACGTATGGGTCATGGGGCGGTCTCGTGGGGGACGGCCTAACCAAGGTCCTCAGGCAGGGGACGCGCCCGCGGGGGCGTTTTGGGGGACGGCACATAGACGGGCACTTCGGGCTGGAAGTGGCCTTCGCATCACGCCACTGGTGTCGGGGGGGACCCCAAAACTGGGGTTCCCGGAAGCCTCAACTCCTCCCAAAGGGAAACCCACTTCTCCACGAAGCATCGGAACGCGCCGAAACAACGCCCACACTCGACCAGATCCGCATACCATATCGGTAGGCGCTTGGCGCACGCGCCGACCTCACGCACGAATTCATCCCGTGCGGTCGAGAGCTTTGGGCATATCCAAATGACGTGTTCTGCCGTTTGAAGTCCATGTCCACACACGCACCAGGGGTCACGGGAGAGTCCAAAGTCAGACAGCTTGGCTTTGAACTCCCCATGGCCCCCGACCAGCTGGGTGGTATGGTGATCGAACCGCAGAAAACACGCATTTTTCATTCTCGCCTCTACCGACGGAAAGAAGCAGTGGGTGAGGCGGCCCGTGCCGCCAGCATCCCACCTCTCCTGCCAAACACGAAGGGATTCCGCACGAATCAGGCGGGCAAACTCCCCAGCTCGATACCCCGCCGGGTCAACCGAGAGGCCATGAAAGACCACTGGTCCTCCCCGACGATACCGCGCCAACGCTGCGCGCTCCAAAACCTCCAAATCGATGGGCAGGACGCCCGCAATGACAGGTAGCGCGAGAGTGGACGTCGTCCTGTACGCCCCGGTCATAGCCACGAGAGGGATGCGCTGCCCACGCAAGAGAGCCACTCGGGTTGCCTCCGGGATGTGGTGCTCCGTCCACGCACGTGCAGCGTACGTCACACGTGGTACGAAGACACCTTCGTATATCGTCCTTACCGCAGGGAAACGAATTCCCCAGTCGGCTCGGCTCGCTTCACGGAGAGCAAAGAAGAGGGACCGGGATTTCTCGGCTACAATTTTCGCGTGCGTAAGGAAGGAAAAGGACGCCGTCAGCGCGACTCCCAGGTACCGGACAGACTCCGGAAAAGATACCGGGCGGCCGCTCAATCTGATGACCGGTTTACGCTTGAGGCGCCCCTTCAGGAGAAGCGCCTGAGTTTTAGCCGGTGAGAAGGTCAGTCTGTTACGCTGGCCCCACCCGAGGATGAGGTCCAACGACGCAGCTACCCTTCTCTCGACCTCGGCGCGACTTCTGCCCCCCACCAGTAGGAGAGCGTCGTCAGCATATGCACTGACGGCGCATCCCGCCGGGTATGGTAGTCCCAGAAAATCGTCGAAAAGGATGTTCCACAAGGTGGGACCGAGCACCGACCCTTGCGGACACCCCATCGAGGGGGTTTTCCTTACGCTGGTCGGACCGTACCTCAGAATAACCGACCTATCAGTGAAATAGCTCCTGACAATTTTTAGGAGGTTGTTTGGGCATTGACGGGTTCGAAGCTTGCACAGGATCATCGGCCACCACGCGTTATCGAAAGCACCGGAGATGTCGAGAAAGACTCCAACAACGTTGGGGCCCTCGTAGTCACGGACCCAGTCCTTAGCGAAAAGGATGGCATCCTCCGTGCTCTTCCCTCGGGTAAATCCGAACTGCCGATCGTTCTGAGGAGACAGCGTCTCCTCCAGCCGATTACGCACAAGCGCTTCAAGCACCTTGCCCAGAATGGGAAGGAGCGTGATGGGCCTGTACGCCCTCGGATCCGATCGGGGCTTGTCGTTGCCCTTGGGAATCACCCGCAGGAGGCCCGCCTTCCAGCAGGTGGGAAAGTGGCCCTCATTGATGCATTTCTGCATCAGTACGGTCACCTCCCACCTGGCAAATTCCCAGACCCGTCTGACGATCACGGCTGTAAGGTTGTCTATCCCAGGCGCCTTCTTAAGCGACAGCGATCCGATTACCCGGCCAACCTCGTCCGCAGTCACCTCGGATGAGTTTACGACGCGCGAGTCTAAGGCGGCAAGCCGCCGTATTTGTGCGTAGTGGGGGTCGTCATTAACAGTTAGGTCCGATGGGCACAAGGAATTGAGGAGAGTCTCCAAGGTGCCTCTAGTATCAAACTAACAGTCGGGGAGTCTGGAAGCAGTACTGTTTCCTATAGAGCGGGGGTGGTTGCGGACCTTACGGCGACTGCTCTTGAAACGACCATCGGCTACCCGATCCCGGGTGAACAGCCGGGCAAAGGATGCCGTGGTCCGCGATAGATTCGGTATACGCCGTTTCACCGCTTCGTAAGGGAGAGGACCGCGCAAGCGATCTCGAACTCGTAACCAATCGAGAGACCGGAGTAATCTGGTCGCAATTGGAAGTAAGGGCGTGAGTGTAAACCCGCTGGGTAACACACATAGTTATCTCGCGGTTAAGGCGTTGGCCTCTTACGGGCATGTGGCTGACCTTGACGGTGGATTGTTTTGTCCACGTCTTCTGCGTTCACTTCACGGGAGAGAGAACGAGTAATCGGTAAAACTTCCTGAGGTGACGGGTTCGCTCGTTGTAGTTGACAACTCTATAGTACAACCAAAGAAATTTATGTTAGCTACTGATGAAAGTGCTTGGGTGTCACACATTCCTTCAATTCGGAGTTATATGTATGTGTCTTGTCGATGTTGATACTACTACTTGTCAGGTACTTGTCAACTACTTGTCAGGTAGAGATATGTTTAGAGCTGGTTGGGTAGATGCATAGACGAAAATACTGTTGTTATCGGCGCACATGAAGAGTTGACCTATAATTCGAAGGCAACCCATAATAAATACCAACGAGCTTTCAGAGAATAAGTAATTGAATGTACAATATCATTGCACCATGCCTAATACCGTTAACTAAAGATGATAACATTTCAATGAACACTCAACTTATAAGACCGAACTACGAACAATAATAACGCTAAAGTAATTTTATTGTTCCATTTCAAAAGAAACTTCACGCGGTTTGAACACATCTTCCTCGGTCCAGCGGTTAAGGTCGAATACTGTGCGGGTATAATAAAAATGCGAAAATCAAATAGTTTTTCTCAACGGTCTTGTGTGTCAAATAATGGCCTATTGACATGTTCGTCAATGCTATCGATGTATAACCAGTTGAGTTTTTTTTTATGGAAATTGATATTGATTTATACTTCTAGTTTAACACTTTTAGTTTCGTGTGTCTATTGACGTCACTGGCAATCAGGTTTATATTTTTCCCGAGTCTGCTTTGCCGATCATTCTTCTTCTTTCCTCAGCTATTTTGTCCTCCTTCTGTTCTAATGCAATTAATGCTGGTTCATCATACATTGTATCGAGCTTAATATTTCAATGGTCTTCATCTCTGCGGTTTGTTAACCGACCTTTTAACACATTAGGCTGTGGTCTGGCTAAAGCAATATGTTTTCATATCATTTCAGTTTTGTCGGTTTTGTCATTTCAGACTGTCTTTCATTTCAGTACACACTTTTGTGTCTCAAAGGCTAACTCATCCAAGCTATATTCATAAATGTATTTCCCTAATCATCAAATATCTTCCTAGTTAGCAATTTAGTCAAATGTTGCATATATTCACGGAGTATTTCTAGAGCTCTTTTGTCTGGTAGTACAGGATTCTTGATCAATTATACAGGACCTACCACTTTGATATTATATATGTTTTGAGGTAAAAATATTTTTGTGCATAGTTCCAAAGTTCTGATATTGTTTATAAAATATTATATTTGCACTAATAAAATAAATTTATAATTTTGTATTTGTTAAAACGTTGGCTGATTTTATATCTCTCTACTCTACACCTGTTTTTACGCCAATGGTGTTTGCTCTGTATGTCGTGAAGTTTTACTAGCAGTGGTACATATTATCCATCTTTACGATCAACTAAACCTAATTTTCCTCAATCCAACGGAAATCAATACCGGACACTACAAATCCTATAAAAAACCAATGCGGATGTTTGTATACATATATATTTAGGAGTACTTAATATGGATTTCCGGAGTAGTCGATTTTTTACCGTATAATATTGCAATAAACCCGCCCAATTTTAGCAAAGGCTTGCGTCGTCAGCTTCATAATTCAATTTGCATTTGATATGTTTTACATAAAATAACAGTTCTAGTCTCGAAGTATTACCAATTATGGCCACAGGCGTAGTGGAAGCTATACGTGTCCTGCGTCGGATTAAATTACTATTAATAATAAATGATTTGTTGGTCAATAAAACAAAAATGCACGTTTATAGTAAAATTAACAAGTCAGAGAGATTAACAAGTTAGAGAGATTGAAATAAAACTAAAACTATTACTTGAAAAAGATGAAAGACCAGGAAAGGAAAGATACAGCATTGAAACGTCATTTTCAATTAATAATTCAGATTCTTTAATATGTAATTGTTTTATATAATATGAGTCACATATTGAAAATGTCCATTTATGACTTAAGTACAGTAGTTTTAGAAAAGAAAAAAAATAAAAGAATACTGGCAAAAATAATCTTCAAACTGCATGAAACTAATAATGGATTCACCATCGACAGACGAAACGAAATTCACAATAAATCAATAGATACGAACAGAAGAGATGAAGAATCACAAATAGATATAAGGTCAATAGATTATCTCTCTCAATAAGATTTATCTCTCCGCTGAAAACCAACTTTGTGTGTGTGTGTCTTTAGAATAGCTCAGCTTGATGAGAACAAAGCCGCCACGAAGACACACCTTTTTTACCAAAGAGACAAATTAAAATCAAATAAAAATAGTTTTACCTTGTGTTATTTATTACCATCAACAAACAGCAAAAGTAATGCGACAATAAATAAAAATCATAAAAAGAAGAATAGAGAAACTCAAAAATTCCCAACTGACAGTATTATTGGTCATATGTTTCATAGTTCATAGGTCAATTATTTCATAGTTAACCACTTTGAGATTATGCTTAAAGTATTTAATCAATGTTTTAGTAAGCTTTCTTATTTACAACGGAATCTGGTTGAATTTCAAATTTCTTCTTCAGTGGAGATTTCTAAAAGGAGGAAAGAATTATCATCGAATGATTAATGATTATGACATAATTAATTAATATGTTAGCCTATAGCAAATTAAAATTGGGTTTGTAATGTGTCTATCGCTCTTCGAAACTATTATTTTTAAAATTCTGCGTTGTAGAGCCGTGATCCAATCTTCATAAGTAGTAAATACATTACCATATGTGGTAATTCTATAAGTCAGGATTGACTACAAAAGCAACGTACAGTATTCTCATGTGCCCGTATTTTAATACGAGTACTTGCTTCAGCTGTTGTAATTTGTCAACAATTAATAGTATCAAGTAATCAAGTTGTGCTTCCGAGTATTTCTCAAAATCCACTTTGTTTATCTGCATACAACAGCATTTTGGAGTTGTCATCTAATACGGGCGAACCCCCCCCCCCCCCACTCATGAAGTTATAACGGTATTACATAATTCTTTCAACCATGAAGTTGAACGCAGAGACTTCGTCACAACAACATCCACCGTCTAACTACATCTACAGGTCTATGACAGTTCAACGCCTTACCATGAGGCACTAGGAGAATGAACAGCGGGCAAACCTCGCTCACTTACTACCAGAATTGGAGGGATATCTCCATCATTTTTTCTGGCTACAGATTCGAGGTCGTTTGCGCGGCCGGCTTATGTTAGCCGTAATTCAGTTCAAACTTATCGCGGACTGTGGCGCCCTTTGGCCGACAAGCTCACACGGGATCGGGTAGCCAACGGGTCGTTTCAAAGGTAGCTAATATCAGGTCAACAACCGTCCTCCCCGCTGTTAGGCAACGTATTAGACCATTTCGCGACCCTCCCCCCCCCCACCCCCTCCCCACCGTTTATTCGCCAGAATCCACAGTAGATTGGCTAATGTCGGACGATACCAAACCGCCCAGCAGCGCCCCAAATGTTTCCTCAGAGGATCCGATCCCATATGTCCCCGACGACAGGGTTTGCAGAGTCCTTTTCCAGGTTTGTTCCTCTTCGAGGAGGTTACCGGAGTTAAGGCACTTATCTAAATATAATTATATATATATATATATATATATATATATATATATATATATATATATATATATATATATATATATATATATATATATATATATATATATATATATATATATATATATATATATATATATATATATATATATATATATATATATATATATATATATATATATATATATATATATATATATATATATATATATATATATATATATATATATATATATATATATTTATACTTTATAGAATTGATTAGAGGGATGATTATGAAGAAAATAATAATAAAAGCCACTTACATACATAGTACATAGTGGAGAAAGGGGTCCCTTGCTTGAATTAGGGATTGCTTTATATTTAAACGAGATTGGTTGGTTGTCTTTGACTTGCGAACAGAGATGTAGGTTTACAAGGCCTTTTTAATCTAGAAACACTCACCCTTCAAACAACCAATCTCTAAACTAAACAACCATCCTTCCTAAATAATAAAATCACTCGATTAGATCTTAGTTCGAGCGAAAAAACAATGAAATACTTGTTTTTTGTCGGCTTATGCCGTCTTCTTAAAAACCAGATGACAGGTGACTGGTGGAAAAATTTAAAATTTCGAATTTTCTTTTTTATTTTCAAAAAGTGGTTATAAAGAAGCTGCGATCAAAAGTAGTCAGCCAAACTTTAAAATTAATAGCGTGATATGCCCTTATCTATATGAAAGGAAGCACTCAGCTCTTTCCAATTATTTGGAAAGTTTATATTAACCTAAATGTTGTATTTACAGTGAATAAAAAGTAAATATGTAAAAAGTAAATATTTTTAAAATATTTCATAGTTTTTTGTGTATATTCTTTATAGAATTGATTAGAGGGATGATTATGAAGAAAATAATAAAAAAAAGCCACTTACATACATAGTACATAGTGGAGAAAGGGGTCCCTTGCTTGAATTAGGGATTGCTTTATATTTAAACGAGATTGGTTGGTTGTCTTTAGGTTTACAAGGCCTTTTTAATCTAAAAACACTCATGGTGAAGGGTGAGTGTTTCCTTAAGTATAAACTTCTCGACCAGAAATTACGATTTATATCTTATTTCATGGGAACGAGCAAATGAAGTATTTTATTTTTATTTTTATTTAATGGCTGGCTGATAGCGAGCCCAGCAATGGTATATCGTCCTTTTAAAGAGTGGATATATTCAAATTTCAAATCGAATTTTCGGTATGTCATTCCGCATTTAAGAGACGATTCATTGTGATTTTTTCATTGTTTTTGCTTTAATTTGTCTTTAATAAAGACATTTTATTTTGGTTTGCAAAAGGATACGCTTTGTTTTTGAGATGTGGATGAAGGGCGATCGTTCGCTAGAGATAAAGGGATCCATTAAACCTACATTGCACTGTCGAAAGTGGTGCTCATCCAGGCATACATCTCATTTAAAATAAGCATTTCCCAATCCAGTCCGGGAAAACCTTCCAGCTATGTAAGTGGCTTTTATTATTTTTATTTTTTCATCAAAGTGTCATCCTTTAAACGAATTCTTAAAAAGAAAAGATTTTACACAAAACCAATCAAATATTAACAATATTATACAATTTTATCTTATGTTTTGAACTCTTGTAAATATCATATAGCCGTAAGTATAAACTTCTCGACCAGAAATTACGATTTATATCTTATTTCATGAGAATGAGCAAATGAAGTATTTTATTTTTATTTTTATTTAATGGCTGGCTGATAGCGAGCCCAGCAATGGTATATCGTCCTTTTAAAGAGTTGATATATTCGAATTTTAAATCGAATTTTCGGTATGTCATTCCGCATTTAAGAGACGATTCATTGTGATTTTTTCATTGTTTTTGCTTTAATTTGTCTTTAATAAAGACATTTTATTTTGGTTTGCAAAAGGATACGCTTTGTTTTTGAGATGTGGATGAAGGGCGATCGTTCGCTAGCGATAAAGGGATCCCATTAAACCTACATTGCACTGTCGAAAGTGGTGCTCATCCAGGCATACATCTCATTTCAAATAAGCATTTCACAATCCAGTCCGGGAAAACCGGACTGGATTGTGAAATGTAAGTGGCTATGTAAGTGGCTTTTATTATTTTTATTTTTTCATCAAAGTGTCATCCTTTAAACGAATTCTTAAAAAGAAAAGATTTTACACAAAACCAATCAAATAGTAACTATATATATATGCTAATTTTCTGTACTCTAGCCAATAGACCCCTCGTTGATCACTATAATAGGCTAAGTGCTAGTTTGCTATTAATCGATTTCTGAGCTATATGTCACGACTCCAGTATAATCTCGTTCCGGGTAATCAAATATGAGCTCATCGACACGCCTAGTTCAAAAATTGCACTATGCATAAATTTCAGATCAGATCTTGAGCTCCTACGGCATTTACCGGATGTCACATGGACGAAATTAACTCTCCCACACTCCAATTAGTCACGTGCTGTTCACACATGAAATTTTCAAAGAACCCACTCACTTTTAAAAAACTGCTCAAACATACCAGTTCTTTATTGAATATTTTAATGATCCACGAAGTTGTCGAGCAGGTAATTTGGCTACATTATACGAAGGTATCGCGGCACTCCTCCCATTCGCAGAACGTAAACACTGTCAATTAAACCGATCGCCTGTGTGGATAATACGGCAACGTTTTCCGTAAAATTACAATAATCAATTGCCATCATGCCATGCGGGCGCGGGGGTGTGGAACTGTCAAAAATGACGACTTTTAGACAGGGCGGTGTTGCTTGAAGGTTATACGAAGAAAAACGAGATCCGTGGAAGGATAAACAACAATCAATAAAGTAATGGTATTTTAGCCGTATTCACAGTCGATACTTAAGTGGTCCTCATCTTAAAGCTGCTCTAACTTGGTCGATTACGGTTCAGAAACCATACTTATGTAGCCACTCAGTAGACAAATAGAGTGCGCCTGGGAGTCATCTTCCATACGTTGTTGTATTCATAGACAATATTAAAGTATCAATTTCGTAATAATGAATTGAATTAAATTAAATTAATCAGAAAAAATACCCTCGAAATATAATATCAAGAAACTTCTACAAAGTCAATAATATGATAGTACCCAGAATGAACACCACTTTTAGTCAGCGCTACAAGACATTCATTGCCCTCGGGTCCTACAAAACGTCGGGTCCTACAAATTTCACGCGGTAAATTCGTTTTCTATCCTATTTATAATTCATTGCCCTGCCTGGTGACTTAAAATCGGCGAAAAAATAAGACCAACTTTAAAAGGCTGCTTACAGTGGGTTGTAAAACGTTGACATAGATTTTTTTTAATATTACACGTCTAATCTGGACATTTGAATAATCTTAATTCAAAGTTATGATTATTTTTTTTTATATTTTATTGTTAAGTAATTTGTTATATCTTTATCATTGTTTCTTTCTCTTCTTCTTCCTAGACCATGTCCCATTTAGTTTGGGTCGGCCTTCCTTGCCCTTCTCCTCCACTGATGGCGTCGGCGTCGGCGTCGAGTTGAGCTTCTCTCAAGTCTTGTTTGACCGTCGTCAACCAGGTAGCGGATGGTCCTCCACGAGCACGTTTCGTCGTTGGCAGGTCTAGGACAAGCTTCACCGTGTGATCATCTGGGCGTCGCTGGACGTGACCGTACCACCGTAAGCATCTCTTTGACTTTATCAATAATAATTATCGGAGCGACTTTACTTCCCCTTATATACTCATTTCGGATTTTGTCTAATAGTGTGACATCCCCTGACACGCGTAGCATGCGCATTTCTGTTGTATGTAGTTTACTGAGATGTTGGTTGTTAGTCGCCCAACATTCTGATCCATAAAGACAGCAGGACTAATGGCTGCCTTATGTATACGTTCGCATGCATAATGCCTGTTAGTTGTCTCCGCTTCATCCATCGTGTTGTACATCTATGAGCAACATTGTTGTCAATTTTTCCGCCGTTGCTTAGCATTGGGCCCAAATATTTTAATTGCGTCACCGTTG
The DNA here is from genome assembly GCA_944548615.1 of Micropterix aruncella. NCBI lineage: Eukaryota > Metazoa > Arthropoda > Insecta > Lepidoptera > Micropterigidae > Micropterix > Micropterix aruncella. The sequence goes on from OX155956.1 coordinate 31,667,840, forward strand.
GTAAAGGCGTAATTCCTAAAGGAATCTTAATGTTATTATGGTTAATGATGTCATCAAAAACGCACGACATGAATCAAACAGATTCCGATCAAATTACAAAATTTTAAAAAAATTATTTTAATTTAACTTTAGCCTAAACCTAAATTTACATTAATATACAGTTGAATGGTTAACGAAATTTAAATTCTAAGCGTCAACATATTTTTCAAATTTTTTCAACAATAAATAATAATTAAATAAGAAATTTAGTGAATGTAGTGCAATTCGGCGGTTAAGTAACCCGACCAGGTTGCCACAAGCCTAGGAAATGGAAATATTTTCCTGAAAGTGTGGAGCTCGCCAAGACGTGTGGCCGACGTGGCGGGTATCGGGCTAAATTCCCCCAATCATGATGAACAGTACAACCTTACCACGGCCCCCAGTCCCCAGCAGCCCCACTAGCCCGAGCCACGGCAGCGGTTACGATAACGGCGGGGCAGGAGGGGGTGCTAAGCATCTCTGGATACGATCAGGCTGCCAAACCAAACTGACACTGGCAACGTAGGACATCAAGGAGACAGCTGGACCTGTCTGGACCCTCGTCCAGACAGGTCCAGCTGTCGGACAACCGATTCGGATGGAGAGTGATTGGAGAGGCGTATGCCCAACGGTGGGCGAATGCGCGCTGATGAAGAAGAAGAAGAAGAAGAATGGCCAACGTGAACATTTTTTTTTAAATTTAGTAACGAGTTTTTTTAAATACAGTTTTGTATAAAATCCAGCCGAGCTTAAGGCTTGCCTGCTGGAGATTATGATAGGGTGACTTTCAGTGCAACTTTAGTGGCCATTTTGATTTATTATATATAATATATATGCACATTATAATATATATGCTGCAATTACATTAGTAAGGATTAGTCGCGACAGAAAGCCACACCCCCTTGATAATATTTAGATAAAAAGATGAGGGGTACTTAATGCTAATAAAATAATCTTATTCGTATCATTTACACGTATGTTTCACTTTCACTTATTTTAAAGCTATTTTTAATCCTTTTTTTTGTAAATTTTTTATAAGTTTTTAAATTTAGAGGAATTTTGTTGAATATATGAGGGATTAGCCAATTCAATCTTCTTTTTCCATAAAGGTTGCGAAAAGGTCATATATACAATAAAAATGTCATATATAAAAATCCAGTTTTGGGCGATACGCCCAAAACTGTTGCCAATGATTCTATTTTGATGTCAACTAACTAGGCTATATATAGCCTATTCTAAGGCTGACATTTAAATTTGTATAAATATCTATATAATCTATATAAAATATAATTAAAAAATAACTTATTAAATTTGAATCTAAGTAAAATTTAAAAGATAAAATTGTTAACCATAATCATAATAAATTTAAAAAAAATTACTGTAACCTTTGGATATTTAGGTTGATAAATAATAGTATCTCTATCCTCATAATAAGCACCTATACGTAGACCCATTCTCGGATGGTTAAGAATGTTATCGCGCATCTCAGATACCGCAAAATCGTTTTTGCTCGTCTGCGTTTTTCCTCCTACGTTCAAAACGTTAAATTAATGAATGCCTTGCATCCTTTGTTGTAAGTGTTATGTAACATCCTTATAGGAATCGGCGACGAGTACTAGAGGATTGGAATTCCGTGGGCTCAGAGTTGACGGAGTTGATGCTACCTTGGATTGGACAGACTTTAACCTGAACAAAATAAACGTCAGCTTATACGAGGTTAAGTAATAAAAGTATAGATTTTTATATAATACGTCATACTATATACTAAACCCAAAAACTATTTCAATACGAATTAGAATAACAATAATATACACAATGTTAACAAAAAAAAACCAACCCCATTTTTTTTATACGTGCAGCAGCCATGTCATAGTGAAACTTAGAAGAGGCTATCATAATTGAATGCATATACAAAATTCTGTGTGTGCTGTAGACAGTTGAGTAGGAGTTCCCTCGTCAGAAGCCAATCCTGGGTGCCGCAGTCCTGTCTTGGTGAAACTTAGAACGGGCTGTCATTGAATGCACATACAAATTTTCCTCTCGTCGGGAAGCCTGGAGAAGCCTGGAAGCTGGGAAGTTGAGGAGCCAACCCTTGGTGCAGCAGCCATGTCGTGGTGAAACTTAAAACGGGCTATCGTAACTGAATACGTATACAAAATTTCGTGTCTGTGCTGTTGACCGTGTAGGAGTCCCCTCGTCGGGAGCCAACCCTGGGTGTAGAATCATGTCATGCTTACCATAAAAAATTCATTGACATCAGAACTGAACCAAACATGTAAATTTTCAACTTTATGTATTTGAGGAGTTTCCTCAATTGCTCATGTATCTCATTATCAGAACCTCCTCCTTTTTTGAAGTCGGTTAAAAAAACAATTTAGTCTCTTTCTTGACTGTAGATCGGCACGATATTTGAAACACAATTTACTACTTAAAATTATTAACATTTCATTACATGTCAATGCCTTTTCACGCCATTCGTGCCGTAACTGTCGTTCGTTGAAGATAAAACTGTGTCAAGTAGTCAATTTGAACTTTTCATAATCTTATGTTCAATTAATAACGCGATGTTTGACATCATTCTGTCTTTTGTAACTCTCGCAGGTCTCGATCGTTAACATTTCTTAAACCAATTCTTGTTAAAAACACTGATCATCTTCGAAATATCCTGCGCGGAAATAATTATGTGATATGTATCTTGCAAGAAAAAAATCTGTACAAATTGATCCAGTTTTGTTTACGAAATGATGAACAAATAGCGTTTCAACGTCAAAATATAACTAATATTACTGAATGAGATTACGAAAACATAACTTTTACTAAACAGATGCTAAAAAACACTTTACTAAGTATGCTTGGACGTTACTCTTTACTTTAAACTTTACTTATACTTAAACGTTGAAATTTGGAGTTTTACCTCACAATTGTCATAGTATTTCGGAGTATAATCCAATAAGACATTCAGCATAATATACTTTAAACCTTTATATAATAAATAAGGTATATAATATATAATATAAAGTTATATAATATAAAGTTATTACTTCGTAATATTTTAGTAATTGGGGGGTTGGGGAGCATATGAAATGTTTCCCACGGGGAACATTCCATATCCAGAGCATTTCAACTTTTCTTTGGATTCAGCAAGCTTAACACAAGAACTGATGGCACGTCTTTGCTCCAAATTTCCCTGTTTCCCGTTTTTCGCAATTCGATGCAAAAATACAACTCACTTATGATGCTCTCTACGGTCGCATAGTTACCGCACAGTTACCGCGTAATTACCGTTTTGGTTCCTAATCGTTCCGTGCAGCTTGGGTGGTGCTGGACAAATATCTATGTCATCTGGCCTGCCCAACTAACGGTTCAAATCCTATCTGGTAGCATCCTCGAAGAGGATCTTACCGTGTCAGAGCCGCTGTGAGCTTTTGCCACGGCTGTAATGCTGGAGTCGGACGCGGTTGGGTTTAGAATATCGCGGATTGGGGGGATTATCTCGAGCGGAACTGTGCAGTTGGCGCACCTTCCGGTTTGCTAAGTGTTAAATGGCCATCTGGCCAATACCCACAGGGGTCGGGAGATCTATGTTTCCTATGACAGCGGACGGTAGTTGTCCGCCCTTGTCTTTAACCCTTGAATCGATCCGTCGACCACCCGATACCGAGTGTCCATGGCGTGCACAGGGCGTCGTGGTGCGCAAAATATTCAAACTGAATAAACGCATACGTCAGGTAGAGGCCGCGTAAGCGACCTCGAACCCGTGACCAGACCGCGGGACATAGAAATCCGGCCAAATATTGTAGTAAGATCGTGAGGTTGGCCTGCTGGATTCACATTCCAGTCATTTTGCAGGCATGTTGGCGGAGCTGAACTGTGGACTTTATTGTCCCTGGGTCACTGTGTAATCAGCTTACGGCTGAAAGAACGATATATATCGTTATAACAGCCTGAGGTGACAGGCTCGCCCGTTGCAGATGACAGCTCCAAAGTCACCGCACAAGGTTGAAACTTTCACTGTGCATCTAGGAGAGACTGGCACGTATAAGCTATTGGAAGGAGCGAGTCGCTGGGTTGCCAGGTCGCTCTGAATGACGTAAGTCGCATTACTTTCCATCACTCCGTGCCGTCATTTTCCAAAAATCCGTTTCAATTATTTTATGTTCATGTTAAACATACGATGGTTTTCGATTTCCAAGCGGGGAGTGATTAACCCTGTAACGGAAATGGGACATGTGTCCCAAATCTTCAAAATCATTTTATAAATTATCGAATACGAATAATTTATACATTATAATTTTTCCATGACATTAAGATATCAAAATCCTAATATTGGCGAAAATAAAAAAATAAAAAAAATATTGTTTAAAAATTTATCCTTTTTTTTAAACATTACAAATGACCAACGAACTCTGGTGATTTTAAATAAATAAATAAAATAATTATAGCAACTTTTTCAATTTCAATTTTATTTTTTTAGTACGTACCTACTGGCTCCGAGTTAAATAATAAATTAATAACATTTTTGAAAAAGTGGTTAGTTGCATCTCTTATGGACCACAGGGACACATATTTTTCATCAATGTATACTATATCTATTGGACCGATTGTCACAAAATTTGATATACATGTTTTACAAGCCTTTTACAAGCGTTTATTTACCTTGCAATGTGTGTTAGTTAGTATGTATGTATGTATGTATGTTTAGGTCAAATCTTGCAAGCTGAATTAGAACTACTTCCTCTTATCCTATGAAGTTGATATTTTACACGTTGGTTCAATTCCGATGACAATGCATTTTTATGGTGAGCATGACCTGATTTTACAGCCAGGATCGCCTCTCGACGAGGATACTCTTCCACGGTCAACAGCACAGACACACAATATCCGTGTACCAATTCAATTATGATAGTTCATTCTAAATTTCATCATGACATGGCTGCTGCACCCAGGGTTGGCTCCCGACGAGGGGACTCCTCAACGATCGACAGTACAGAAACGAAATTTTGTATACGCATTCAATTATGATAGTCCGTTCTACGTTTCACCGCGATAGGGCTGCTGCACTCAGGGTTGACGTCCAACTAGGGGGCTCCTCAACGGTCAACAGCACAAAGACGAAATTCTGTTTAGCATTCAATTATGATAGCCCGTTTTAAGTTCCACTATGACATGGCTGCTGCACCCAGGATCGGCTCGGGACAGAGCATTTTAATAAAAGCTTATTTTTAAAAATGTGTTTTTATTATTAACTTATTTACAACGCCCATTAACAGTTTTATGTAATATTTTTTTCCGTAATCTAACGCATAGCTTATGGTCCTAAAAGGGTTAACGAACCATTTGGTTTGCGAACGGCTTATTCAACAATGCTTAAATTTTATAGTACTCATAGCTAACTATGCCGCGGTCGTGAGATGCAGTTAATTCCCCCCTATTAGGTAATGCCAACGCCTAAGCGATTGCCAGTCAATCTCTGACAGGTCGACACAACAGCGTTAATGAGGCATCGTCGGAAATACGTTTAATGACTTGTTATCATAATTTTCATTACAGAGACTCATTAATAATGATAATTAGTGGGTTAGACAAAATGTTGCATAAGCAATAAGTAGGTAGGTAGGTGAGTAGATGTAATGATAATAGTAAAAGTGAAAGAGAACCAGAAAACTAAAATACTCGTTATAAATAGGATAGAAAACGAATTTACCGCGTGAAATTTGTAGGACCCGACGTTTCGGTGACGTTGCAGCCGCCGTTGTCTAGGGTAGACTGTCTAGGGTAGACTAGTCTACCCTAGACAACGGCGGCTGCAACGTCACCGAAACGTCGGGTCCTACAAATTTCACGCGGTAAATTCGTTTTCTATCCTATTTATAATGTCAAACAACCGCGATAGTCTTCGATTTTATAAAATACTCGTATTTACATAGTATTGTTTATTCTGATGTACCATCTGGATTATTTATTAGAGATAATCGACACAAAAATACGACACCCACGAAACCATAACAAATAAATGCAACCAGTAACCCTCTTCCTCGCATGACATTTTCAGGCCTACCAGCCAACGGGAGGAAGAGGGACGCGCCAACGGCCGAGCAGTCTCCTATAACCCCACTTGTATGTTTCAGGAGCTGCGCAAAACCAAGGAATCCGGACACGGACTTCATCCGTAAAGGTTTAGCTTCGAAACACCATGTTTAAATATAAATGTAGCACTGAACCCACTTCTTCCGTTCCGATTTGCCTTGCAAAGAACCTGTATAAATGTAAATTTAGCTTCAAACCATTACTTCGCATCGTAAAATAAAGAGTATTAATGTAAATATAGAAGTAATCCCCATCCTACCCTCTTTGTAACTCCCCTTTTGTAAGGGGTCAAACAAAAAATGTATATTTTTAAAAAAAGATACAACGACTACATTGACTACATTGACTACATTGACTACAACGGTAGTCAATAAAACGCATGTCCAGCTGGACACATCTGATACCCCAAATAAACGTAGAACACGTGTTGACTAAAGCCCCAAGGTGCATGCGCACTAAAGGAGGCAGATATCACAACAGAGAGCATAACAAAAATAATTCTAGACTATGGTGGCACCATATATTATAGTACGAGACCGTCCGTACCCTCTTCAAAACTTAGAAATCTGCTGCATTAAATCCTGTTTCTATTTAAAGCCTCGTGACAATATTAGTTCGCATTATGAAAATGAAGCGTCACGGATATCGCGGTGGCCTTTGCCTGCCAGTATCATAATAGATTTAGTGCAAACGAATCGTTTTAAGGTAGGTGATATCAGGTCAACAACCGACCCAGCTACTTAGAAAACAGACCATTTCCAGACCCCCAGTTATTCGCCGGAATACACAATAATGGCTAATGCCGCAAGATGCGCAAACCGCCCAGCAGCGCCCGAGATGTTCCTGCTTCGTCATTTCCAGGTTCGTCCCTCTTCGGGAAGGCTACCGGATTGGAGTTAAACCGTGAGTTGAGTATTTTTGACCCAAGACAACAAAAAGACATATAACCCAAGCAGCACAAGAACCGTTTAACTGCCGGGAATCGAGCACAAAGGAATCGAGCAACAACAATGCCAAAGCAATCGATGGCATTATAGTCTAGCGAAAAAGCAAGAAACTGAACCATGTCTCGCCGGTCGTAATTTGACGCTTCACGCCATTGTTTTTGTTCGATCGATCCTCGCGGCGATTGGTCGCCCACGTCAAGCTGTTTCTATTTCCTGGGTCGAGATCATTCACGGTGCTTTTTTTGGCGATATTTTGGGTCAGTCGTTACACGCGATCGCCGGCAGCGGTGATCTAATCCACTCTACATAGATAGCCAGCATGAAAGGTTCGCAGTTTTTTTTAAATAATGGGCGACCATCACGATTCGACTTTTAACGATTTCGACAAATTATGCTATTGAAGAAATTTCTCGAATTTAGCAATCGAAAACTTAATATCTTGCAATTATGATAGAGGTTTACGTGCTCTGGTTGAAATGATACAATCGATATACGATTGTATGTAATAACGACATAATCCATAGCTTAAGTTAAAGGCATAGCTCTTTTTCGGTGACATTACACCTTATCACCGACTCCTTCTCTTAGTATCGTCATAGCACTTCTGTTGCCGCTGCGCGCTGACGACGTAGGAATGTGAATGTTTTCAGTGAATGTTTGTGAGTTGAAAGTGAACTAGCACCTCTAATATCTGGAAAAACCTGATTCCAGAGTCGAGCTGCGTGTACGAAAAAATAGCTATAGAAGAAGGAGATTTTATGCTTTGGTAAGAAAAGCAATTATTCTGACTTACGCGAATTGGGAAACCATGACTCTATAACAGGGTAAAACCCTGTTAAAGTAATGCCATAGTAGCGTCCGTAGTCCCGTTGACTCCGGTTCTCCTCGTTGCTACCAAAGTTAAGCAGCGGCGGGCGCGGTCAATACTGGGATGGGTGACCGCCGGAGGTTTTGACCGCGTGATGCTACAAATACCAACCTAGAAGATGGTGCCTATAGGCAACAAGGCAGGTTCCACGAAATAGCATATCCCTTGTGGGTAAATTTTTAAAAAAAACATTTTTGAAGTAGTAGTAGTAGTAGTAGGGCGCGGTGACATCGGGTTATATAAAACATTATAGGTAAAGACTGTGTCTCCGATCCGATCTTATTTGCAGACATTGCAACTTTGCAATATGGTACTCCCAAATTAAAAGAAAGCTTGCTATTGAACAATAATTTTACAGTTTGTATGTATAATGTCAATAAACGATACATTTATTGTAAATTTATTACTATTAATGTTAATATTTCATCATGTGGTAGCGAATCATTATTAATATTGACATTCTTTATTTCTCATTTATGATTATAACTTTATCAACTGCATAAATTAAGGGTCAAGATATTATATTATATCGATTTCAAACGCTTTTGATTATTTGTAGATAAACTAGCTAAACCCGGACACGCTTCGCTGTGGCTCAGTCTGATATGAAATGAATAGGAATCGAAGATTTTACCGGCGCTGGAAGACTTTAGTTGTGCGTATTCGAATGCATAGATGTGTCAACATTTCAAATCAATCAACCGACTGCTTTTCGAGTTTTGCGTGCAAAAACATACGAAAGCTGAAGTTATCTATATATATATATATATATATATATATATATATATATATATATATATATATATATATATATATATATATATATATATATATATATATATATATATATATATATATATATATATATATATATATATATATAAAAGAAGAAACGACTGACTGACGGGCATATCAGCGCATAGCCTAAACCACAGGGGTTAGAACGTTGAAACTTTGCACAAGGCTTCTTTTTATAATTTAATCGAACACTAAGAAGGGATTTTTGGAAATTCAACCCCTAAGGGTGTGAAAAGTGTGAAATTCTGTTATATGGAAAAACCAAACCGCTGAAGCAACAGAAATTTATATTTATATTTAAACTACTTATTACAAAAATGAATAATCATGACATTCACAGTTTTTTCAAAATCAACCCTTGTGGATTAAATGAGGAATGAAATTTTGTATGTAGATACTCAAAACCGTTAGATATTAATACTTGATTTTTTTCACGGGGCTTCATTTGATAAGGGCGGGAAGCACTAAGAAAGGTTTATTTTAAATTCAACCCCCACGGGATGAAATAAAGGGGTAAACGTATGTAGAATGGATAATCAAAACCGGTGAAGCTACAGACATCAAGATTTATACTTAAAATACTCATTACATAAGAAAAATAATGACATTACCATTTTTTTCAAAATCAACCTTTGCGGGGTGAAATAAGGCATAAGAATTTGTATGGAGATATACAAACCGTTAGATCTTGAAACTCGAAATTTTGCACAGTAACGGGTGACGTTCTGTCGTATGAAAAATCGAAATCCATGAAGCCATCGAGATGAAAATTTATATTAAAGCTACAACGACTGAAAAATAATGACATTCTTAGTTTGTTTTCCTTAATTAACTGAGCTTTCTATAATATTACAGTCAGTCGGTCGATCGCTCGGTAAGTCAGGTAGTTAATCCCAGAATGTTAAAAACGCATTCTAAAATTCAACGCAAACGAAGTCGCAGCCAACAAGGGCTATACTTTGCTTCAACTGTCGTCAATCTTAGAGAAAAACGTGTGAAACGAAAATACATTATTTAGATGATTGAACTATTTACCTATAGGTAGTGTCTGAAAAGGAAAATTTACGTCAATCTTTTTAAATTAGCCACTAGATTCGAAACTCCACGCGAAGCGAAGCCGCGGGCAACAGCTAGTATAATACATAAAGATATGTTCCTAGATTAAACTGAATGACATAAGCAACCCAGAAATATTTCAGATGTATTTCTATATAAATACAATTTGTTATGTTTTCTGAATAAAATTAAATATATCGATATCAAATCAGACTTGTAATTTAAAGAAAAATCTATTTTACTTTAATTTACTTTAAATCCTAAAAGTGTTATTTACATCGTAAAATTAATGCTACTTTAAATCTGAAAAGTGGTATAACTTTCGTGTAAAAGATGTTTTAAAAAATCTACTCAATCAATATCCTGTATACTATAAGGCAACACCCTTAACCGATTCTTAACGAGATAACCGAAGTAGCCCTTAACCGATTCTTACCGATTACAGGATTTTTTAATATTGATGTCAGTTGATGTATGAACTGTTATTAGCTGAATATCTATCAACTATTCCAAATGTATAGTCATATCTGTGATTTCCCGCGTTTATCATTTGAGGCGTTTCTCTTAAATTATCATTTATCATTGATTGGCTACATTGAAAAATGAATAAATGACATTTAATAAAGGTATATAATATAAAGTCAATCGAGCAGTTTGTAAGTGTACCTTGCGCCAACCATTACGGAATGTTTTGACGACAAATGCAATTAATGTGCGTGAGTACAGAGAGAAAAATCAGTTGCGTCACTGATTTCCCGGCAAGTAGACAAGCGCCCGCGCCAACTCCCACCTTCCTTCGACAATCCAACCTCCCCCGCGTGCCAATTCATAGTATAATTGTAGTATTTTCCGTTGTATTAAAATAGTTTTTTTTTAAATGTAGTATCCTTTTTAATATGGCAGACTTTAAATATTATTTGTGTCGCTTGTATACGAGATATTCGAACCAAAGTTTTACAATATGATTTCGGACTAACAAGACACCTGTTTACTGAATTTCAAGTCTCTAACTGCAGTATTTCGAGATTGAACTAGCGCGCCCTCTGGTGACCGTTTCAATTTAAATCTTTTCAACTCTTGCCATGACCAAATAATATGATGCGGAGTCTCAATTGCTCTCGCTAATAATTTAAGTTGTTTTATTAAATTATATATTACTAACTAATATCAAATCTCGTGTATTATTTGCTATGTATATATATGTGTAGGTATGTTTATATATATTTATGTATGAGTGTATGTATGCGTATGTATATATGTATATATTCTTATGTATTATGCAATGCAACTTAAGTTCAGAATATCAAAAGAGTAAGCTCGTCGATACAATTAAACAAAAATCAGCATCCCTAGATACGGGTCTCTGACCTAGTTAGGAATGCGGATAAACATTTTCACCATAGGATGTGCTCAATCTCTCCCAACTCAACCATATTATGTAAATGGTGTTTATATGACATATTATATGAAGTTATTGTAAATTAATAAAATAAATAAAAAATTAAATATATGCTTGCCAAATTTCAGCTCAATCAGATGAAGCGTTTGGGAGCTATCGTAGAAGAATACACACAGATATACACACACACACACACACACACACCCTCACACACACACACACACACACACACACAAAGAGACTCACAAACAGACTTCAGTCTGGAATGGTGTCAATCGTCTCGGGGGTGTCAAAATGTAAATATTTGTACACATCCCGTAAAAAAAAATTGCGCGTCCACAATACTTTCCCTCTGGCAGGAAAGTAATATGAAAAACTGTATAGTAGCAGTAAAAAAGAGTTTTTACCAGCATAAAAACTACATGAATGATGTATTTCCATATACTCGTACATATAAGTTATTATGTTTTTTTAATGTAATCATAATCAAATATTATAAAAATAAAGATTTTAGAATCAGACCTGTATTACAAAGAAATATCGTTTATTTTATTTGAAGTCCTAAAAGTGTAATAACTTTGTATTATTTTTCTTTAACATTCTACTCAATCAGCGCCCTGCCTAATACTATGAGCTAACGCTATGCTAAGTTTCATAATTTGTCTTGGAGTTTTATAAGAAGAAGTACCCCATTATAAGACTCTTAAGATTCAACGCAATAAGCAGAGTAATCTCATTGAAGTCCATAAGTGCCGATGAATTGGTCATATTCATTCGTTCTCTTTGGCATAAAAGCATCCATTAGCTCCTCTAGTCACATTGCCATTTCGATGAAAATGGCATTTTGAAAAGATGAATCTGTTCGCGCGCGCTGTTGAGTGTGTCATTAGGTTTTTTAGGCGTTCATTTATCGCCTGATTCGTTCGTTGCGAGACATGGAAGTGATCGGGTCACGTAGGAGATGAACGTACGATTGCGTACTTATGACAGACTATCAACATAATTAGTATGATACATAATCGATCAATAATACTTTAGTACTAATAAACGCACATCTTTTTCTATAAAACCGTCGCGTAAATAGTAGACTCGATTTTACCATTTCTAAAATCAAAAAAATAACATAAATTACGACCCTATAAGGACATAATTTATACTATTTTTACGCGACTGCCAAACAAAAAGGTAGTGTAATGTGTTCAGGTTTTATCTATGTATCTTTCCCGTTTCTTTATTCCACCAAAACTTCTAAACGCTTGAGCCGATTTAGTAATGTGAGCTTTTATTAGAATCGTCATGTCATCTCGAGTGTCATACAAAATATAATGTAAGTAGTTGTCTCAATGTCAAAATATACAAATGTCAATAAATTAACATAAATATATCGTGTTTAGTTTCAAATAAAAGGTCTGACTGACTACATTCCGTAAATATACATCTACCTATATGTATAAATACATAAACCACAAATATTTGGTAAAAAACAGTTACAAAATTAACTATAAATATTTATATCCTTTTTACACGATAAATATTTTTGTCCTTTTTAGGCTTGTGTTGCCGGAAAATCAATCTAAGACTCAGAACTCGGATCCTGCATTGCTACATCTGGCCAGTGGTTATGTACGGCAGCGAAGCGTGGACCATACAAGAAGACACCAGACGGCGGCTAGACACAGAAGACACCATGAAACTATTTAATCATTCCTATGTATATAATAAAAAACATTCATTGTCAATTTTATTATAGATGGCCAAATAAATTGCTATTAGTTTAACCGTTAATGATATCAGTGCCACTTGCATATCGCGGTTTCAGTAGGGTTTCCAAATCATACTATAGAGTTAAGCAATCTAATCTATAGGTATATATAAAACAAAGTCGGGTTTGTTCGAACACTTATAACTCGAGAACGGCTGGACCAATTTTCATGGTTTTTGATTTGTTGTATTTGTCTCCGTCCCGAATAGCAGAATAACTATTAAAAACAAAAATTGGAAAATTATCGAAAAATTAAAATGAAAGAAAAAACATTTCCCATACAAAATGTAAATCCGTGTTTTTCTCATGGTCAGTTGTAAGTGGCATGTTTAAGTGTCGGCAAATGATCCGCTTTATTTGTTCTTGCGCCTGATAAAAATACAAAAAATGACATATATCACAAGGTGCTTCAATACAGAGAATTAAACCGAGTGCATCCCATGCTGCACAATATGTAAATAGTTTAATTCAATCATGTCTTGCTGACACGCGATTGATATACTTAATTTTTGTACTTTTTATTTCTTTTTGTGTTATTATCTTAATAAAGTAGTGAACTTAATATTTATTTTGTATTCATTGTATTACTTTCATACAATCATAAATTAAGTTTAGCTAATCTGTAACACGACATTCATTGACTGTTAGGCGTTACGAAGTTCGCCGGGTCAGCTAGTACGATATAGAAATTAATGGTTCGAACCATGGGTTGTATGTTGCTTATAATGTTCAAACTCTTCCTTGTTTTAAAATATGCCTGAAATTTGGGTTGCGGAACGGTAAATTCTTTGCAAATTTAAACAACAAATTAATCCATTCAGGAAGAAAATAGAGCAATTAGCTTCAAGGAAGCTATAAGCATTAGCAAACAGGAAAATTATTGTAATTAAAATATAAACAGTTAACTCTGTTTTTCGATTAACGCTGCGGAAAATTGTCATAAAATATTGGCTGCCTGATATTAACGAATTTTTAATCGAGTTTATTTTGCAGGTCAATTATTTTTTAGGAGTCGATTTGTAATCTCGTCGACCTCATCTCGATCGGTAGGCATAGTCGGTCACGATTCGACGACTGTATAAATTTTCAATAAGTCATTTACAATTCAAAACAGTGTTGTGGTGTATAATAATTCGAATATAATTACAGGTGTAGTTTAATTATTTAAATCTGCGTGTAATTTGTAGGCTATTCGGAATAAAATGGCCTGTATTCACTGAAGGTTCGGTTCTGTTTCGGTTCCTGTACAGCGGGGTATGGTTATGTACACATCTCTTCTTCTACGACGGGAGATGCAAACAATCCAGCATTTACATTTACGATTACTTTTTTATAATAACAAATGTAAGGAAAATTACAGTCGACGAAATTTTACCAAAAATATTTTTCATAAAAATGCAATAAAATCCAAACTGTTTTGTTCATTTAAGTTTCTACGGCATAATCGCATAGCAGCCTCAAAGATAATTAAACACTTTGAATAACGTTGTAAAGTCGAATTAAACCTTACAAACTAGGTTAGACCGCATAATCTTTATCATTTGAAAATGGAAAGTGGGAAACGCTCTTTATTTACCTACGGTACCGTAAATGACCGTTAATATGTGTTGTTGTTTGTTGCATTAAAATAATGTATGTATTAAAATAAATATCAGTTCTCATTAGTGTTTAAATATTTGATGAAACACATACCTTTATTATTATTCCATGCGGATCAATAGGATTTAGTCCAACCATATAAGATTTTTAGACAATTTGCGATAGGTGTGAAAAAGGTCAGGAAGACTTAGAGGCCGTACACGAAATTTTGCGCATTTCGTGAATTTACGTAATTTTGCAGACGTGAATTTAAGGGTAAAATACTGTATTTCTATAAGTTTTATTGCACAACATAAAAGATCATTTATATTATCGTCTAATGAGTGAGCTACTTTTTTGAAATGTATTATAGAATTTTGATTAATTGACCTTAACCCGGCGACTGTTTGTGAATTTTTGCTGTAAGAGTTTTAGAATATAACATATTTACGAATCGTTTTGACATCTAAACGATATAAAAAAAATACAATGTATTGTTGTGAAAGTCCTCTATATAATAAGTGAATCACTTTTTACTACTTTCATATAAAATTGTTGATAAAAAAAATATTTAACTTTGTCAATTTTTTTAGAAAATGGGCGAAGAAATGCTTTTGTTTTTGGCCTTTTAGAACTCTCGTTCTTAAAATAAAAACAACAGAAATAAACTTTAGTTCAATATCAATCCATTTCCTCAAAAAAAATGCAAAACAATAATTAAAATTGGCAATAAAGTCTTTTAAAACAATCTAATTCTCGCGTTATGATACTCGCCTATGATACGATTCACGCCTCAAGTCAGCTAGTCCCCGCCGAGCGCATCCAAAGGGTGGATGAATCTCTTTGGCTCCGAAAATCCTACCTACCTATAGTTATATTATACCATTGATTTTTGATGTATCACGGCCCACATCGATTTCGTATACGGCCACCTATGCTTGAATTTTGTCGAATATTAATATTAATAATTAGCATTTTAAATTGTCATGTTTCTAATAAAAACTGTTGTCAAGGCGATTCTGTACATGAAAGCATGTAATTGTATTATATGGTCATATTATATGTAAGAACCTATTTATAACTGTATTATATAACTTATTTATAAATGTATTTAGTATATATAGTATATATCATATATTTATATGTATTACTCTAATATGTAAAAAAGAATTTTAATTTTATTACCAGCAATTTTTATATTTATTATTATTTATATACTCGTAACAGATGAGACTTGACCTCTCAAAAGAAATTAAGAGCCCTATTACAAAATAGCGTAGGTATTCTTTTAAAATGAGTTGAAAAAATGAACGCATTTTTTTTTGGATGTAACTATAAAAGATAGGATAAATAAATAAATAACTATTCAACCCTGGGAGAAAAACCGCGGCACTGAGCGCTCTTCTCTTGCGCAAGCAAATATATACACAATTTCTAATTGTTTTTTGCAGTGTTTTCTCCTTTCTAATGACAATAATTTATATTATGTCGTATTGCTAAAATAGTGAACTTTAATATAGTATAAGTATTATATAAGAATCTTATTTCATTTCTGAGAAAATTAGAATGATACAGGAAGATTTTTTTTTAATTTTGTGTAATTGTAAGTAATGTATACCTTGGATATGTGGTCAAAAAACGAAAAAATAAAGCCGTAGTGTACATCAAGAATACTTGACGGACATAAAAAAAATAGTATACGGTTTTCGTTGTAGTGATATTACTGTATTAAGGAGCTCAAAGTTTGCCTTCCGAGCGTTTTACGAATAACGACTTTCGGAAAATGGGCTGAATAAGTAAATAATATTCGTTACATCTAAAATTAAAGGCCGCTATGGTCAACATCAAGAAATGGTCCAGGTAATTCAGTAATTAAAGTTTGTAGAAATCTCTTTATTTCTTGGAATTAGAACGCCAAAAATCCACTTTTCTTGCCTTTCTGGAAAAAATATGTGAACGGGCTCTTAACAAACGATATTAGTACTTCTACTTCAATATATGTTAATTCCAAATGAGGATGTAAACCATTATAAATTTCAAAGAGATTAATCTCCAATTCGATTTAATTTGTAAAAATGTTTTGTATTAGGATAAGGATTTTTTCGTACCTTGTATTTTGAATTATGGATAAAATTAAATATAACTACAGTAATTATCCGAAATTTCGAAATAATATTGAGGGGCTTTTAAAATTAGTTTCATGTATAGTAGAATTCAGAACGTCTTAATTGCATGCATACTAGAAACTAGAAATATCTAATGCCGACAAAATACTATAGCCGCTGGTAGTTGGAAGACAGAAGAAATTTAATCTTAGCTTACAATAGCCTTATTACGGAAAACATTACACGATCGGCACGAAGGAGAATGAGCACTTACAGGGTTGTCAAAACGAAACTCGATCGATTTAAAAATTGCATTGGCCAAAATGAAGTACCGGCGAGGAATTCGATTAAGAAACTAAGGGTATTTGGTGTTTTTCCTTCTCCTAGACTGATTTCGTAGTACAGTAAAGTGCGCATTACATCTCAGCTAGAAAGGTGTGTAGTTACTGTCATGAAATAAATCCATCTATCTATAAAAGAACAAAGTAACTTTTTATTATATTTGACCCTTTGAAATCCCAGGCTATACTCATTGGAGGTCGTAAATTGCTCTCCAGAGTAAATGTAAAATCCCTTCCGCTTTTAAAACTAAACGATATCACCATACCATTGTCGGAAAAAGTGAAAGATCTTGGTCTAATTATCGATGAACATTTATCCTGGCAACCACACGTGGACGAGGTAAGTCGTGAAATATTTGCTAGTTTTCACCCTCTGCAAACACTCAGAAGATTTCTTCCTATGGACACAAAAAAATCTCTTGCACAGTCTCTCCTCTTGCCTCTGCTTGACTATGCCGATGTGGCTTATCTCGATTTATCAGAGGAACTGCTCAACAAACTTGAACGTTTGCAAAATGTATGCATACGATTCATCTTCGGTCTACGTAAGTATGATCACGTGTCCGACTATAGGGCACAGTTAAAGTGGTTGCCAATACGCCAAAGAAGAAATTTTCATATACTGGCTCTCCTATATCGTGTACTCACCCAACTAACACCATCCTATCTCCAGGAGCTTTTTGAACCACTAAGTTCCCACGGTCTCGTACTTCGGTCAGCCTCTGACAGTTTATTAAAAATTCCGAGTCATAATAGTGATTTCTATTCCTATTCTTTCTGTGTCCATGGTGCAAGACTCTGGAACGATCTCCCAGCAAATATACGAAACTCGCCTTCTTTACCATCGTTCAAGACTCACCGTAAGGATTACTACCTTTCTAAGAAGTAACCAGTTCTTCCCTTTCTCTCCTGTTCCTCTCCCAATTTCCTCTCCTCGGGCACTATTAGTCTTAAATTCTTCCACTTGTTTGTATGTTATGTAATAATCTTTATTTTCACTATGCGCGCATGTACCACTATGTTTAGGTTAGCTGTAAGACATTGCCATGTGGCAATAAGCTCGCCTTTTTTGTATACTTTTTTAAGTGCAAATAAAGAGTTTATTATTATTATTATTATTATATTTTTCTTCACTCGTTAACTCCTATTAATAATTCTTCCAATTGTTATAATAAGTAGCTCAATTTGCAGTAGTCCAGGTAACTGAAAGTATAGCACTTCATTCCTACTTTTCTTTAAATATCTCTTTCTAATATGGTACTCATACGTCATACTCTTTGTATGCAAAGTTTCTCTGTCCACCTCCGAAACATCAAATGAAACGATATTGATATTTAGATTTGTGAAATCGTGTCTTTAAACGTTTCTGCACTTCTTTCTAGTAGTACAATCTCTTGTTGTAGAAGGGTATCATAACATATTAGATCCAAGTCTGCTATTTTGATTTTCCTACTACCGTAAGCACCAGTTGGTTGTAGTTCTTAAGAATGGGGTGTATTTTGTGATTCAAACAATATAACTTCTGACTCGTTGAAGTTTTACAGCTCGTTGTGGCCTTAATCGGAAGTCCTTCTCGTAACTAGCTAATCCAATTCTGGAATCCTAGAATTCTGTTCGGTTTTCAATAGGGGTTTTATCCCGGGATTTTGATTTAGAATCCTGGGGTCGCGGGATTAAAGTTCAATCGGTATCCGTTTAGGGCTGTTCTCTAAGCGCACCGTAAGTCACACCGGGTAAAATTTGTGAAAATTTTGGAAGTTCTGAAACTATGATAGCGGTCTGGCAATGCGATAGTAATATTTGCGCAACGGATGCCATTTTTAAATGTACTTGCAACCAAATCCACAACGCTAACTCTGCACTGAGTAAAAAATGTTACTGCCTTTTAAGAAACAAATAGGTGAATGAGAACGAGTTCAGTTCTCGGACCAGATTGACAAACGTTTTCGGTGGCCACAGCCACCAGTGGTTGGCGAGTGCGACAAGTAGCATAGCGAGTGGCGAGTGCGAGCGAGTAGCGTAGAAGGTATAAAGTGGCGGCCACCGGCCACGCGTATGCGGCGAGTTCCTACAAAACGTATGAAAAAGCGTGCCATCTGCTTGTCGCTGGCCATCAGTGGCTCTGACCGGTGGTTCGT
Source organism: Micropterix aruncella (assembly GCA_944548615.1). Classification (NCBI taxonomy): domain Eukaryota; kingdom Metazoa; phylum Arthropoda; class Insecta; order Lepidoptera; family Micropterigidae; genus Micropterix; species Micropterix aruncella. The sequence goes on from OX155956.1 coordinate 31,686,937, forward strand.
TTGCGCGGAGTCCAAGAGGGGGATGAGACAGTTACTGTTGTTTTAGGATGTTTTAATGTGTATGGTTATGTGCAGAAAGTGCTATCCTTGTTGAATTGATATAACTGCTTTCAGAGCTTTGGAAAACAGATTGAAAGATAATAATGAAATATGTCAATATAAACCCGAATATAGAACTCTGTGCCTTTGCCACTGAGAAAACTTCAAAACCTGATGGGGTTTAAAACAATCTCTTAGGAGACATTAACTTAATGTATAAATCCCCCCCCCCCCCCTTCCCCCTCCCCCTCCACCCGTCTCTTAGCTTCTTCTTATTTCCCATTCCTCCTTTCGATACTCAGTTGACATTTATGGTAATTATGTCTGTCTTATTGTCATTATTATTATATGTTTCTTACTTAATTGTGCTCATTTATTATGACCACTACTTTACAAAAATCCCAATTGTTATATATTAATTTGCCTACATAAACATTTAGTCACTATAATCATGACGGTATGATCATAAGATATTGCCACTTAGCAATAGCCCACCGTGCTGTACTCTATTGTGTGTGCAATAAAGTTTTTCAAACACACAAAATCTCTGAAAATTTGTCATTGTCAGTGTCATTGTCAGACATATAAATTTCCATTAACGTATGCATTTTGCGATTGAATCGTGTACATGAAAAAAATCAAATAAACAAACAGACATTGTTTGTATTTTGTTTGATATAATCACATGGTTAAAGGACATTTGGAAATACCTATACCTGAGAATTCTACAAACATCGTTTTGTAGTGTGGTTTGCCGAATAACACTTAGACCGGAGTTTTTGTTATGTTAAGCTATTTTTTTAAGCAAACCAAAATTTGGGATTACAAAAAGGCTTCAATTTATATCTTTTTTAAATTCTTGCTACATTTTTACCCTAAACTTTTCGAAGATAATTTTGGAAATATAATTCAGATATTCATTAATTTGAAATACTTTTGGACTATCAAACTAGTTATTTTATTTTAATTACATCTTAAATCTATTTTTCAAAATGATATATATATTTTTAATACTTGTAAAATTACCTAATTTCATTTCTTTTGCCTTTTCTTTAAATTATAACCAAACATGTGTGTAAATAAAACGATTTTCTGGTACGCCTGACTTAGTACATATTTAGGCGGCGTTGACGTAGTGATCAAATGCTGCAGTGTGCTTTCTTTTTTGATACTGGTCCGAACACGAATATTTTGAAACGCTGCAGTAATGTGTATCTCGTGCTTTACTTTAAATAAATAAAAAAAATAAAATGTGGCAACCCTGGACTTCGTTCCGTTCAATTGTTTGATTTGAAAATGGAACCGCCATCGCCATCACGAAAGCCACTCTCTCACGGCTCCCTCTCGCCTCGTTTAATGCAATTGTTATTAAACATTCGCATTTGATTTGCAAACCATCAATTTTAAATTCGCACTTCTGCGCGCGTACCGTTTCAATATTCCCAGAGAATCATTTTGAATTTTAAATTTTTCGACGTTGCCAGATTCTAATACATTAAACAGATTGAGAGACACAAAAGTCCTTTGGATATTTGAGCTATAAGCTCTTTAACCAGCTACCACTCTCCACAAGAAAGATGGAAACAAAGGCGTTTAAAAGATTTGTTAAACAAAAACTGCAATCCACACATGCTTTCTATAAGCTGGGTGATTTTTTTGAGCATGCAAATTCTTTCAAATGGGAATAACATTAATTTGTAACTTTCAGGTACCTCATTTTAGTTCTTATTGTTTAATTATAATATTATGAATTTAACATTTAATATGGAGATTACAATGTGTAATGTAACATACCTGATCATATACATACGTTGTTTTTTCCAATTTTGTTTTGATACTTCCTATTGTGTGATTATTTTTTTGTATAAACTGCTTGATGACTATTAATATTCTTATAATAATTATCTATTTTATATGTATACTCATGTACATGGATTGAGCTCTATTTTTTTTTTTTTTTTATTTGTCTGCCGTGTAAAGCCGACTTTAGTCAACGCTATTGTCGAATTAATATTTATACTTTAATAGTTTTATATCTACATATAAATTGACGAATTCTAATATGCGATAATTAGATTTAATTCATAATTCATGCTTTTATTGTATATTCTGAATGAATAAATTGAATACTGAATAATGAATACTGAATTGATTTTTTTAAATGACATGAAAGAAAATTAAATTTATCGGGAAAGAGCTGAATGTGACTGTGATATGTTTCTCCGGAAAATAGTGAGAGATCAGCTCGTTATAAGAGAAACTTAAAGTGCCGAAACGTCTAACGTCTTTTGGACAACGTCTTTACAGCTTTCTGGCACCAATAATGGTTAATATAATGATTAAAAAGGACGTAATTCTATTTCTCTCATGTGCTTAACTTGGGCTCTAAAAAGGCGCTAAAACGACACCGTAATTTGAACTGACGTTTTAGTATCCCTTTCATGACTTCTAACTGAAGCATGCTTATGTAGACGCTATCAGAGGCTCGTAAATTGTTGTTAAGCTCCGTCTGAACCCTTTTTCGTATTCCGTTTCTACAAGTCTTATGGCAAAAGGGTCTTGTCTTAAGTAAGAACGGTCTAAATCGAGCAGTCTGCGTCTGACAGTCGTGTAGCTCTTGTTTCTCTCGTGATTTCGAAGATTTTTGCGGAAATTTTAAAGATGTTTGCTCAGCATTGGATTCTAAATCGAAAATGGGACGATGAGCGCCGATTATCGTAAGTAATTGTTAATTAAATCTATATTTCGCCCTGAAAATCCTGTGTCAATATTTTTTGTAGATTATGTTAAATAGTTTTGTGTATTTTTTTGGCCTTGTATATTGTATAATAAAAAGCCGTGTATATTTGTATATTTTTAAACAAACGAAAACGTGGTAAAAATTAAGACCCCCGCTTTGGATCGACCAAAGACAAGGCGAAAAACAATTAAATTTAAGACCGGTTCTTAATTTTGATGAAACTAAAATACTAACAAAATAACGAAGGCGCCTAAGTTCCTAATATTTAAGCACCACCTTAGTTTAAGCCTGCGAGAAACGGAACACGGGCCATTGTCGGATGTAACAGTTGTAGGTGTGTTTATGGGCACGCTGTAACGCTGTAAAGCTGTAACTAGAGCATGAGAAAATTCACAATGTCTTATATTAAAACTGAACAAAACCGTTAATAAAACATATGGAAAGCTGTGACCGTTCCATCTTATCTCTTCGACCATTAAACCTAAATATCGAGCAGTAGGCAGACACTAAAAACTTAATATTTTTTATTACTCATTGAAACGAATGCTGCCAAACTGTAACAGACTCTGTGGTCCATTGTTTGCAAGCCGTGGGAATTGAATTTTCTGCGTGGAATGTTAGCTGTTCACCTGTAAAATAAGCAGATACAAATCTGCTACTTTATCGTATTGTTTTTGGCGCGATTTCGATATTCATTGTTCATACATACCGCGGTTTGGTAATCATACTGCTAAGTCGAAGAGAATAGTGACTTACCTGTGGACAAAGAAAATTACAATTTATTAAACTTTGTAATAAGATATTGTGAAAGCAATAACATATATGACACTAGCTGACCCGTGCCCACTTCGTAGGGCGGTAAAACTTTTTACTTGTGATGAAATTATGAGTGTGGTTTGGTTAGTCCTGAGTGTTATAATTTATTTCCTGACTGCCAAAAGAAGGGTTATATTTTTACTGCGTAATATGTATGTATGTATTTGCATGCCAATTTGACTATATTTCCGTTATTTGTGAGTGTCTTCTTGTGAGTGTCTTATTTGTTAGTGTCTTATCTCTTTAACCATTTATGGAGTAAAAGTGAAATTATATAAAGTAAAAGAGAAAAGTCTTTTGTTTTAAACACTTTAGACGATACATTTACTTATTTTGTTAATAATTCAAAATTGTTGATAATATGACCAATAAACATGACCTAACGATTTAAATTACTTGTTAATTATGAAATACTACTGCTTGTTACTTAAATATAAAAGTTAAACATATGCTGTCGCTGACTTTTTTGTAGGCATTATCAAGCTCTACAACTTTTCGCTAGAACTTAATCATATATCTCTCATCGTTAAGGCAGCGTTCGTTAGAAACGTTTTCGTTCGACCGTTTTTTCCGACTTACTTTGGAAATCCGACTACCACGAAAAAGTCTTTTCATTTTTGGATTAATATATAGCCTATGACACTCACAAATAACGTGGCTTTCTATTGGGAAAAGAATTTTCAAAATCGGTTCAGTAGATCCAGAGATTCCAGTAGTTCCAGTAGTTCAGTAGATTCCAGTAGTTCAGTAGATCCTACAACATCACAAACTTTACCTCTTTATAATATTAGTATAGATATATGACAGTAATATCGTATGAACCTGAATGGATAGAACCTGCCGAAGAAGACCTGAACGGATGCTTATGTAGCGAACGAGTAGTTCGGCACCATACTCGGACACAGCCGAGCCCAGTTAATATCTGTAACGGCCTAGAATGATTTCAATTCTTTTATTAAAACATATGGCCTGCAATCCTTTTCATTGGCAAAAAAAAGGTTTATTGCGAAACGGCTACTTTAGGCTATCTTTTCTGCTGACATCGGCGACTATTCAAGTCTAACACTTGGCAACACTGGCCGAGCCCGGAAACTCTCTTCGTCATGCTTCATAAGCAAATTATCATAAGTCAAATAAGAGCCATAGTTTTATCTTTATTTCTTGAAATAATTACCTGTTTAGTGTGCGATTAATTTGCAGCTTTGGCGGTTTTAATTAATTCTCGTTATGAGTCAGGAACTACCCATTTTTAAATCCAGCTTTGAAAGTTTCTCGGTTTGTTTGTTTGTTCCTTTTCTTTATTGTGAAATATCACAATGGGCACCAGCCCATTATTATCATGCGATAATCTCTTACAACCAACCCAACTATGAAGTGTTTTTATGTATGTGTGCTGGTAATACGTGTGAGTGTGCGGGTGTCTGCGGAGGGTGTCTGCAGAGGATGTCTGTGGGGGTGTCTGCGGATGTCTTTAGAGCGGGGGTGGTTGCGGACCTTACGGCGACTGATCTTGAAACGACCATCGGCTACCCGATCCCGGGTGAACAGCCGGGCAAGGGATACCGTGGTCCGCAATAGATTCGATACAATCGAGAGACTGGAGTAACCTGGTCGAAATTGGAAGTAAGGGCGTGAGTGTAAGCCCGCTGGGTAACTCCTGGCTATCTCGCGGTTAAGGCGTTGGCCTCTTACGGGTTTGTGGCGGAGCTTGACGGTGGATTGTTTTGTCCAAGTCTTCTGCGCTCACTCCTGGGAGATAGAACGACCAATCGTTAAAACTTCCTGAGGTGACGGGCTCGCCCGCTGTAGTCGACAACCCTAGTTGTCTTGTTATTGCATTCGATCGACAGAATCGAAATACAATTCCGTTTATTTTATCCCAACGGAAAATGGCCGATGGTCGATAAATTTCATTAAAGCCATGAACGGTGTCGTATTGTAATGGCTGTTTTACTCTATTAGGGTAAAAGTGGGATAGTTGCCCCAGGAGCCGTCGTCGAACTTTATTTTACACAGGCAACAAGTGCAATCTTCGCGGTTACCGCTCAAACACTAGAGGGGCAGGGGGTTGTACTTTGATTATAAATATTAGCTGCGACCGTATCATGGTTTGCAATACTTAACTTTGAAGTATGAAGCGTCTATCCTCCTGGGGCAACTATCCCACTTTTACTCTAGCTGATTGACAGTGCTGATTGCATCAAAAAAAATATACAATAAATATTTCTTAGATTCCAAGACAGAAAACTATTTCAAAAAAAGGCTACATAATGAGACAATAATCGCTGCGATTACAGATATTCTCAAGGGTAGTTGCTTGATTTACGAAATACACCCACGAAAAACATTGATAAATACTATATACAAAAATACTATACTATAAGTAAATATGCGCACAAGCATTTTGCATTATGCTGGGTTCGTTAAATCTTCTTATGTAGGTCTGAAGGTACCAATGACTATATTGACTCAATCGCCATATACAAAGGATGTCGTCTATCGTGGTCATCGATTCTACGCGGCTTGTGTAATCGTACCCATATATCAGTAATGTAAATTGATATTCGCATGACACAACAGTGGGATACGCTGTGCATTGTGTAGGTGCATTGAACGTTGGTTCATCGGAGGCGTTCGCTCTATCATTACAATGCGTGAGAGGTCATCACCTAAGCCAGCTGTAGGAAACTTGCAACTCGCGAGCAACTTGCAACTCGCAACTCCAAGAAAAATATTCGTTGTGTCATTCATATTCATTAGTCTAAATATCTAGCATATCCAAATATTTCGCTCATTTATATCGTTCACGTTTGCGAAACATACCCTTAAAGGTATTTATTTATTTATTTATTTAAGAATTAATTACTACAAAACATTGATTTACTTAAAAAATAACAGGAACCGGATGGCAAAACCTTAACCTTTTGCTTATTTGTGTCTGTCACCCAACTGAGACTAGCCAGTTCTAGGGTGGATAGGACTCTAATATTACAATCAAATTTGCTCGATTTCTTGATTGTTTACAAATGTACAAGTTTTAGTAAAAAGCTAATAACACTAAATTGCCCGAAAATGAGGTCTTTAAAATAAAAAATAAATAAAATAATAATAATAATAAAAAAATATATTAAAAGATAATATAATAAATAAAATGCAATTCCAGTATACAATAGGCAATATCTTAATATATATAAATTACGTGTCACGTTGTTTGTCCGCGATGGACTCCTAAACTACTTAACCGATTTGAATCAAATTTGCACACAATGTGTAGTTTGATCCAACTTGAAAGATAGGATAGCTTACGTCTTAATTTATAGTCGCGATATTATTTTATTGCAATGTCTATTATTTGACATTCGCAATTATCTGTTAGTTCCAAACGATTTTAACAGATGGCGTTATCTATTGAGTAATCCATAGATGGCGCTGCTATGTTAAACCTACAAACGTCATAGTCGGCCAAGCGTTATTCTAAATTCAAAATATTGTGAAGGTAATACAGTGAAATTATTCCTGCTTTTTAATTATTTGTGCTTCATTGTTCGAAACTCTTTAATTAAAATATATACATGTAAGTATTATCACATAGTTATAAAAGTGGAATAACTGCAGTATAGGAACCTCTCTCCAATTTTTTTCATTTTAATGCTAAATCTGGAAGAAAATTGTGTCGGTCGCTATAAATAAGCGAGATATAGGCATCATTCAAAGTTTAAATTTTAAAAACAGGCCAAAATAATATAATATAAAAATGGATGTTGGTATATCTGTATGCCCGTCTGTCCGAGTTTAATAGACTCCGAAACCGTTTGACCGATCACCATGAAAGTTGGCATATATATGTATTTTTTCATGGTTAAGGTTTTTATATATATCCGCTTTGTTGCAACTTTCAACTAGACGGCGCTGCAGCACACCAACTTCTATACTGCTCAACCGATCGCCATGAAAATTGGTATGCATTGGTATTTGAGAACAGATATAACACGGGCAACGCCGGGTAATACCACTCGTATATAATATAACATTCGATTAAATAATATAAATAAAATTATATGTGAGAAAAGAAAGAAACAGTCATTAATATTTAATATATGTTAAGTAATATAAGATTTAAAATAAAAATACGTAGTCAAAAAAGTACAATTCATTGTCAAAATTATATATAACAACAAAGTCAAATAATTTTTGGTACTTAGTTCAAGATTAAAAAATACTCGACATACATGTTTAAAAATATGTTAATAATTAGTGCACCTAAGTTTTATTAAACTATTATGTCTAACATTTGATATAATATGGTTAGTCTGTCATGATTCGATAACCATTTCTTTAATTTATTTTAGAATTCCCTTAATGTCAAATTCATTTTTATTTCCATATTGATCAGATTATAAAATCTTGGCGCAATGAAAGAGTAATGTCTTTGTCCAAATGATGTTTTCATTCTGGGTATTATTAAGCTATTTTCTAAAACTTGTCTCGTTGGTCGCCGGTTCTGAATTATTCCTAAATTTGAGTTATTATCCAAAAATAGCCTTAAGAGGGAAGTTTTTAAAAAAAGTTGCTTACAATCAAAAACTTTAGCTTCCTTATAAAGTTCATTAGTGGGATGGCGATATGGTCTACATAAAATAATTTTTAATATAAATTTCTGGTATAATAAATCCAATGTGAAACTTAATTTAAGAGAACGCGATCATCTAAATCTAGACTGCTTTTTTATGTACGCAGAATGTTGTGCAGAAAGTAGGCAATAGTTTTAGCACGCCAAATCCAAGAATAAGGTTTAATGCAAAACTTGTCAAAACTGACCGAGCATGTACAAATGTTAATGTGGCATGCCAAATATTTGAAGACCGCCACCCCTGGTTTTGGCGACGTTTATTTATTACACAATCGCTCTATGCCGTTATTTAATAAACAAACTATACAAATTATCCAATATGCTCAGCTGCGAAAACGAAGGGTTAAACGTAAATATCGACTTGTCGAGTTCTTTTTCCATTCAAGATTTGGCGGTTTTACCAATAATTGCAAAAATCTAAAGACCATGATAATTTCTTTTAAAATCTTTCGGGCTAATTTTATTAAATTATATTTCAATCACTTATATTAATATGATTCGCGCGCGACTGACGAAACATTCCAGCGTACACACTACCCCACCATCCCTTCACACATTTAATACTAACTAGGAAATACGTAAGTGGTCACATAAGTCCATTCAAGATAGTATTATCTACAATAAAAAATAATCAACTTGAAGCAGGTTTGTAATATATGTCATTTACTTAATTTTGTTTACAAATATAAGTGTATATACTCGTATACGCCCTGTTGAAAAATAGAGTAGAGTCAAAATTGAGTATTTAAGTCATGCTGTCTTAGCACGCGTAAACTTTGTTTGTGCCTTTTAGTAAAATTATGAAACTATATTCAATTACGTCCTTTTTCTTAGTATATCTCTGGAAATAACGCCCATACAAACATGTTATAAATACAGGCTATATGTGCCTTTTTGACGTGACAACGTCTTATAATTCGATGGAGCCGGCGCACGCACGAAAAAACATGACTCATGCGGCGTTACCTCGCTCTGAGTCGTTCCATTTATTATATTTATTATTCAATATAAATGCTGCCATCAACCGGTTGCGACAAGAATTATTTACTAACCTCAGTCTAAAATAGTACGAATGAAAATCACTAGATTGATTTAAATTCTTGACATAATTTTATATGTATTCTTGATATACGGAATGTTATTACTGAACGGACAATTTTCTTGTGGGTACAACAAAGTGCAACGAAGTAAGCAACTTTTTTTTTTTTTTTTTAAAAAGTATGAAAAGCTATCACGATGCGCTATCTAGCGGTTGGTAAAATGTCGCTGATATTGTTTATTTACGACGTATTACCTACCGCTAGATGGCGCAGTGTGCTCAAACGCTTCTTAAACCGTTATTTAACAGTTTGAGATTTCAAACTTTCAAATTAAAAAAACAATAAACTTTATATATTTACATACAATTATACCGCTATACAATAATACATTTTCATGTTGTAGTCAAATCGGTGAGTATAAAAGGATATATTTTTGGGTGTTTGTAATAAACAATATCAGAATCTTAAATGAAACTGCTTCAAATGCAACCATTCCATCAGTATTTTCTTATGACGTTGTCACGTTCAACTATCGTCAGTAAACCGACTTTACAGACAACCGATTTTTTTGCCAAATTAAAGTATACGTGCTGCCACGAAAAGTAGTGTCAAGCCGAAGCATGGAGGTAGTACTTACTTACGACTACAAGCACCTTAAGGCGTATTCGGAATACTCCCATGTATGCTCAGCAATCTTTAATAGTTTCTGTACTATGTTTTTGCTCAATATTTTTTCTGTCTACCAGTTTGATGAAATTGTTTTTTTTTTGCATTCATTTTCTTACTCTAACGAGGTGGATGGAGACAGAAGCCTATCCATCCACCACCCGAGCAGTTATAACGAATATAGTCGTCTTTTCTGCCCGAGCTTAATAGTATATCCAAAGATCAGAGGCTTCTATCCCCATCCAATCCCCCAAGGAGTCATTTATTCATTCGTTTCATAATTATATTTTTTTCTTTTTTTTTTACATTTTACATTTACATACACATACATGTATTTACATTACATTTCATTACATCGTTACAATACGTATTATATTAAATAAAATTCTAAAATACATTCATATTTTGACAGGTGGTAGTGCATAGGCTATAAATTAAGCAGCATGCGCAAACAGCAGCAAGAAGAGAGTGGGGACAGAACGAGCTTGGTACGGTGGCACGGACACACCCGTTAGGGAGAGAAACCATACGAACAAAGTTTAATTTGTGCACCGGCGTTTAAAACCGGCACAGCGCGGAGGGCAGCATGTTTTTTTTGCAGTATTTTTTTTGCAACTTATCTGAGTTATATATAAATAAAATTTGCCAAAAAAATATCAGTTGCCTTTTTTATTTTGACGGCGTCGAAACAGAGAGGCAGTGCGAATCTATAGGCCGTAAAACAACAAAGATTAAAAAATTACAACTGTTGCCAACCCCTGGACTAGGCACTAGGCACACCTTTCATTACGCCCGCCTGCGAACCCATGGACATAACGAGCAACGCACACAATCGGACCGAGCTACGCGTTTATGCGTGCGCGGATGGACGTGCAGTTTGCGTAACGCCGCGCAGCACGCACAGAATCTGCGATGATCAAACGGACGGATATGCGCCTAACTTTCAGATGTCAGATGCCGGCGTTCCTCAAGGTAATGTCCTATCTCCGTTTCATCCTCTCTTCAACTTAACATAGGATTATCTACGACTGCCAAGTCAATGTAAGCTTCACTAAAATCTTGCAATACAATCATGTAGTACTATTTTTTACACGTCTGCCCAACAAAAAAGAAAAGTAATGTGTTCTGGGTTCACCTATGTACATTTTTTTTATTCCACCATAACTTCTAAATGCACGCACCGATTTAAAAGTATCTGATATTGTTAGAATTGCTTTGTCATCTCGAGTGTCATGGGATACCTTAACTGTCCAAGATATTAGGTAAATAGCTGTCTAAATATCCAAATCTGTAAATGTCCACAAATTAACATAAATATATTGTGGCTAGTGTCAAATGAATGGTCTGATTAAGTATATTCCGAAATTATGTAAGTATCTATATGGATAAATACATAAACCACAAATATTTAATTAAAAACCGTAATAAAAATCATTATAAATACAGTAGTTCACTTTTTGTAACGACCGTCGTGTTTTTTATTCCTTTTAATATATTTATTAGTTTAATATGGTATTAGGGCATGTGCTAACAGTAAGATACCAAGCTTGCAGCTTTAAAACAACTGTGCAAAATGCATAATGACCAAAATGAGTTAAACTGTTTGCAATTGTGTTGTTTTGCGCTCTATAACTTCTTAAGTATGCTTCATGTAGAAAAGTTATTGTTTTTTAGAAAATCACGCAGTGATAATTTAAATCCATCGTAATGCCGACTCGCAACTTTAAAGTTGAATGAAAAACAAATGACACTTGCAGCAATACCCAAAAATAATTAATATGTTCATCCTTATGGCTAATTGACACCATGGCTATGAGAAACAGATCTTATCACGTGACATTCTTTTCAGGATGTCAAAAGGCATAATTTTAAGTAATAGCAATGTTTTACGCGACAAGATCCATTTTCTGTAATTTGGACAGCTAAAGTTAATTTATTATTTATAAACATAACAACAAAATTCAATAAATAACCTTAGCAAAAAAACATGATTTAGCAGATAAGATATTTGAAATGTTCAAATTACACTCAAGGGCAATGAATTCGGGTCAACAACATAAACGTATGAATATCTCGGAAACTAAGAGTGCCAGCTTATTCAATTATTAACATATTTATTACGCATATTGAATAACATTAAGTGCTTGTTACATTTTTTTGTGAGAGAAGAGAAACAAAAGAAAAACAATTCATTGAATTCCTAGTTCGATTTATTATTGTTATTTTGTTATTGTTTTAGCCTTTTTGATGGCATTAATTTACTGCAACTGGGAAATTTTATTAATTTTATTTGAGTACTGTCTCCTATAGAGCGGGGATAGTTGTTCACCTTACGGCGACTGCTCTTGAAACGACCATCGGCTACCCGATTCCAGGTTAACACCCGGGCAAAGGATGCCGTGGTCCGCGATAGATTCGGTAGACACCTTATCAGCGCTAAGTAAGGGAAAGGACTGCGCAAGCGACCACGATCATGTAACCAGTCACTCCTGACCGGTAGGAGGTATCCTGATGGTTAATTCCATACGGAGATATTCTTCAAAACTGGTAGTCAGGGGACGAGGCTGCCCGCTGGCTACCTTTCCCGGTGCGTATTCGTAATGTGTTGGCCTCTGACGGGCGATTGGCGTAACTAGACAGTGGACTGTTTTCGTCCCAAGTCTCCTGCGCTCACCTCACGGGAGACAGAACGATCTAGCATCGTTAAAACTTCCTGAGGTGACGGGTTCGCCCGTTGTAGTTGACTGCTCTAGTTGTCCATCCCTATTTCAAAGGGGCCTCGAGATTTCGACGGCATGAGGCCCTACATTTGGGTTAATCCGGGACTGATAATGTGAGAAGCTTTCCTGGTAAAACATGTACTGAATTGTACGTATGTACTGGCGAATCGACCGCAATTATCCGTTCGGATCGCTTGCATACAGTTGGCGTGGCGTTGGATCGCATACAGCGTCGTCGGCCGATGCAATGATTGTGGGAAACACTCAAAGGAAAACAATGCAAGACTCTGTAAATGTACTGGCATTGTTGCAGCGGCTCTAATGATATTTATCGAAGCGGTGCCATTAAGTACAGGCGGAACGCCTGTTTCCTAGCCTTCGACTCTGCACTCTTGCCAATCAGCAGCTTCTCACTGCCATAATCGTTTAATGCATTGTATTTTGAAATCGGCGAAGCGCCACGCAGAGACAAACAATGAAATGGACAATTATTCCGGAATATTTGTTGTAGAAACACAACTGTATAGTAATCATGTAGCTCAGTTTTTTTATTTTTCTTGCTCCAACAATATGCAATTCATCCACCAACTAACCCGGCTGGCAAAAAAGAATTTCAATTCGGCGTGTACATATAAAAAAAAACTAAATGATAAAATTTATAGGAATTGTTTGTTTGTTTGTTTCTACTCGTTATTGTGATATTTCACAGTGGGCTAGTTTGTTATCATACGACAATCTCTTATATCCAACCCTACTTTGAAGTGTCTATTTGTATGTGTGCGTGTAACGTGTGTATGTATCTGTCTTGATATTGCGTTCGATCGACAGAATTGAAATGCAATTCCGCCCCTAGAATGTGAGGCGACCAGCTCGGGTTACCTACGGCAAAACGTATATACATTTATATTTACACACACATTTACATTTAAATAGAGCGGGGTCTACTATAGAGCTATACTATTACTATAGAGCGGCGCACATTTACATTTATATTTACATTTATATACATTTATATACATTTTGCCGTAGGTAACCGCCTCACATTCTAGGGGTTATTTTTATCCCAACGGAAAATGGTGACCCAGCCGATAATCGACCTCGGCATCTAACAATGTAAGATCAGGCGAACTAACCACTATGCCACCGGGCCGTGTAAAATAAATATCAAAGACAAAGACAATTAATAATACAATGTTTCATAAAATGGTTAGCAATAAATTTAAAATGAAAAATAATAAAAATCTCAATTAATAATAGAAACACTTTGAACCAGACATCCCCAATAAACCTGATCTTGCCTAATAATATATGGCATATAATTACACCACTGGCTTGCCACTGGCAAGCCAGTGATTGTCCTTCGCTCCCTGCTTACCAGTTTTAGAAAGCATCCTCTTTCCACTAGTCACATTTCGAGGTCACTTCCGTGAGCCTCTACCAAGAGTGAGTAATTACAAAGGGTGGCGACCTTATCCCGCTGTTACAGGGATCGGGTGGCCAACGAGCAATTTTTAAGATAGATGACACGAGGTGGTCAACATTTCCCGCATTTTAGGATAACTACGTTTCCAACTGCAGCACTGCTTTTGCAGAGTGTATTGTCCAGGGCTCGCCTGAGGGAATTCTTCATTCCAATTCACCTCTTCTTGGAGGTTCCAAGAAGGTTGACCAGCCACAAAACAAGCCGGCTTTGCGGCTAAAGCCGCATGGAACCATTAACTCGCTATGTCAGTTGAATTACATCAGTCTTCTCATGCAGATTCAAGTTCACGAGAATATAAATAACGTTCGCCGACACGAAAATTTGCTGGGCCTTCCTTAATCATAATAATAATATTTTTTTTAAAACTTTATTTTAAATAAAAAGGTGAGCTTATTGCCTTGCGGCAATGTCTATCAGCTAACCTATAGCTTGTGGTTATGACATATTTATTACTTTGGCCACACAAAAGAACAATAAAAATACAAGTGATAAAAAAGAAACAAACAGAATCTAGAAAAAAACAGTTAATAAAAAAAGTGAAACAAATGACTAAAATTAAATAAGGACGCAGAGGAAAGGAAGGAGAGGAAGAAAGGAAACGGAAGCCGCAAGGAGGGGGAAGAGGTGGGTTGGTTAATTTATGAATTTTAGGGTTATATCCTTCTTGAGCCTGGCCTTGAACGAGGAGATACTGGGGGCTGTTCTAACCTAATTTGGTAAAGCATTACAGAGTCGTGCAACTTCCACGGAGAAAGAGTACGAAAAAAGGTCACTCCTATCACCAGGGATGGATAACAGGTTATTGCCCTCTGATCTCAGGGGACGGCCGTGCACAGATAACGCGGTGACCAATCGGCAAGATCACGAACCTATCGGCAAGCCATCCGCGAGGATTCTATATAAGAGGCAGAGAGTTCAAACCTGTCTCGTCTCCCTGGTGGTAAGCCACAGCAGTCTGCTTCGATATTCCGTGATATGGTCATATTTTCTGAGGCCAATCATTCAATTTTCTTTGGAGTCGTGCCTCTTTCATAATCAATATATCTCTCACATTGAACCAATTAATCTACAACCCATTATTTAATATTGAACAAATCTATACTAATATTAAAAAGAGGTAAAGTTTATGATGTTGTAGAAAGTAATCTCTGGATCTACTCAACCGATTTCGATTTTTTTTTACCAATAGAAAGCCACGTTATTTGTGAGTGTCATAGGTATATTAATCCGTAAAATGAAATGACTTTTTCGTGGTAGTCGGATTTCCAAAGTAAGTCGAAAAAAACGGTCGAACGAAAACGTTTTTAACTAACGCTGCCTTAACGATGAGAGATATATGATTAAGTTCTAGAGAAAAGTTGTAGAGCTTGATGATGCCTACAAAAAAGTCAGCGACAGCATATTATTATGTCTAACTTTTATATTTAAGTCACAAAAACTAATTTTTAATATTAAAAAAATAATTTTAATCGTTAGGTCATGTTTATTGGTCATATTATCAACAATTATGAATTATTATCAAAATAAGTAAATTTATCGTCTGAAGTGTTTAAAACAAAAGGCTTTTTCCTTTTACTGCATATAATTTAACTTTTACTGCATAAATGGTTAAAGAGATAAGACACTCACAAATAAGACACTCACAAGAAGACACTGACAAATAACGGTAATATAGTCAAATTGGCATGCAAATACATACATACATATGCATTAAAAATATAATAACCCTTCTTTTGGCAGTCAGGAAATAAATCATAGCACTCTAATAACCAAACCATACTTATAATTTCATCACAAGTAAAAAGTTTTACCGCCCAACGAAGTGGGCACGGGTCAGCTAGTTTATGATATAATAAATGTCACAGGATAAATTAAAACTGCATTAAAAATATAAGTCAGCATTACCGACTCTGTATGGATGCGCTTACTGACATGTCCAAATAGTCATAACACTGACCGCCTCAAACTTTCCCCGTTGCGGGCGAGAAACAGCATATAATTTGAATAGTCATTAGCTGTGGCATTCCGTTGCTAAAATGGCGTAACTGGCTTTACATAATGTTACCACTGCTCAAAGGAGGCCGTAATAATATAAGCATTCTCAAGGCGATACACTATACCGTTATTTCTACGACAAATCGTAATCTATTCCGATCACACACTCGTTTTAGCGTTGATCCATTATGTCCTTACCGATGTAATTACCGTTTTTTCACACGGGCTACCACAATTCGCCATGGTATTCTTATATGGGGCACTGCAGCGCACATGAAAGGTGTATTCAGTATATAGAAAAGAGTCATACGTGCGATAGTGGGTATGGGTCCACGGCATCATGTCGTGAACACTGAACACTTGGGATATTGACCGCATATGCAATTTTTCCTCAAGAACTCTTTTTGCATTCCATTGCAATAAGATTTCGGCAATATCCCACGAGGAAGTACTCGTACATCGGGATGACACCAGAAATAAAACCTTTTACCTCCAACCGATCATACCACCTACGGCTAAGTTCCAGAAGACCAGTCTCACGACTAGTCTCATGACATCTCGAGGAAATTGCCTGATAAATTAAAGGGGAAAATTAAAAACCAAGACATTTTAAAGAGTATTGTCCGGCTGTATCTACTTAAAAACAACATGTATAACGACATTTTAAAATACTTTGAAAAAACATTGTACTTACCAATGTGATTTGATGCACTGTTTTTAATGGTCAATTGTTAAATTATAGTCTTTTCTGTTAATTGGAATAATTTTGTAGTAAAATACTGTATGAATAATATACATAATAATAATATAATAACATAATTATAGTAATATGTATAATTTGTTAAATTGAGCAACTAATTTAAGGTTAATTTAATATACTTGATATACATGCATACTGTAAACTTGGATAACATCGGTATTGCATTCTGTATAACATCGGTTTCAGTTAAATAAATTTTATTTCATTTGCCTGTTATTCCTTTTTCAAAATCAGCTATTCATTTGGCTTTCCGTCGTTTTTTATTGCTCGGTTATTTTTGTGTGTGCAATCATCGAAAAGTTGAAAACATGCGTTTTTTTCTAATATCATATCATGTGTCGGTATTCTCCATTACAGCTTCTTGCGGTCTTGCAAGAACTGCGAACATTGATGGAGGAGCTCGGCTTGTCAGTCGCTCTTTGCTACTGGTTCTGCACGACAACGCACAAATTTTAATTGTTTTTGGAATTGAATATTCCTTTACATATGAAAAATTACTATCTTATGATTATATTAGCTTACAGGGGAAGGGAGGATTAAGTACTTTAAAAAAATACAGAAGTAATTACGCTTATTAGTCTCGAATACAAATGACTGATTTCTCTTTAAATCTACAAATTACTCGTATATAAACTTTGTTAAATATAGAATTATTGTTGAATATAGAATTATCATCTATATTCAACACACCATAAAGGAACACGAGTAACAACAACCAGACAGCACTTAATCCATAAAAAGAGAACAAGTTTTGCACAAAAACACTTTTCTTACATTTCAAACACTTTTCTTCTTTCTTACCTCGACTGTTCAACAAAATGAATAGTAAATAGGATAGAAAACGAATTTACCGCGTGGAATTTGTAGCACCCGACGTTTCGTTTTCTATAATCCTATTCGTTTTCTATCCCATTTATAATGTCAAACAACCGCGATAGTCTTCGATTTTATAAAATGAATAGTGTTTTTCCTGCAGGACTGAAATCTAGGTAAGTATAGTCACGGCGTAAAGAAAAACCTAACTAAGTCGCTTTTGACTATGGACAAGAAACGGAGACATTACTAACATATATATTAAAATAGAGCACGATTTCTAAGATATATGTATATATATATATATATATATATATATATATATATATATATATATATATATATATATATATATATATATATATATATATATATATATATATATATATATATATATATATATATATATATATATATATATATATATATATATATATATATATATATATATATATAAATATAGTATTATTTTATATTTATCTATAAAGTATATATTTATTTACGTAGGTATGTATGTGTATATTTATATGTATATACCTAAATTTAATATTATTACGCTTTCTTATTTTGGAGACATATCTAACTTCTCAAATGTAACATAATAATATACAAAGATAATACAGCAAGCTACGAAAACCACTCTACCTTCTTTTATATTAAGCCTACCTTAGTACAGGCGAGGCCTAGTTAGGATGGCTTTGAATTTTAAAAATACATGTAATATTATAGATAAATAAAGAATTTTGAATTTGAATTTGAATTAAACATTTTTTTTTAAATCTACTCTATCAGAACCCTGTATGATACTATGATTTGTGATACTCTGATGCGTGCGAGTTTCATTACACAGCGATTTTTTATTCGAGAGCACTTTGCATTGTCGTTTTTCTAATAACTACCCCCTTAGGGTATCAAACTAGCGTCTCTAATAATTGGGGAAAGCTGTTTCCAAAACCACGTCGTTGATAAGCTGTCAATGATTTCAAATTGCCCTTTTAGACTTTTAGATTTTGACAAACTTTTACTTACCTTGCAATGTTTGTCAGTTTGTTTAGGTCAAATCTTGCAAGCTGAATTAGAACCACTTTCTCTTATCTTATGAAATAGAAATTTTACATTTTGGCAATTTACATGTTCCGATGACAATGTTCTTTTATGGTAAGCATGACATGATTCTACCCAGTATTGGCTCCAGACGAGACTACTCTTTCAGGGGTCAACAGCACGGATACGATTTTTTATACACGCATTCAACCATGATAGCCCGTTCTAAATTTCACCATGACATGGCTGCTGCACCCAGGGTTGGCTTCTAATGAGGGGACTCCTAAACGGTCAACAGCACAGACACGAAATTTTGTATAGCATTCAATTATGATAGCCCGTTCTAAGTTCCACCATGACATGTAGACTCAGGGTTGGCTCCTGACGAAGAAACTCCTCAACGGTCAACAGCACATACAAAAAAAATAGTATACGCCTACAATTATGATAGCCCGTTCTATCTTCTTATCAGAGCATTTTAATAAAAGCTTGTTTTTATTTAAATGCTTTTTACTATTAATCGTATTTTTAACGCATTTGCACATGAATGAATGTAACTCTATATTTACAGAATGTCCGCCTAAACACAAGCTTTGCTTAAACAGGCGACACCGGACAGTGAACATAATTTAAGAATTTGGTTTATTTTTTGCTGTAGTTTAGGTAATTTAGTTGCATTATATTTTATCGTTTTAAACTGTAAATTATAATAACCTTACAAGGTGGAACTTTGGTAAATGCACTCGATGGCACCAGATTTCGATATTTTTACCGCCAACCCTCACTCGTTTAAATTGCAGGCTATTAATTATTTATTTTTATATGATAGCTAGTATTATAAATGACATTATATTTGTATAGTTACGTGGATATATTTATTTATTTTACTTCTCAATGCCTTGGTTTTACTGTAATGTTGATTAGTAATAAATTAAAATATTAGCGAATTAACAAAATAAATAAATAAAATAAAATAAAACTATTTATGAATTGCTTTCAAAAGAAAATAAATTGAAATATCTGAGACTGTCATCGATGGTAATTTCATTTACCTATCTCATCCCACAAAAGTTAACAACGTCATTTATATTCCAACGGTTGAACTATATCTATTAGACCGTTTCATTAAATATTGGAGTGATAAATTTAACATAACTTTCACACGTCGCCGATCGACAACTTTTCTATTATAAACACCTCCCAAGTCTGAAACTAATAGACAAGCAGAACGCGTTACCATTGCTTAATGGCCCATGTGAGGCTATTATCAATAATATAACATTAAATCTGGCGCGCTTTTTTAAGCAGCCGCATTATTTTATTCAATTATTTAAATTAATGCAACAACAATACTCATTCGAATCTAACTGTGCTAGATTAAGGTCAAGAAGGCGAGGATTAATTTGCATGCATGCTTGGTTCGGTGGATGAAGGATATTTTGGTAATTAGCGAATCTAAAAAAGATCCCATAAAGCTACGATTTAGCTAAGTCTGTTATTTATATCATTTTGTAATTACGAAATTTTATATATATATATTCAAAAGACAATGGGTATTTTCGTACCCAATTGCGAAGTTTGTTGTAACACTTTGTGACATAAAGGGTGAGTATTTAATTAGTGATATTCGTAACGTGGGTGAATCGGTACGACCAAAAAAATAACTTTCAATGAAAAATTTTTATAAAAAAAAAAAAAAAAAAATGTTAATTTTGGTAAATTTAAAAACCTAGACGGATGAATAAAAGTTTGACAAGCTTTAAGCGCGCTGCGCCACGTATAATAGGTAAAACATCGCGAATAAACAATATTCGCGATATTTTACCTACCGCTAGATGGCGTAACGCGCTCAACCTTTTTTATACTATTTTTATAAACATAAAACTTTTCGAATTTTCAAAAAAAAATAGATTTTTTATTTTTGTGTATTACCCAAAATTGTTTAACAAAAGCTGCGTATTTGCTCGTACTGATTCACCCACGTCAAGGATTTCACTAATAAAAACTCACCTGTATATGAGCCAAACAAAAGCTTATTACAAGTGTGACACAAACTAAGCTGAAATACGTGGCTGAAAAAAGATATAGTGTTAAAATTGCAACATTTGATTGAATAATTATACATTTATTTAGTAAAATACATTATTTAGTTCGTTTTATTTAAACAATACAGTTGTTTGTATCTTTTTTATACAAGGTATAAAGATACAATATATATGTAAAATATCACAAACTTTAAACCTATACAAATAACAGCTATTAATATTTTTAAAACTGCATAATACGGAGTGAGTACTTTAACTTACCCCGAAAACTAAAGTGGTAAATAAGTGTATGGGTGAAAGAGAAACACCTAATAAGTAAGATAGAGATAAGCGATCAGTGTGCGGGTGTCAGGTAGGATTTCGCGCCTGGGCCGTCGACATTCTTTGTGTTACGTTGGGGTCGTCTAAATAAGTTTATGGATGCAAGAGACACAGTTAGTTAGCACGACAGTGATAGACAATTAGAGTACGTTAGGGGTGTTTTGAGGGTTTTTTTTGTTTTCATATGATTTCGTTTTTACTTTCTGGCGGTGGTACCGGAATTGATTGATTTTTGTTGAACTGTTAATTTAAATGATGACTTCAGCTTTAAATATATAGCAAGTTCTACATAAAAAACCCTATTTATTTCCGTCCGATTTTGTGCTAGGAATGGTACGGAAACGAATACACTTGAAACGCGTCGATATATTCCCCTTATTATGTTGGTATGTATATTAATTCAAGGAACTATTTATTTGCCAGAGATACTATGTAAGTTTGAATTGTATGTACTTACCGGTAAATTACACAGCGAGGAGATCGCATTTATTGTTTAATATGCCTTATCGTCGTACAAATATTTTTGTAGAAGTGGGAAGGGTTATAGCTGTCCTTAATTTCTTACCCAGTAAAATAGACATATTTTGTATATCCCTTTAGCAGATAAAAAGGCAACTTCCGGCTATCTCATTTTTACCATTACCTTGGCTTTACTTAGTTTTATGTTTTTTTTTGTTCAATGTTAGCATTAGTTTACTTATGTAAGTCAGTTATTATGGACTTACACTCTAGATTGAATATTCAAGGGCAAATTGGATTTGTCTGTAATGCTCTTGAATAATATTTGAAATAAATAAATAAATATATTAAATACCTAGTTTATTTGACAAAATCATAAATATACAAAACTTATAATTCTAATACGACAAGGGTTAATGAGTTGAACTTTCATATTATTACTCCTTTACTCAAGAACAATTAATTGTGTTAAGTCCTTAGTTTTTCCACTCTGGGTACAGCTTTCTTAAAAAATGCTCATTTCCCTTTGGTAAATTGAATATATGGTACCTTAAAATATTACATAGCATCAAATTTTTAAATTTTGCATTATCACAATACCTTACATTTATGATTTCGTATATGGTATCGCGAAATAAAGATTGGCGCGTACGTACACGTACGTTTATTGTTCGGTTGTCGCCTGAGATTTAAATGCTTCTTTTGTAAGACGAATTGAAAAGTCACTCGGTGCGAGAGCGCGCAAACTCTCGTATGCCAGTCAACCTGACAAAGGATCCTCACGAAGCCCTCGAGAAAAAGAAAGTTGGGCGTCTGATTTAACGCAACCAAACGAGAAGTCGTATTTGGAACGCGCCATTTCGAAAATCACATAATAATAATAATAAACTCTTTATTTGCACTTAAAAATTAAAATACCAAAAATGCGAGCATTAAAATACAAATGAGAGCTTATTAAAATACAAAGGCAATATCTTGCAACTAACCTATAATCACAGTGCAGTGGCACATGCGCGTGTCGTGGAAATAAAGATTATTAAAGAAATAAATTTGTCTGCATAAAATACAAACTACTATATTTAAAACTAAGAATGCCCGAGGAGCTTAGCTTCTTATTAGCTTATTATTCCATTATGACTTTAGCTTATATTAGGTACCTATGTCATTTTTCCGTACTTTTTTAGTTCAACTTAGATAACTTCGGTTTGAGTTAGAATTACAAATTACTTTCAATTGAAAGCAATGTCATTCTTTTCCAAAATTGGCTTTTATTTGTCTTTTTGTCGTTTATTCAATCGTGTAAAAGTCGGAAATTTGCGGTATTTTCGAATATGGGATGCTATGCCGATGCTATCCAATGCAGTTTCACGCGGTGTGGTATAACAAACAGTTCACATGAGAAGCAAGCGATTGAACAACTAAGCCTGGACAACCGCTCTTCGCCACTGCTTCTGCACGACCACAGACCAGAGACCAGCGACTGGAGACTTTTCGTCGCCCGCCGTACTCGCTAAACCTTGCTCCGACAGATTTCGACTTTTTTTTCTGAATTTGTATATTATTTTACAGGGGGAAAAATAAACTAGAAAAAGTGAACAGACCTTTAAAGTATTCATTAATACCTGCCTTCGAGAGTTCTACAGCAGAGGAATCAAGCAACTCACAATAAAATGGCAAAACTGCATAGATAAAAGGTCAATATCTCGGTTAATTACATATTTTTCATACAATTTTCGGTCTTTATAGGCCTTTATGAAATGGCAACTGCGGGTCTAATTAAATATACCGGGTCTAGTGGGGATCTAATACACTCGGAAGCAAAAAATCCGGGTCAACAACATAAACCTTAGTATATCGGAAACTAAGAATGCAAGCTTATTCAAATAAACAGTATGTTATAGGCAATTTTACTACTCAAATAAAATTAATAAAAGATCATAGTTTATGAAAAACACCGCCATCAAAAAGGCTAACAACAAATGATTTTTTTGAAAATCGAACTACGAATTCACTTTATTTATTTTGCTTTTGTTTCTGTTTCATTATTAATGTGGTAATTATTGAATAAGC